>CM067376.1:47885079-48485079 GCA_034510155.1 Eucriotettix oculatus | reverse complement strand
GAGTTTTAAAAACAAAACGGTAGTATGGACGACTCGTAAGTTAACTTGCAGTAAAACTCAAGTGAGATATAAATACACATTGCAGTTATTTATATTTAGAATTATGATTGACGTCACACGCAGTGGGCGTCACCTTCTGTCAGATAATAACTTCATTATTAGAGCTGGTTTGTGATTCAGTGAAACTCGCTTTTAATTGGAAAAAAGTTGCCTGCTATTACGACTGTTTAGGCTCATAAAATTCTGATTGCTCAACATTCAGGACCAAAATTGGACAGTAATAACCGGTCATCAAACAGGTCTTGCGAAATATTAGTAAATTGTTCTGTAGTACAACGCGTTGAAAAGAATTTCATTTAAAACACCTGAACACTATGGGTCATAGTATTCGTTAAACCGAAGAATCAATTTCTTAAATGTAGGTGTGGATTATTCTTATGCCACACAGTATCAAACGCCTAATTTTCGTGTTTGCATGTCGTTGGTTTAGAATCACCTAATGCGGGAAAAATAACCAGTTATTATTCTGGCGAAGGTGTCCGAAACCCCACTTATGTTCTCATTTTCTTATTATTAGATATGCAAATGGGTCTGGCAGGAAAAAGAGAGATTTTAAATCCCGTGGGCCAAGGTTCGATTCACGGTTATATTTATCCTCAGGCTCCAGTTCCTGCTTTCACGAGAGGAAGATCGGTCACGAAAACCGCTAGCCTATGACCAGTCGGGTAAATAATAATAATAATCTGTGTGCTTTCATCTTCACGTTTACGTTCACTTTGCAATGTCAAATTTAGTTTAATACCTTCAACTATTACGAAAGTCCTCACAGTTAATGCGCGGGGTTTCTAATGTTTCTCGCAATTGCTTTCATTACTCTCGTCGGCTCAAGCAAGTCATCCTCAATTTATGACTTCAGGTTAGTCTAACGTAAAAAAAAAGAACACTACTGAAGCTAAGTAACAGCCACAAAACTAAGTATAGAGGAAGAGTTATAACTAGTAGTACCATATACAGATGCATAATATTTTGAAGAGGGCCTTAGACGAAACGACGTGATGGATTTTTAAACATCCTCAAGGAATGTGTAAGATAACTTTATTTTATTTTAATCAAATTATTTTGCAACATTTTTATTTGTACAAATTACGACCCTATAGGGAGACTGAAAGTAATAAACGTATTATTTCTGCTCTAACAGAGAACTCGACAGTCATTAATCGGAGTCGGAGGTTTCTCCCCCCCCTCCCCCCTCTCATTTTGCTAATCTTAAAATAGGTACCTTTTTCTAGGTAATCGTCGAAGACAAAACATGGTTTTATCCTTAAAGTATGTTTCTGGCAGCATAATAAAGGAATTGATTATTAGTTAGGATAAGAATACTTTTAAATTTTTTCATGAAAACAGATCCTGTTCAATAAATAAAATTATAATAAATAATTTAATATACTTCCATTCAGATATCATAACGTTATAAAGGAGCTGTGAACATTTTTCTGTGCTGTATCTGTAACGGTTTCCGAGAAAAAGGTACCTAAAAATTATTATTTGGCAGGAAATAACCTTCAGTCTCCCCTTAAAGCCTTACTTTGAAATATGACTAGCTTGATAAAACTGATAAGACGTGGCTACCCTAAATATTATAGCAATTTTCCAGGTTACTTCGGTGTAAAAATGATGAACCAAATGATATATACTTATAGGTTACAAGTAATGCGTAATCGATGTCACCTTGGATATAAATAAAGGCAAAATGAGTCGTAAATAGGAAGCATTTGAAATATGATATAAAATAGAAAACTAAAGCCATTCCATTTATGTTTTGCTTCAGAAGAACCATATTTAATTAAAGTTTGCTATTCCAGGGAAAATATTTTTCTCGATAATATTAATTCCCTACATCATATAAATTTAAGACATTCTAATTTTCCTGGTTTCTTGGGATTTTTACATTTGGAAAATTAAGAACAGCTAAGGCTACCAATTGACAGAATTATCTTTATATTTACTGAATATTTTTCCAGTTATCTGAAATAAATACACGAAGCAATAGTTGCAATTTCAATTCTTACGTGTTCAAGGGCAATTTTTCATTAAAAAATGTATTGGAAAAGACAATGTTGTGAAGTTTAAGTTATCACGGCGCCAACATGAATATCTAAGGATAAAATTGGTGAGAAATAAACTGATTCAACTATAAAATAAAGCAGTTGCACTTCAAAATTAATGTTCGTAGAAGAAATTAATGAATTGAATGTTGATTGAAGTTCTCCGTAGTTACGTTAAGTATTGTTTTTTTGTAGCTATATCTGGAACAAGAATATAAGCAGTGACTCAAATTCAAGAAATACCGGAGCGTATGACGTTACCGGCTGAGGTACCTTAACCGGAAGCGTAAGAGTAGTGAATCACTGCTAAATACTAAGGCACTTGTACTAAATATGAACTAAGTTCCGTTATTGTAACTTCAACTTAATTACTATCTCAATAGGAATCAGATTTATTTACAATATAAATACGACGTAACATCCCCTTAAAAAATATTCGCACGTATACCACTGAATTTAACGAATAACTGCAAATAATCCCTTTAATTTCTTCTTAAATGTCATGTTTATTAATTTTCTTGTCTTTACAATATAGAATTGCGTGTTGACGTAAGTTGAGAACTCATAGAACTAACTCATATAAATAAATCGGGAGGTAAGTATAATGACGTTAAATAGAAAACACTCACTACAGTGCTACTTAGTATCGTAACATTCCAAGAGCAAAAGGTGAAATGTGATCCAGTTAAAGTATTGGAAGGTATATGTACACAATATTAATTAATTGCCTATAATAAAGGCTTCTTCATGTAATTATGTTACACAATGGCTGAATTATCTACATGATTAATCACTGGTGTTTTTTTTACAACTATAACCTAATTCCGACTCGTGAAAAGTTTATTTTTGTTGCGATGAGCGAATAGTGGCTCAGGTTAGGAACCGAGAGGTTGAGCGCCATGTGGATCTCGGGTCACGGACCCCAACCCATCCTGAATTACGAGGACCTTGCGTAATTTGAGAAGCGGAGGGCGTGTACCTTGTCGACGCAGCGGACGATGACCCTGTCCAGAGGAGATTTGGAGTCCTGCGCCGTGGAGGCACGTTCTTTACACCAGGTGGCTCCCATGCTGGACCTGCGACCTACCCACAGGCCATCTCTCTCGGCACTGAGCGGCTGCTGGGTACAGCTCACCCAGCGCCTTCTCCCACCAGGTACGAGTACGCGCTGCTCAACACTCCTCTCAACCTGCCTCTACTCTTAAGCACGTCACGTCATCGTCTTCATTAAAAACACATTCAACCATACGAATGCATAATACTATGTACTAAACACAGGTGACTCGGCAGGATAACCGGCAGATGAAGCAATCATAACCTCCCCCCCCCCCCCCAAGTACTATTTATAGAGAAAATTAATGATTGTGAAACAATGGAACACTGGGAATAACTTTTTTGAAATTCATGTCTATTAGCGTCAAATTAATGGAATGTATATAAAAAAGTTGGAGTTACTATAGCGCCAAAAATGGTGTGGTGCCACTGTGAAACCATTATAAAACTAAAGCATCCATAATACAAACATTATTGAAGCAATAGAAATTAAGAAAAGAAATCTGCCTCCTTTCATGAAATAACGTTTATTATGAAGAAATGGATAAAGGTTTCTTCAATAAAGACTGATAGATGTTGAAATGGAATGAAACAAGCTGTGTGTGAGGTATTAACGAAGTTCTGTTCTTCGTTGAAAGGCCCATTTACGTCATTATGATGGAATATAACATCGTCGTTCAAATGTCCTTCACGGCTTCTTACGGTAACACGAATCCGATCGGTCCGCATAGATCAGGCTGAATTAGAGCTATGGCCTGGGTTATGTTGACTTTAAGGGATCGGTCGATTGCGGCTTGAGAGATAACCATAACCTCAAATCGTCCATAGTGGAGTCCACTGTGTAGCACGTAGCGCCATCCTGATGCAACTATATATCGTCTATATTCATATCGTTCAATTTGGGGCCAAACGAAATAGGTTATCATCATTATGTAGCACTCGCTGTGGCCTCACCCACATAGTTTTCTAAAAAGTACGGACCAACCACGCACCGGACCAAAATCCGCATCAAACAATAAGTTTTTGTGTATGCATTTGTATTTAGTGTACCTCTTGTGGGTTGGTGTTGAAGTCTACAAAGGCCAAGTTCTTGTGCAGATTGAGGAATTGACTGCCTCGGATTCTCCTGCATACTTCAAAGAACCGCGGTGATGTTCTCGACCGATCTGGCGTTCATTTGACGTACAGGTGTTGGCTGATTGTTTGCCAAAGCGGTTGTCGAGTTCGATATAAAAAGTTTCATCATTTGCACATGTTACACATCGTCTAACTTTCCACGCTAATTTGGAATCAGTGACTGAATGATAAACTACAGATTAAACAGACGCCGCCACAGGCTACCAACACTGACCCGCTCCAATTCAAAAATCCGGAACCTTCTATGAATTATAATATTTGCAGTTTGTCATTTCCCCTCGAAAATAAACAAATATTACAGAGTTCATTTGATTTACTGAATGGTAGAAATATGTGGTTCTGCGTATAAACCGCAATGAAACTAGAATGGAAAGAATGAAAAGGTCTCATAGTGAAACTATTATAAAATAAAGGGTTAAGGAACACTCCGGATGCACTCAAAAGAGAACTTAAAAAATTTCGACTCAGCCACTCGCTTCACTCTGTAAATAAGTTTTCAGAAACAATTGTTTTTTCGTTTATAGAATCTTAATACTATGTCAACTATTTCGTTTACCACACGCTTCCAACTTTTCACCAGTTTTAGATATTTCTGAAATATACGGATCCAGTAATGTACAAATCTTTACTCTTCACTTTCCTATTTACATTACATTTTTATTTATAGTGAAAACCTGAGTAGGTCCACGGTTTGTGGGAGAAACGTAGTGTATTAAAATAATAAATTTGTCAAAATAATAATATGCAACTAATTAGCAAGTTGTTGGATATTTAAGTACAGTGGTACGGAGAGAATGTATAATCATACTGTAAAAAAAGATTTTTGAATCAAATTAAAGATACGACTGGTTCAAAAACAATTTTACAGGGACGAAGCCTCTTTTCCCGGAATAAAATATTCGTCCTCAGGTCACTAACCAGAAAGAAAGGTTCACCGTGAACTTTCTTAATGTGAGCCACGTCCTACAGACAAATCTCATTCATGCTCTTTCTTTCATTTCTTTCTTTAATATGTTTGTAAGTTTTACAAGCGGTTGTGAGCATCATATATGTTGTTATTGTTTTGTTATCCGTTATCTTATATTTTTAAAACGTTAGAAGTTATGTTTTATAAAAGAAGTAGTAAGATATTTAAACATTCTGTAATCATGTATAAACATGATAGACGACCTAGAATGTTACGAGCTTACATAAAACATTTATTTTAAGTAATAATAATTTATTTCAGCTATAAAAGTTTCAGCTTTAGGTTTACGTTATTGGAGCGTATATTTCCTTATGGAAAGTATTTCAAGTAAGAGTCGAGCTCAATGAAGCACTAAACGTTGCGCTGTTCCTTCGCAATATCTGAAAGCTGCTCGCTACGTACAGAAATAAATGCCCCACGTTTACTATACACAGGTTTACGTAGTGAAATAGTTACATAAGGTACGTGTAGAAGAAACAAGTCAATGTAACTAATTATCTGTAACCAAAAAGGAACCAAAGCTAACTTACAAATAAAAATTTTTATTTACATATTTATTATTTGTTACAGTAACAAAGAAATATTTACACTATAAAATAATTTTATAAACTAAATACTTGATATATTTAAACAATAAATTTGAATTGGTCTTTAAATAAAGAGGCAAATTATTATATAATCCTCATAATAATGTTTTTATAAAATAAGTAATACACTTCTGAAATCTTACAAATGTTGGCCTAAGACATTTTCGTTAGTTCTAGACCCACTTCGCGCAATTTCATATGTTACGTCTTTAATAATTGGGAAAGTTTCCGTTACATAAATTATGGTTTTCTATTAATATATTTCATTCGGAACTCTTTCCTTTCTCTTAATTTATCGATCCTGATAGAATGATTTATGTTCTCTGAATCCAAATTATTTTTTGCAATTTATCTCTCATTAAATTACGTTCAAAACATTAATCATATTATCACACTTTTTCAGCATCACTTTTTGTTACAGAATCAGTGAAAATATCTCAATACGAAGAATATTTACGTAATGATGTTAACTACTCCATCCTACATCTTCTTTTAAAGGGGACACTTTGTACTAAAGATACGAGGGTAGGTTCATAAGTACTTACAAATACTAAGAGATGGCGCTGGTAGTATCTAAACGAGTATTTTCCTTAAATTTACCATATTTAAAATTTATTCTATCACATCTCGCGGCTCAGAAGTTTCTGTCATGAATGAAAAATTGTCTCCTATAAAATATCCGCAAGAAAGTCACCGCGTTCATTCGCGTTGGCGAATAAACGCAATCGTGTAATTCTGGCAAGTTTCCACGTCAATATATAACGTTCTGCGATGTAACGTGACTCAACCACTACACTTCAGAGCAAATTAGATTTTCTTTCAGTCAACTGGCTCTGAGGAAAGAAAAGATTGTAAAATGAGCCGGGAAGGAGATGATCGTGGTTTCTTTCACATCGATTAACTTTGAATCTGAAAATAAAGAAAAAGTGTCCACATATGGTCAAGATTTTTTTTTCTTTCATCAAAAGAAGCATTGGTGCACAACTCGTTTTCAATGTGAATTTAAGTTATATCTGCTGCAGAATGAATTAAATTTACCCGATCTGACAGCTTGAAACACTTTTGCATTCCTTAAACAAAGTAATAGTCGTAGGAAAAATTTAAATTACAGGAGGATATAACTGTCGAATCTGTTTGATTCGACCCACGGAAAAGAGAGTGTATTAAGAAATTTATCAGCTTGTAATGTTATGTTCTTTATTGGTTTGTACTTAACTATTTACAATATTTTGTATCACGTATGTATGATCATTAAATTATTTAATTAAATTATCAACCGTAAATTTACCTTTATAGTAAAGAAAATTAAAAAAATAGTAAAAATAACGTGAAAAATACACAACTAACTTTAAACTGGCATTTTGGTACGAGCAGAAGCAAACATGGATTCATACTTGTGACTAACGAGCTGGAAGAAAACTATTTGAGGTGCCAGACATGTATAAACAACAACCTAATTACCATTTAAGAAATATATATTTATGCAAATAAGTTAACTAGCATCTGAATGGACGGTCTCTGGGTCGTTCACACCGCCGAGACTCTCTCGCTAAATGCTAATAGGGAAACTTTAATCGCAACAATGGCAGTCTTACAGATATATAATCCCGAAGAAACGCCGGCGAAGAAAGTAAAAACTGCACTTTCCCCTCACAAAAGTGTAAAGGATTCCCACTCGCCGGGTTCCCTAAGGGAAGAACTCTCGCAAGGAAGTGCAATTAACATGCAAGAATCTTCGAAGTTTCAGCCACTCCGAAATGTTGCGAAAATCACATTCGTCTCACTCCGTTAGGCGCGGGAAAAAGTTATTTGCAGCCCTACACTTATGCATACATATTACATTTAAAACATTGTTAATTACATTCAAAAAGTGTGTAAGAAATATGTTTAATCCATGATGAAGCTGAAAAGCATTGTTTAGAGGTAAACGATATAATTCGAACTTATAATACATACAGCTATGATTTTAATTAGATATGACAGAAAAACAATTCCAACCATATACAAAACAAGAATAAAAAAATCAGTAGAAAAATCATTAATATTGCCTGTGTGTAAAAACGTCTGCAGTTACGCACCAATTTCAGCAAAGAGTTAAAAAATGTTTTGGTAATAAATTTGATGTTAAGCGAAACATGGCATAACTTAAATGCATAATAAATTATTAATATTAAGAATAAATCATTTTTAAAAAGTGTAAATGTTCCTTTAAAATTAAATAATTTGACAGCCAACACCGGAAAAATGAATTAACCTTGAATAAGAGTACTTCGAAATAATTTAATTTCTAAACATAGTCTGTAATCCAACTAAAAATTAATATTTCGAAAGCTCTTTAAAATTGTGCTATTATTTTACCAATTACCTTTTCGTTTAAAGAAATCTCTTTATTTATTTTTGAGTTATATATTTTTCCAGATTATGAAATAGAAAATTGAGGCTAATATTTTAAATTATCACTCTTGAATTGTAGCCTTTGTAATAATAATATACCATAATCCGTAGATCCTTTAGAGAAGCTTATCTTAAAGGATGTGAAATGAGTAACAGTGTACAATTTTTTTTCCAATAATACTATGTGTTAACCATTAACAATCAATCGATTATTACTAATAATATTCTATAGCTATTAACAAGAATATAATAATAATCTATTATGGAACAACATTAAAAACGATTCTGAATAATAATTCATACCGACTTTTTACACTATAACCTAATTGTACCTACCAAATTTCTCTATACTGTACACCTTTCTGTGCAATATTTACCATTTTTGGTTTCTTGTATTGAATCCATGAACATCAGAATTATCTGTTCCATTAAATAAATTGAAGTGTTGTCTGTCTGTCTGGAAGTTTGCCTCGAAACGGCTCTACGGATTTCAATACAACTTTTAGTGATTAAAACAGGAATTTATCTTAAATTGTCGTTTCCGTCTCATTTTGATATCTTGCATGGTTCAGAAGATATTAATAATTGACTGTTTCACTCTAAATTACTGCATATTAATGTAAACGCGTAGAGCAATTTAGACCAAATTTTGTACAGCTGTTATTACGACCCAGATGCAAGCAAGACTGTAGGGGTAAGACACTACTACCATCCCTGGGAACGGGGCTGGAGAATACATAAATTTAAAACGTAAATAAATGGCAGATATATGCGTGCGGATAAATATTTTTTGAAATAGGTGAGATTGATGATGCCTGTCTAGGTATTTCTTAAGTTACTATTTTTATTGAAGGTACCAATAGATTTCTTGACTCGATTTAGTTACTGAGTCATCGCGGTGTTGTAGACAGCGTGAAAAGGTAACTTTCCAAAAATGTGACCCTCTCACAGATGTTTTAATCACATGTTGACAAAGAGATTAATGTGAAATTAAATACGGTGCAATGATAACCCCTTTCAAGGCCTTGGTCTACCGGGTCAACAGCGGACTGTCATCTTACATGGCACATTCTGAATTTGGAGTGGTACGTGGTCAGCGTATCGAACCTCCAGCAGTCTTAATCCCAGTCTCCGTGACCATGACGACACAAACATTCAAACCCATGCCAGTATTGAAAACTGGGACCTCTGTGTTGTGAGGCAGCGAATCTAGCCACTAGACCACAGTAGGTCGGTAAACCATTTTAATAGGATACTCAAATTATACTTATTTGCCTGACCTAAATTTTTTTTTGTTAAAAATGGCAAGTAACTATAATTTAAGTAGCCTATTAAACTGTTTTACTGTGTATACATGAATTCATTTAATAGAAGTATTTTAATTATAGTTTATTTAATTGTTTTAAATAATACATCACTTATATTTTTCAAAATAATTACATAAAAATTAAATTAAAAACGACCAATTCACTGACACAAAGTTCTTATTCAATTCGTTCTCACATTAGGGAACTCATAAAATTCCTTCGCGATCTTACTTCAAAAACTTAAATGTAACAATATTCACTTAAAAATTAAATTATTCAAATTACTAATCTCTTAATTAATTTCGTTAAAATAAGTATTACTCACGCATTAATTTGATGAAAAATTAGAGGTCCAATGATAAGTATAAAAACTTTTTCGCATAGGAAGGACAAACCCAACCAAAATGTAAAATAATAGGACGGAGCAACAATGTATCGTAGACAGCTAAACATGACTATTTAAATTGTGGGAAATTATATTAAATAAAGATACAAAAATTAAATCATTAGACAGTTAAATTTGGGGGAATTAAAATAAATTAGGATACATAACATTAATCAAGAGAACGAGTTTTAAAAGAGACTAATATAATTTAATCTACCAAATAACATCTACTAAATAAAACAAGAAATTTTACCAGTAATAAAAGAAGAAACAATTCTAAATTCATTATTTTAATATTTTTAAATAAAATTAAAACTGCGGATTTGAAAACACAAATCAGCCTTAACACTGAGTAATATTTAAAACCCCGTAACTGTCCTGTAGTCCAGGACGAAAGATTATGTAGTTGGACCTCTATTTTTGTAAAAATTAACTTCTACGTACTTATAAATTGTAACATTGCTTATTTATTTCAACCAAATGAATTGTAAATTTGAATGTTTTATGGGTTAAAGAAATAATGTTACATAAAATATTCTAAATTTATTTTATAAATTCCTGGTGCGTCCAAAATTTGAGGTGAAACGTTTCAGGAATTGAAAAAACTTAGTATTTTTTGGGCTATCCATTTCTTGTATATTTAGTATATAAGTTTTAATGAAAAATTATACTTTTTTAAAAATGACCACGTCAATGTGACTGACGTTTCTATTATCAGCAACAATAATAGTAACAATATTAATAACTCAATCGTCCCCATTCATCTAATAAAAAATAAATTCATAATCGTCTTTGTACTTGATTTGTAACAGGAATGAAAAATACAGATTTTGTCTTATACTGCTACAATAAATACTAAAAACTATCTGAGAAAACAGGGTAGATAAGAGAGCGTAACAGATTGGATAAATATAATCAACGGAAAAAATGGAGATAAAGCACGACGTATTACTTTACTTCATGAATTTGTCGTAGTAGACGACCTAAAGATGACGTAGTTGCAACACCTATAATAAGAGTAGAACAAAACCCCGTTGTGATATCCATTGTAGTCGGGAATGCTTTGTCCTAGAGGTAGATAAATGCTCCAAGAAAGACTCTTCCGGTTACAGACGTGCCATAAAACCATAAGCCGTGCGTGATAACTCGAAGAAAACAGCGTAATGGAAAACTGCTGCTCGCATCTCCGATATAATAGGCATAATTTCTCCGCACTTCTGAGCTTGAATACTTTAAAATGAAAAAATTCAGGCGCCACTATCGCGGTCGGCCCGATGAGCTTATCATGTTAGGTGACGCAAAAGAAACACGGCTGGTGATTCCCCCGATCTTAACGCTTTAAAACTGGCTGACGAAATAGACCACGTTTCTTCACTTTTAACAAAGAAAGAAGATGCAGTTGAAGTACTCCACATTAATAATGACTCCCCTTAAAATAGAAAAATTTTGAGTACGGCTTTAAGAATTCTGCTAACGCTACCCATAGCTGTTGATACTAACGAAAGAACCTTTCCATATATTAAAAATAATAAATGATTATTTATAAATCATATGTACTCAAAATAGTCTTAATGGGTTGTCTATGTTGGTTTCAAAACAAGAATTGAGTAATTAAACAGACATGAAAGAAGTATTCGTTATTTTGCAATAAATAAATTTACAGAATGTTGTTATTTATGTTTGGACTTTATTCACTATTTAAATGGTTTTGTTTATTGTTGTACATGAATATTACCTCTAAATATTGCAATTTACAGCTCAAGAAGATGGCGATATCAGCCATGGAAACGTTGTTGACAACAAACTTCATCACCCGACGGGAACCCCGAGAACTCTTCATCCAAATTACTTTATTTTTGAACATAGTCTCCTTCCTTGACTGTACACTTATCCCAACGAGTTTCCAATTTTATCAACCGTTCACAATAATAGGTTTAGTCAAACTCTGCAAAATACTCCGTCGCGGCCTCGACCACATCCTCATCTGATGAAAATTTCTTCCCACCAAGCCAAATTTTCAAATTCAGGAACAAGAATAAGTCACTTAGTGCTAGGGTCTGGGGAATAGGGTGGATGAATAACGGATTCCAAACTCTTACACTTTCGTCATTGAGACTGTTGCTGTGCATTGTCATGGTGAATCGAGAAGTTTCTCTCGATAATCTTGGTCGTTGCTTATTCAGCACTCGTTTCAAACGATCTACCAGACAAAATAATAGAACCCAGTTATGGTTAGGCTCTTCTCCAAGACGTCGATGTGTATTATACCACGATAATCACAGACGACAGTGGCTATCGCCTTTCCATCTGACAAAAAGGTCTTAACCTTTCTCGGTCCATTATCACCAGCTTTTGTGGATTGTTTTGATTATTTTTGGTCTCTATTGTGTAGTGATAGATTCAAGTCTCATCGACGGTTACGAATCTCCACATAAAAAGAATTGAGTTAACCTAAACATGGCAGATTCTGCGTGGAAATGTTTTTCCGAATATGTTTTTGATCCAATGTCAACAGTCGCGACACCCATCGTGCACAAAGCTTTTTCATGGTCAGTTTTTCATGTAGGATGAAATGCACTTGATCAATTGAGAGGCTTACGGCATTTGCTACCCCACGCACTTTTATCTGATATTATGAACCTTTTCGATGTTTTCCTGAGTAGTGTTATCTATTGGGTGGTCGGAGCAAGTTCCATCATTTGTGCTTCTACGACATCGTTTAGTCTCATTAATCCAGACGTAAATGGTCTTCAATGCTGTTTCAGAATCCGCATGAAGTTTATCCAATTCAGTTTTGATTTGTGCAGCTGTCCAACTCTTCAAATGAAAGTGTTTATTGATAGCGCGAAATTACTTACTTCCCAATGTATCGGCCTGACTATAGAAGGCTACCATCAATAAACTTCGACTGGTATATGTTTAAACCTTTTAGGAATATATTCGAAAGGTTTATGTTTAACAACCAGATGGACCTTAAGAAATTTAAGTTTTTTTAATCAAAGGAAGTTGAAATGCTTCAAGTGAAGTCCAGGTAAAGAGCACATAACTAGTTTAGAAGAAATACAAGAATGTAAAAATGTCGATGGACTGAGGACTTGAGCTTGTGGGCGGCAATTTTAGAGCCACGACTTAAGTTTTGAGTTTCCCAAATCCTATTACTTTTTTTGCTGTTTACTCGAGGATATCACTAACAAAAAACTGTAACGTTAATTTTTTTAACAGGGTCCTTCACGTGTATCATGGCATAGTACGATGACTTTACCGTCTTATCAGGAGCAACGGGATATTTACATTCCTTCCACGAGCTAGTTAACGATGTATTTTAAGCTTTCCACGTCACAGATGCGTAAGCGAAGCCGCTAAGAACTGAGTGACGTAGTTAACACAACACAAAAAATACAATGGCATTGTTGCCAAAGAAATCGCATCCTGGAGACTCAGTGGTGCAAATTAGACGCAGATAAAAAATTGACTGCTTTAATATTCACCCCTTTCAATCAATTTAAATAAAATTATAAAATATTACAATGTAAAAAAATTGTAAAAAGCACAATTCAACGTTAGAATCGCAGTACTCCATGCAATAAAATTAATTACCTAACTAAAATTCTGTAACAAATTGTGAGAACAAACCAACAGACGTATAAATATGTACTACCAACAATATTAGTCGCTAATGACGACAATGCTCACGCTTTAAATAGAAAACTTTCATTGTTCTTATTAACCCATTCGTGACTTTTTAAATCAAACTTACATAAAATAATTCACCATACATGAAATCAGTGTAAGAATATTTTATTGAAAGCACATTTTGCTCATCACGTTTTGCTTGGTCGTTCCCCTAATAGTTGAAATTATTTTTTCTTCAAAAGTGTTGAATATATTTCTTTTCCGAAACCTGTATTTTTTACTGCAGTTTTTCTGTGCTCTTTTCTCTCTTTGTTTCATATTTGGGTCGGAGATATTACGATTGTTCAGTTTTTTCATCGTTCAGCTCTGAGAAGTGTGTTGTCCGCCGGTTTGAGTGTGTTACTTTTAGACACTCGTGTTTTGAGTTACTCTGTTTATTTTGTGTGTATTATTTTGCATTTAATTTGCTCTATGATCATTTTTTTCTTTTTTTATATTTTATGGTCGCTTCAAGAGTAGAAGCCATTAGCGACTTTCTACCTAGGGTCACATTACATTGTTACATAAGAAAATTGATACGCATAAATGTTACATATAACTACTAAATATAAGCTCACAGCTTTGCTTTGTCCATGAATCAGATAAGCCCCCAGATCACAATATCATTTGCACAGAAGTCTTCTTGAGAGTAGTTCTTCTGATATATTATTTCCTACACTCAGATATGTGTTGGACAGTAAGGCTCCGGTTGCATACCTTACAAATGGGTTTTTCAAATCTAGATAAAATATAAGCATGAATTAACATAGTATGAAGTGATCTGATTCTATTTGTTGTGAAGGCGATGAAGTCTTGAAAACGACTGAAGGCTCTGGTGGAAATAGCCGCCATTATCTCCTCTTCTTAAAGTATTCCATAGTTCCCCCACTTTCCTTCTGCATAGAGTTATACTGGAGCATCCATGCCATGCCCGCATGAGCAGAGGTCCATATCAACTTTATATTTTTACCACGTGTTTTACAGGCCTCCAGGTTACATTGAATTGAGTTAAGAATGCCATGCATGGCCTTTGAATTTTTTATTAGAGTTAGTGTTTTCATTGAATCCGATATATAATTAGGTTGCCAAATGGTGACCCCAAACAATACTCAGTATCTATCGCTATGGCAAAGATTTCAGCTGTAGTGCGAGACACTGTTATTAATTTGAATCTTTTTCAAGTTATTGGTAGGATAACAGAGCAGATTGTGCCACTTATAGTTTTGATGGATCAGTAAATGTTAGGTTGACGTGTTTGTTATTTGCCTGAAGTGTCTTGAGGGTGTATTTTATGGTTGTTAGTTTTCTTCTAAAGGCGAGTGACATCTCCTTACCCTCGTTTAGTATTCTAGCCATCGGGGTAGTTTTTATAAATCCTGTTATAACTCTCAAGGCTTCATTGTGCTTTGTAGCCATGAGTATTGCAACATGATGTATGACTACCCTGGTGGTTAGATTACTAAAACAGGGTATTATTTAACTTTAATTAATTATTTGTTATTATGAATTGCAGTCATAATAACCTTATGACTGTTAAGTTTGTTTTCTATGAATTTAATTTGTATTTAAGTCTGTTAATTAATTTTTATTTATTATACTGTATTCTTAGTTATATCGCTAATAAAAAAGTTTGTCTTCTACGTTAACATACCACAGTTTATATTAAATATTTGTTATTTTATTTAAGACGCATACTGTTTCCACAACCGACAACTAATGAAGTTAATAAAATATCTCTCTAAAAATGTTAAATTATTAGTGATAAAGGTAACTATTTAGCTCTAAACAACGTATTTGTGTTCATCCTTATTTCAATTTCTTTTCTTTTTCAATAATTTATGAATATAGTAATCCTGAAGAGTTGAGTTAAATTAAGTTTTTTGTTTCTTTTACTAGTACATAAATTATTTAATATGATGAATGGCAGTTGTAGGACTTCATCGCAGCGTGTTTCGTTTCCATACTTAGAATGAGTTCAATCATTTGTGTAATTTCGTTTTATTTAAATCATATATGTTTAACGACTATTAACATTTTTAAAAGTTCCGTTTTTGTATCCATTTGTACCCTCTTCAGGCTTTTCCTGACTGCAATGTTTCACAGACAAGTAATATTGAATAGAAAATGGGTATTAAGTGATTATTAGAAACATACGAAAAATAAAATATAGTTTAATTATGGAAAAAAAGTATATCATAATTCCGAATTACATATTTGTACAGTATCCTATATCCTAATTTGGGAACGTACAGAGAAATAAATCTACTTTATTCAAATATACTCATTTTAGTCCAACGAATTTTTTTTGAATTAATCATAATAATTGTTTTAAAATTAATCAGGAACTAAATTATTCTCATGTCTCAATAGATTGAATGAAATACGTAAATACCTGACTCGTAGAGATTTGGAGTGTTTAAAGATAAGGTTATGTTGCATGTAGCTGTTGATTGAAACGAATGACAACCATCGCCCAGCAACGACTTGCTCCTGCAGAGGAGAGATTGGCCAGTGAAGTTATTGACGCAGATATTCGTAGATAAGCAAATACGTGAACATGTGCCGGACCAGTCGCAATCACGCCATATTTGTTGTGTCCCTGTGCCTCAACAACAACGTACGTGCCGCTCATACAGACCTGTCCCTCACTCTCAAACTAGTTTTCTTTTGCTTAAGAATGTCGTCTGTAGCCTTTGTGGAAACGAAACCGTTAGGATTGACACAGGCTACTGACGACTCTGGAACGACACGCAACCATCAACTTCGATTCGAAATCTTACGAATCGAAGTTTCATTCGCTCACTAAAAAAGTACTAATTCAGCGCAGATACAAAGGAAAGTAGTTACTATTTGGAAAAAATTTACACCAGTTCATTTCCAATGATTCATGTCTACATATTATGTTATTAATAAGTTACAAATAATTATTTAGTAATAAGAGTTATATTCATCTAACTTCAGTGAAGTATAAAATTTTTCGGGTAAATCCCCTTTAATAGCACAGAAAGGGAATTGAAAGGGAGTATATGGCAGATAGAGTAAGACAAATAAAGAATAAACCCTAGAAAACCTGTATAAGGTAGGTCGAGCTATTGGCCCTATTCTCACGCCCTTCCGACTGACGGGAGATGAGTTTGCCGTGGGGTCAAAGCATTCCCTTCTCCGAGTCTGCGCCAGTTTTATGGAGGCAGTTGGCCGACTGATCCAATGGGATCAGCGTGTAATGAATTTGAAATTTCCATATTGAGCCTCACGGTTGGCGTCACTTTTGTAATAGTACTTTATCACCTTCCACGTTCGGGCGTCAAATTTTAAAATAGTTAAGGCTTCCTTTCGCCTTCGGCCGTCAATTCCGTAATAATTTAAACTTCTTCACTCTCTCAGTTGGAGGTCAATTTCGTAATAATGTTTTATATTTATGTCGGGCGCCAGTGATCGTTAAATCAACCAGTCACAGTCGTAGATTACGTCATGATGATGCAATCTATACGAATGATAATTCTGTCTCAAATGGTAACTAATGAACGTTTCTACTTAATATCACTAGTAGTAAGATAGTCAAGATTTAATTTAATATTGGGTTACATAAACTTTACTTACTTAATTAAAAGGCGGTATTCATTCATGCGAACTTTATTAAATGTTAGAGACCTCGTGTATAGATCCGTTGCCTACCCAAAACCAAAACTTAATCCTCTCCCTCCCTCTCTCTGGATTTCTCTTTCTGGCTCTCTGGTTCTCTGATTTATGCGAGCTAATCATTACAAGCGGACAACTCATACCTCCTAAAAGAGATTAAGGTGCATCGGCATGTGAGAACCTTGAAATTAAGAGAGAACGAGGAATTCCCGAGGGTAAGCACTATTATCACTCTGCAGAGAAATACCTGCGACAGAAAGCTCCCACAGGGACCCTTCCTTAATGTTCTATTTTTTAATCAAATATATTTCTGGAAATTTTATATGGGTGTGAAACATGGACGGAAGGAGTCGCAAAAGGAGAAGAATAAGATTTTGAAATGTGATGCTATAGGAGAATTCTGAAATCTAATGGGTGTATACAGTAACTAACCAGGAAGTTCTAAGCATAATAACAGATGAGAGAAAAAATGTGCAAGACTTTGACCAAGAGAAGGAATGATTAATAAGCCACGTTTTGAGACATGAGGGTCTCATAAAATCAGTATTAGAGGGAAATATGTGTAAGGTAAGAACAGAGGAGGAAGGTCGAGGATGGAAGACGCTAAGCAGATTAGAGAGGATGTGAGATGTGATATCCATGTGAAAATGAAAAGGCTTGCATGGAGGTTTGCCAGTCTTGGGGACTGAATACCACAACAACCAACCGGAATCGATGTTTTCTTTATGATATAATTACATGAAATTTGACATTTAAATATAAATCATCTAGTTCACATAAGAGAATGTTTTTGTAGTGGGAATTTTGAAAACGCATGACGTTTGACCAACAGACTTCCTTGCCTTCTTGAAGTTCATACACACATTTTTTCAAAAAAAACTTATTTCATTTAATTACAATTTTAAACTTTGTAACCTAAATGCATAAAAAATTTTAAATGTACAATCAAGTATTACATCGTTGTAACTGACATTGACAATTACTAATATATGATGGCCAAGAAGTCAGTTAAATATTAATTATTAATAAAAATTACTTTTACATTTATTGCAGATTTTTTCGGTTTCAGACATTGCGGCAGCAAATAGGGGAAGTGTGTGTAAGGTAAGAACAGAGGAGGAAGGTCATGGTTGTAATACATTAAGCAGATTAGAGAAGATGTAAGATGTAATATCCATATAAAAATGAAAAGGCTTGCACTGAATAGGTTAACATGGAGAGTTGCCAGTCTTGGGGACTGAATACCACAACAACCAACCGGAATCGATGTTTTCTTTATGATATAATTACATGAAATTTGACATTTAAATATAAATCATCTAGTTCACATAAGAGAATGTTTTTATGGTGGGAATTTTGAAATCGCATGATGTTTGACCAATAGACTTCCTTTCCTTCTTGAAGTTCATGCACACATTTTTTTTTTAAAAAAAACTTATTTCATTTAATTACAATTTTAAACTTTGTAACCTAAATGCATAAAAAATTTTAAATATACAATCAAGTATTACATCGTTGTAACTGACATTGACAATTACTAATATATGATGGCCAAGAAGTCAGTTAAATATTAATTATTAATAAAAATTACTTTTACATTTATTGCAGATTTTTTCGGTTTCAGACATTGCGGCAGCAATACAAAATTTTATAATATTTTAATTAATGAACTGAGGAGACCCCCATAGTTGGGGACGGAACGTTAAATTAAATTCTTTTATTTCTTACTTTAGGTCATACTTTGTAATTAATTTACAATATTTATACAAAAATACGTATACAGTACGTTTCTTCCATAATCTGTGGATCTCATCAGGCGTATCTACAAATAAAGTGAAACAACGAAATAACACTATATTAGTATTTCTTTTGTCAATATATTGTGGAAGTAAATTTTCTTTGTAATTAAGTAATTTTTTAACTGACTTCTTGGTTATTATTTATAGTGAATAAAGTTATGTTGCTGACGTTTAGCATCTTTGAATCATTAAGAAATTTTCAACACCAATCAAGTTTCAAACCTATGTCAGTTATATCCATATTTCTGCAAAGAAACTCGTGTTGCTGAGAATGTAACCTTTTCAGTATATTTCTGAACTTTTTCTGCACCCCGCAATACGAGTAAGTTAGTGTGAATGCTGGTGAACACAACTCCGGAATGTGAGTGCGAGTTACGGCGAGACATTAAATTCTTCTGATGGTTGTAACGTAAGGCTTCGTATATTTTCTCGTTCCCTTTTCCTCTTCTGCGAAGCTTCTTTTACTTTTCATTCCACCATTCCGGTTCTGCTAGTTTTATGTTTTCACATACATAGTCGAAGCAATTTTTTTTTCGGTTGACTATTGCAACATTATCCCCCCCCCCCCGCCCCAAAGGAAACAAATACTTCTTCTAAGTTCCATTAGCTATCGCTAATGGCCTTTGACTGTAAACAATTAAAAGAAAAATTTGAATGAATGGCTTGGTGGTAAAAGATTTGCCAACAACGAAGACGTCGAATGAAAAGTTCATGGAGCTACATGGTTTTCATCAGCTATTAAATGAAGTATATCGAGCTAAAACTGAGATTAAGGTGAGGATGTTTTTACGTTTTCTTTGCGAGGTCGGGTAGGCTTGTGTAGAAGAAAACTTAACATGGAGACTTGAAGGAGAGAAATAAATTGTAAAATTACAGCAGATTGCGGGCTAGGTGAAGTGCTGAAGCGACGAGATCCATAAGTGACGGCCGATAGATGAAACACAGACTCTGAGATTGTTAAATAGAACCCAAATGTATGGAAAGGATTAAATGATATGAGACATTAGTTCATAAATATTGTTTACGGGTAGGCCAATACCCAGCTACTTCTTCTGCTGGTTTCGCAGGATTTAACATACATTCACTAATAAGTAGTTGCGACACTCACTTTCCACCTGAGAAAAATGGACAGTCGAAACAATAGACTGAAAGAGGCATAACGGCTGCATATGCTCGGGAGGATATGACGACAGTTTTTGGGATGCACGTAGAACATTTTTCATTGATTGGGTGACCACACAAGAGCAGATATCATCGGCAGATCTGATCGGCCGACCAATCGCCGGATTGGAGAGAAGTTATTTGACTGAATGATCAAATCTGCGTTGCGTCTTCACGTACAGATCAGATCTGAACAATTGACTGTCGTCAAGCGCTGAAAATCTGCCAGAATCAGATTTACGTGGATTTTCGAAATATTTCGTGTCAGGTTTGTAATAGCTACCCGATTTTAGCATAATAGAAGTTTTAGTGTCAGTTGTTGGATACATGGGATTAAAAGAGCCAGAATTTATTATTATAATTCGAAAATATAATATACTTTGATGTCAACAGCCAAATTTTTATAATGTAAAGCAGTGATAAGCAGCCTATTTCCAACTACAAACGAATTATGCGGTCCGCATATAAGAAACGTTAAAATAATAACGGTGACAGATACAAATTATCTCTCTGTTAACAAAATGAATAAATTATGTTCATTATTTTTACACCTATCTCTGCTAATCAGTTTACAGAATACGGATTATGCCAAGAATATAAAGGCACAAATGCATCAATGCTTTACACTCTTTTTAAAAAATGATTCCATAAATACATAAGAAACCAATCTCTCTTTAATTGATTGACTCCTGATATGTCTCAGTTAAATACGCGAATTTATCACGATACTTTATAAATGTTACATTTTTAATTCATGAATTTATTTTGAGGCAGAGAGGTATATTTCAAGTATTAATTACAATTAAAAAAGATACAATCTATTAGTGAAGACAAATTGACAAATGTATTGCGTATACGAGAATCTGCACAGATCTCGATCGTAAGATATTTGTCGGAGACCTACACTAAACGACCTTCAGATTTCGCGGCAGATTTGTTAAATCTACCAGATATCTGCTCGTTTGTGGTCTCCCATTATCTTTAAAAATTAAAAACTATCAAAGGCGAGTAAAGTAATACCTGTACTTATTGCAGCATTTGAGTGATGCTATCAAGAAACATGACGCGTGTTTCATCACAACAATGAACCAGTTTACACTTCCGTTACCGCGCTGTTAAAAATCAACATGTTAATTGTTTCCTCACGCAGTCTATTCACCTGGTTCTCACTTTATGGAGGGTATTGAAGGTTTTAATCAAGCGCTGAGTGAGAGCTAAAGCGAGACTAAGTTGAGACATTTTTTTTGTTTTATATGGGGACTAGAAGACAAAGCATTGTGAAATTACGACAGGTTGCGGGATGGGCGACGTGCTGAAGCGACGAGATCATAAGTGAAGGCCGATGGACGAGCACAGAGGCATTGTTAAATAGAGCCCATGTATGTGGAAAGGATGAAATGGCCTGTCCCCCACCTTTCTCCGCCGCTCTTCCTGGTGTTTTCCTGGAAATGACATATTACTTATTTATTTATTTTCGTTTTCAAATGCTCATACTGCTGTTTTCTACGTTAGTGCTCGCACATGACTCCAAATAAATCTCTTACTGATCGCGAAAAAAACATGATCCTTAAATTGATTGATCAGGTCTCGTGCCAAACGATGTTAGATAGTCTCTGACTAAAGAAACACACAGATTCTTAAAGCTGCCGAAGGTGATAAGCTACTGGAACTTTTTATTGCCAGTATTCAGCAGTATGGGCAACATGTCATTTCCTGGAAAACAAACACGAACACCCGCGGTGACAGGTCAGCGGTCAGGGATGCCACCCTACTTTACCCTCCAACTTCAATAAACATTTTCTTTCTCCCTACACATTTTAAAAAATCGTATAAAATTTTGGAATGTTGCTACAACAATTACGCTTATATTTTATATTTATGACTTTCAACCAGTACAAGAAAATCTTTGCCCCACTCTTCTGCGATGCGCTGTACAATCGTTAGTAGAGGTTTAATAATTAATTAATTTTTAAAAACGTGAGAAACACAGATGATTCAAACTTTGTTGATTGGTTTAAAAGGGTTTGCGCTGTCCTCTGTTAAATTTTCAGACCGTTTGAAGCAAACCTTTGACATCTATTAGTTGTCAAAGTCGAGCTGTGTAAAAGAGAGACAATAAAACATGACCTTTTTCAGATTTTTCACCAAACCGCACGTATAAAATGCATATAATTTTTTTTCATTTACATATCATAAAATGGCATTAAATTCTGCGTAAAACGAGACCTTTCACAATAGCGTAGGTCATTCCATATGGGCACAGTGAGACTTCAAACTCAGGGCTCTACTATTTTGACCGAGACAGTAGACTTTAGTTCATAAATATTGTATACGTTACGCCTACGCCCTGAAGGATGAGTTAAGCCAACAAATAATTCTATGTATTTTGGCATTCTGCTTTGTTTTCTGGGACGAAATACTAATTTAAACGACTGGTTTCGTAGTTTAAACATAGATTTACTAATACGTATTTGCAATGAATTCCCCGAGTCAATAAAAAATCTAAGCTCGTGGAGCGCGTGAGAGGAGAAAACTGATAAATATTAATCAGGAAGCTATAGGTTTATGTGTTAGGTACGTGGATAAGTGAAAGCAAAGCTGGCAGAGTGTGTGAGCCTCGGATGCTCCAGTTTGAGGCAAGTAACCTCGCCACGCCCTTGAAATGGTGTCAGCAGACCCGCATCAACCTTGCGTAACGCAACGCATAGATGACAGACATTGTGCTGAGTCCTTGTATGTACGCACAGTTACACCTGGAACTAGAAACTACACTCCGAATACGGATTTTTTCCCGCTTCGGACTCATAAAATACAAGGGGAGGCCGGCAAAGCTCTAAGATTAATTACTTGCAAAGGATGTGACGAATTATTTATATCATCAAAATAATCTATTTTAATTGCAATACAAATTCCACATTTTTATCAAGTTATAAATAATGTCAAAAAAAAGGAAAAGTAATAATTAATTAAACTAAACGACATGTCCAGATATGGACCCGCATCAGGTTGATATTATAGTACAAAGACACTAGACGATAGTCAAAGATAAAATAAGGATAAATAGCTTAAATTTTGGAAATTGCCATATCATGGACCAGATAATTATAAATACTGCACAACAAGTAAATGTCAGTTTGAAATTAAGCGAATTAGTATTAAGACTAACTTGGAACATTTATGAAATTACATGAATTGTCTCTTTTTGTCGTTACTTAATTTAAACCTCACAGAAGTTGACTTTTACATATGGTATAATAATATTCTGGAGGAAAGACCAAGTTTTCAATATACTGAAAAAAGTAGTCAGAAAATTATGCCGGGTTCCACCAAAAACATCTTGAACCCCTTCAAGAAAATGGGAACACTTACTCTTACTTGGCAGTATAGTCAATCACTGATGTTATTTTTGATTAATAAAAAACACCTATTCACAACAAACTCAGAAGTGCATGGCTTTGATACCAGGAGTAAAAATAATTTACACAAGGAAGGGTGTTGATTATAATACTATTAGCATGTTAAATAAAAGTTTAAATTTAACGCTTGTTGTATATAATTAAATAAATTGATGACCTAGTACAGACATTATTATATAAATTTACTTGTAACAACGTTTCGGAATGTTTTTATGCCTTCTTCATATTTTTCCGTCCACAACAGTGTCAAAACATAACAAAAAATTACAAGGAGTTGAAGTGTTTGTTACTTGTTGACTCGGATCTCTGCCAGTATTGTTAGACTTCTGGTGCCATTTTTTGTTATGTTTTGACACTGTTGTGGGAGGAAAACCCCTGAAGAAGGCATAAAAACATGCCAAACGTTGTTACGAGTAAATTTAAATAATATTGTCCGTACAAGGTCATCAATTTGTTTAATCATATTTAATAAACTTCCATCCTCCTACTCTATTGAACAATTCACGAAGTTGAGCTTACATCACCATAGACATAGACTATTGTTTAGACACTAGTATAAGATATTAGCAATAGTTATCAATATTATTTATCGGCCAAAAATTAGATATCATGTCTTCTCTGCAGTACTTAAGCATATGGTATTTTAAGCTAAACTTAATCATATAAATTTAAATAGTAACATAGAGTTAATAGTAATTACGCAATCATAATAACTTATGTACAATCTCTGAGTCTTTCCACATCCCTGAAGCTCTACGTCTCTATGGGTCATTGAAAAATTATTTAATACGAATACTAATATTGATATTGGACACAATTATTTTACTAAGCACAATTCAAGAAAAACAATCTATATTCAAAAAATATGAAAATACCAAAGATGAATTACAGTGAGTAGTAATTTCAAAACAGTTTTGTGGTAATAAATGGATACTACTTAACTTCTCTCTTCGACACTGTTGCCATCATAAGATCAATATTTTTGGAGTTAATATATTCATATAAACGAAGTCAATAAAACACTATTTTTCTAAGTAAGATTTTTATGCTCTCAGATTTTTTATATTCTGTATTTTAACCCTTTTCTGAAGGACTTTTCCTGTCGAAATATTTTATTTATTCTTACAATCTTAGCTCTGTTTTATAAATTAGATAATTATCTGTAATGATAGAATTCAATTACGTTTAGAACTGAAATGTTATGGTCTTTAAATGTTCGCGATTATTTTTTCGGCCTCTTCTAGGGAACAATTATTTTCTGAAGTTCCTATCTGGGATATCCGATATTAAGTTCGTCGTAGAATAGGGACGTCGTAAATATGAATTGAGGAAGGAGCGTAGCAGGGCATTCCAGCGGAAACTATGGAGCTGACATTTGCGGCAGAGAAAGGAGAGATGTCGAGGCCACATCTTTCTCCGAAAGCAGCTTCAAGTATGCCTACACATGCCAAACTTTCACGAAACGAGTGCAAATTAGTCAACGTCAATACATCCGTCACCTCTGACTCCTGTGCATATTAGCGAACACAATTCTTCCGAAGGAAAATAACTATATTATAAATAGTAAATTATTTATTTTTTAATGTTTTCCTTCACTATAGCCGCAAGTTTAAGTTTTACATTGACGACAATTTTAATTGTAACTTGACTCGACGGGTGAAATAAGCTTATGCTATATGTCTACAATAAACTAATAAAAAGTCTTGTAGTTTTAAAATCATTTGTGTGTTAAACAAAATGTATTGAAATCCACCCTCCTTATTCGGTATCTTATGGGCATTCAAAACTCTTTATTAGAAATTTTGCATGCTAAGCACATAAAATAAAATTTAATTATAGTAGGAATATTAAGTCTTGTTAAAATTTCTATTTACTGTGAATGCTTCTGATAGTTGACATAACCTTCAATTATTTTCCCAGCGTTCGCTATCAATTCTTAGAATGAAATGAAAAGCAAAAATTCATTAATTTCATAATATCCAATATTCCATTTTACCCCAGCTGTTACTGACGATGAATTCCTCAAAGCTACAAATCAAGATAGATTCCTTCTATATTTTATTCATTACCGTAATTGCAATTTACAAGATTAATCACACCAATTTTCTAATGCTCGTCTCTTAGGGCAAATGATTTTCAAAAGATAAGTAAAACGCAAATTACGTTCAGAATTTTCGGAACCTCCAATACTGGAATGATGGTGGGTTTCATTTCAATGCGGAAAACCCGCGATAAAAAATAAGAAGAAAAATTGATTGATTTATTTTTATATATTTTTACTATAGTTCGTGAAAGTGAATACGAGATTATTGTGCCAAACTCATTAACTCGCCATGTAGTGTCTCTAGTAGTTCCACGTGTAACACTAATATATATATATATATATACATGTATATGATTATGTTCCTTAGAAGATAAAATGTGCCCAAAAAATCAATGACTTACAATTCCTGTGTCGGGAAAAATGATTTCATATAGCTGTTACGGCTGGAAAAATATTATTTTGTTACCCTTCAAAAACTTCGAGAAGAAACGCTGAGTGATCTTGGAAGATTTTAATTTTATAATACTTTTTTATTATATCAATTTAATTTTCCTAATAGGCTGTCATTTTCGGAAGAATAACTATATGTAATCAATTATTTTTGTAAACGAGGATGTCGGGGCGGATCGGGACACTTATTGTTTAAAAATTATTTTAAAATTATTAATAACGAAAAATAACTTTACTTTATGCCATTACGTACTTGATCCAAAATCAATATAAGTTAAAACAACGAATTTATATTTTTTATGAAAGTTTAAAAAGAAACAACTTTCCCGTTTTGCCCCATCTCCAGTAATTTACAAATTTAATTTAGTTTAAGAAAAATCTGAAACCTTTTGTCTTTTATTTCTTACACTTACTTAGCATACGGTTGGTCGCTTAATCAATTTTTCCTTTAACAAAGATTTTTTTTGCTACTTCACAGACTTTTCTAACATTTTTCCCTTTTTTCCGTTTCTTTTCTTTCTTTATCTATTCTTTTTTGGTACAGAATCCTGTAACTCGTTCTTATAAGTTGAGTCTTCCAGTTTTTCCTTTATTTTCTTGAGGAACACATAACACTTGGCCTTATACAGTAGTATCACGTTCTGCCCCACACGCTAGTCTCAGTTTAAGGGTATTCACAGAGCCTTAATACAAGTAGATACACCTAGCTTACAAATATGTACCATTAAAGGGTTAAAAGCGAGGATTTTGTGAATTAACTGTCGAAATGCTGCAAAAATTATGAAGTTACAGATGTAGCAAGAGTTCATTCACAAGGTGGAGTCATAACTTGGTCAAGTCGGCTGCCAGGACTTCTTTCTTGGCAGTTACAATGTTCCACCCCTATTTATAAACCTCCAGCACTATACAATAAATGAAGGGTATCCCGTTCTATCCCGCTACCCCCTTCCCCCTGGCTTCTCTATAGCCTTGCATCAATTTTAAATGTGGCTAAATTAATTAATAAAAAATTAATTCATAAAGAATAAATACATTAAACGAAGTTCTGAATTGAAGGCTATGAAACTGAATTAATTTATCTGAATCGGAAAATCTCGATATCGCCAATAATGGAACCCGGGACCTCTATTTGTTTATGAACTATTCAAGTCGACATCATTTCAGGTGCGATATTTCACCTTCCATTGTATACGCCTGAGAACTGGAACACTTACAATTTTTTTACTAAATCACATTCTTCTGGGTCTAATGAAAAGGGCTTCTATTAAAACTGAATACTGTGTGTAAATTGTTCATAGCTGCAACTTCTTTGAAGTTGATCTTGCTATAGTGTCTCAAGTTGAAGAGATCCCGATATTGTTCAATGTAACAAATGCCTTGAGGACTTGCTTTTATCTCAATCCAACCTAGCGTCAAAAAAGGTAAATTTTCCAAGGTATGTCACAGGTGCATTACAAGTGTGTACTGGAAGAATTTATAAAATAATATTTTTACTTGTAATGGCAGTGTGATTCCAATGTGTTTCCCTCGCTTTAAACAACGATGAATGGAGTTGAAGCTCGTTGGTTCTGAACACGTCTAAGAGGATTGAATGAATGGTCTGGAGTTTCTGTTGGAAAGAAAACTACGTCATCAACCCAAAGATACAACAACACTATGGAAGAATAATGTTTCTTCCTAAAAGAAAGTCCTGAGAGCGCCTTTTTATTTTAGGGCAAAAATTTATTCAGGTCCTTTTTCGTTGTTGCTCGATAGCCGTTCGAAGTACTGAACATGCCGACAAACAACTTCAGGTCCATTTTAGATCAGCCCACACAGAAAACCATCAATGGATACTTCTTGGAACTGTACTGGCCGGCTCTCCTTAAAAGAAAGCAAACAGTTCCTTTTTAGTGAGATCATAAAACCCACAGATCTTCAAAGATCCGACCAAATCTCTCTCTCTCTCTCTCTCTCTCTCTCTCTCTCTCTCTCTCTCTCTCTCTCTCTGTATGTGTGTAATTATATATAATCAACACAAATAAGGGAGAAGGGAATGCTGCGACCCCACAGCAAACTCGTCTCCCGTCATTCGGAAGGGCGTGAGCATAGTACCCAATGCCCGACCTGCCTGATGCAGGTTTTCTAGGGTTTTCCCTGCATCTCTTTAGGTGAAACACCGGGTAGGATCCTTAAACCATAGCCCGGGGGCCCTAGTTAACCCTTGGCTGCCTTCCTCTCCCTTCCGTATCCCCCCTTTTCAATTCCCTTCCTATGCTATTAAAGGGGAGTTGCCTGTTTCAGGATCACCCTCATGTAGCCTGTTAACCAAAAAAAAACAATTTTTTGTTTCACGAGCCTTTACAAAAAGTAAAGAAAATGTGTTTGAATACGTATCGTCCTCAACTTTAGGAACCTCATCAGTCTTAATAGAAAAAAGTTAGTTAATAAAATATACATAAACTAGGTGTGTTGTATGTCCTTACAATTAAAATAATACAAAATTTCATATTGCTGCTGCAACTTCCGTGGTCGAAATAAGTGAAAACAATGGCAAGGAAAAAGTTTGCGAAATTCACATTGTTGTAACAGAATATTTTTAAATTACAAGATTTAGATTTCAAAGATTCCAGAATGGACAGTTGAATCACAATAATAATGAGGTATATATTGAATTTAAATTTTGAGTATCTGTTTTTACATTTAAAGGATTAAAGTTTGATTTTATGTGAAGCGTTCCGCTCATCAATCTAGAATAATAATTAACTTCTACATCTAAAATTTATAAATTATTCCAATAAAACCTGTGTTTTATAAAATATGCATGTTTATTTAGCACAGATTTTTCATCTTTTAATGGTTTTAAGTTTGCGAATTTTAAAAAAATTCTCTTTCGAAGCTTGCGCTTAGTCTGACCAATATAACAAACCTTGCAGTCCAAACACTGAATTTTATGAATAAGATTGTGTTTATAAAAATTATTTATAGCATTCTTACGTTTTTCACAAAATTTAAATTATTAAAAGATTGTCTTATCACCGTCATTTACAAAAAAACTTAATTAATTTATAATATTAAGTCAGATAATTTAATTCCTTTATTCATAAAGAATATTATAATATTCTAATTCATTTGAATAAGTTTTTTGACCTATTCAAAATTAAATACAAAGAATGGCTAAAAGTCAGAAATAGAATAATTTAATTTGAATTCGTTTCGTCCCCCAACTGAAATAAAGGACCTGCTCAGTTCTTTAATTAAACTATTACAAAATTTCATGTTGAAGTTGCAACGTCTGGTGTCAAAAATCTAATTTATTCTTTTACTTATAAAGGCAATATGAATGGATGATGTAATCTCTCTGGCGTGTTTGTTGGATATCGAATGAAACTGTGATCACAAAACATTTTAGATACTTGATTTCTATTCTTTTCTTCTTGAACAGTCCAAATTTATCGTATGACACCAGCTATTGAATGTCGACTAGAGAGCTCTTACTTGCGTAAAGCCACCTAAATTTAGGAGTCTCGAGTACAGTTACTTATCTGTTCCAAACGATGTTGTCCCAGGTTTTGACCTTGAACCAGTCTCCAAGGAAACCTTTCACAAAATATGCTGAATACTTGGAAATATATCACCTAAATAATTTGTAGTATTCTACGTTCAGATCTTTGTGCATCAAATTTAAGCACAATAATTATTACCACGTAACAATATTTTGCCATAAATGCAATAAAGCTAAAAAAATATAATCAATAAAATACTATTTTATGTGTATTCACATTACATGAAACGTTACATCCTGTCTACGGTTAAATATACATATAATTATTAAATGGTAAAAAGGTCTGTAAGTCAGCAGAATTATTAAATTTATTGACAACAGTTCATTACACGACGATTCGTTCCTTACTTTAGGACCTCATCTGGTGTTGTATGTATAATTCCTTTACGCTTCCTTTAATCTAAAAGGTAAGTTAAATGTTACTATAATTAATTGATTTATTGTGACAGTCTGCATACATAGTTTTAATTAATTGTATCGATTCTGTCACAGTCAACTTCAAAAACACAAAGTAAATTATTTTTGCATATGAAATTATTACATTTTTTGTATTCTTCTTCTTCCTTGGCTCTTCAGCACATTTAGGGCCTTGGCCTACATGACACATACCGAATTTTGTGTATTACTTTACGTAAAGAGATGAATTTACAAAATTGGGGGTGGGAGATTGATTTTCTTTATTTGTATTTTATGAGATATTATTCTTGAATTTAATTAGGATAAATAACCAATTTTCTTATGGCTTCATTATTTAATTTATTTCTTTAAAATCTATCTTTTGGGGAAACAATTTCTGTTTGACACCTAATTTAATGACAGAACTCTATAAAACTGTAGGGTTAAATCGTTACACGTCCCCCATGAAATTACGTAAATATACTTAAAATTAATCACAAGATCAAAATCGTATCCTTACGGAGAACGAAAGTTAATAGTCGAATCTGCAACAGCAAAAGACTGGGATTTATTACAAAAAATTATATTAATAAAAATATTATATCCTTCTTTTAAAAAAATAAAGTTCAACTTTCTCAGTCAATCTTAAAATAAATTAATAAAAGAAAATGTATATAGTCTAAATTCACTATAAACACTACACGCATACAAGAGATCAGAAGCACACACTGAGAAACATGCAATGGAGATTTGACTACTTGGAGCTCCGCGACCAGGAAATTGTTCTTCCGTAGTAGCTCCAGGCAATACATGAAACAAACAAACAAAAGAGCAGAAAAAACTGTACAGAAAGTTTAAAGATATGTGATGTGCTATTTTATAAGGCAGCTCATTCAACACTTTTTGCAGGAACCTTGATTTAAATACTAGAAGGACGATTAAGAAAATCCTGTACCGAGTAAAACGCGCCATTTAAAAGAATAGTTTTACTCTGCTTCACGAAGCTTTTGTAGGTACTATTTTTAACCTCTGGCGGAAGGCTTTTGTATAAAATTATCCCGGTATTGTGAAAACTTTTCTGGTGTAGAGCAAGGCGATGCTTGTCCTACCTTAGAGCTGAACGATTACTGGTAGCGTATTCATGAAATTCGCCATTTGTTTGAAACAAATTAATGTTCCGCTTTACAAACTTTAATATTTCATAAATATATACGCTTGTTAAAAGTAAGTATTTGCAAACTTGTGAAGAAAGGTTTGCAACTCGATCTAGAATTCGTACTTGAAAGTATTCTAATGACTCGCTTTTGCAACTTAAATATTTCATTGCTCCTGGAGCAGTTTCCCCAATTAGAGATGCCATAGCTCATAATTGAATGGAAATACGCAAATTAAACCATTTGGTGTTAGATTGGGAAGGAATATTTTGACGGCAGTTAAGGAATTCTGCTAATTAGGAAGCGTAATAACTAGGGATGGTACAAGTACAGTAGACATAAAGAGTAGGATAGCAAGGCAAGGAAGGCTTTCGCGAAAAAGAGGGGTTTACTTACGGGTAATATAAGTGTGAATATTACGAAATTGTTGCTAAAAATGTTCGTATGGAACGTGGCGTTATATGGGTGCGAAACGTGGACGATATGTGCTGGGGAAAGGAAAACAATAGAAGCCTTTTAAATGTGGTGCTATAGGTGAATGCTGAAATCAGATGGGTGGATAGAGTAACTAACGAGGATGTCCTAAACATAATAGGGGGAAAACGAACAATATGGAGGACGTTGACCAAGGGAAGGGATAGATTAATTGGCATGAGGGTTTTGTAAAATTAGCATAAGAGGGAGGTGTGTGGGGTAAGAACAGAAGAGGGAGGCCAAGGATAGAATACGCTAAGCCGTTTAAGGAAAATGTGGGTTGTGATACGCCGGGTCCCCAGTTAGTTATAATAATAAAAGTGTTCTATGAAATGGTAATTTGCATCATTATTCTTTACTTTTCATCCAGCATTGAGTCTAGTTGCTTGACATTTCCAGGAATAAACACTTTTTGACGTCGGTCGACCAACCGTCGTAGAAGTGGATAATTACTTTGATTTTATCAACTTATTTTGAAGAGTACAATATTCTAGAAAATTCTGCTCCATCCTCTTACAAGTCTTTAAATGAATTTCAAGTGCTCTGTATTCCTTGCGTTGTATTTCGGTAAAAGATAACTTGTCGCATCCGGTAGTTGGAAGACGCGCTCTTAACCAAAGTCAGACGCTAATTGTATTTTTCCGGAGAAGAGATGGAAGTTGTGTCTGTAGATAGCGATTGCCCCCGCAAGTAGGTAGAGGAGGCTAATGGGGTTTCTTATCTCTAGACAACGTTGTCGGGGCCACGAAAGCTCTCGTCGGAAACGTGCAATCCGTTGTCGTATAACAATCGCTGGGAGATCTCTGAGAGCGTCACTGTGCTCTGTCACTACGAAAATCCTCCGCTAAAAATTATGCTCCAAAGCTCTCGGATTTGTTTGACTTTTTAATAAAAAAAAACTTTCAACGAAAATTTGTCCCCAAGCCGTTAAATGCTCAGTTCAACACCACTTCACCCCCTGTTCATAAATCACAACATAATCTTATGTTAACCTTATCCCTTTAACTCTGGAAAACACCATTACTACAAAAACTACAAAAAATAAAAAATGGAATGAAAATTTCACAAACAATTTAAAACGTTTTGTTCAATTACAACAAATTTATGTCCATAAATTTCATACTTCATCAAGTAACAAGAAGGCATAAAATATTTTTCTTGCACTTTAAAATTTTGAATGTAAACATATACTTTAGACGTCCAAATGTACAATTTTGCGTTATGAACTGAATCAATTGGAAGTTACAACTAAAGTGTCGTACGGGAAATAATAAGTAAATGATTTAATTAATTAATCATTAAGCGTTAATGCGTGCAGTAAAATTGTCTGAAGAATAATCCTGTAATTTATAACTATATTCATATAGTTTATATTTAAAAAGGTCGCATACGAGTCGATTAAGGTAGTGATAACTAAATCGATACGAAAAATACTTCCTATTCAGAAGTCCAATGATATTTTCAACTTAGATTCGATCATTTGCGTGTAAAATACACTTTTTTTAATATCAAATTTAAATAATGTTACTTTATTTTATTTTACTTGCAATCGGCTAGAGACCACTTGCGTCGTTAAATATTGTAAATGACATTATTATTTGCAGTTATAAAAAATAGTAATTCATTTATTTATTCATTATTATTTCCCATATGACGTCACAACAAGGTTTCGCTATTCTGTCAAGGACAAAAAGGCCTGTCACGAAAGTAACGATGTGTAAAGTTAACGTAATATGATAATTCGTTATAGTGTGAGAGTTTCGTATTACTGTAAGGTGCATTTTATTCTCAGTCTGAATTTAATGTGCTTAAAATAATTATATCATGCACTACCTTTTTCTGTATAACCTTGAAACGTTGAAAATTGTCTCTTTTATTCGATTTCTCCTTTATATATTTTTGATTTTCGAAGTTTTTAAATATTCACTTTCGTATTTAAGTATTTTTCTCATACATGTTTTTCTTCTCAATTATATATTTTGTACTAGACTGCCTCTGTATGTCCTGGGGTCGAAGACCTTGAACATACGGTAAGAGTTGTCTGCTGATCCTATTGGATCAGTCGGCCAACAACCTCCTAAAAATCGTCGGGACACGGAGAAGGGAATGCTGCGACCCTACAGCAAACTCTTCTCCTGTCAGTCGGAAGAACGTGAGAATAGAATCCAAAAGCCCCTAGGTTTTCCCTACATCTCTTTTAGGTGAAACACCGGCTAGGATCCTTAAACTGTAGCCCGGAGGCCCTAGTCAACCCTTGATTACTTTACCTTCCACCTCCCCCGTTTTTCATTTCCCTTCCTGTAGTATTAAAGGAGAGGGTACCGCGGGATCGCCCTCATGTAGCCCCCAAAAACCAAATAAAGAAGTTGTTCTAGGCCGCGTTCTGTAACAAGTCTTCACCCAAATTAGTGTTGAGATTTTAATGCTTTCGCCTATATAAAAGACAAAGCTTACAGTTCGAAAAGTTGAATTCGGTCCGTTTCATGTGTTCATTTTGTACAGTTTCAAAAAAATGTTCCTACAAGAGCCACAAATCATTTACCAACCAAATTCAAAACTGTGTTGAGTGCCAAATTAAATTAAATATGTGTAAAATGGGGACGTTGAGGAAATGTCTGCAGATGGTTCTGCACGAGAATCTTTGGAGAGGAAAAATAAGAATGGTGCGCGGACTTTTTATGGTGATTTTCAGACTGATAACATAAATACTGGCTAAAGTTGTAAATTATTTAATAAACAATTAAAGAGCACATAAGAATCTGTTGCTACAGTATAAGTGTCCAATGTCTGAATTAGATTCAGGGTTCCAACAAAATTGAAATATACAAATATGTAATAAATATACCGTGACCGTGCACCTTTGCTATGCAATGATTTGATAATAATTTTATCTTATAGTACAAATTTGAACAATATCTAAATCACACACTAGCAACATGCCATCCCCTTTACCGTTGTAACCATGGAATTTCGAAAGTATTGTTTCCTGCCGGAAACTGTGCTGCATGATGAACTATTTCTGTCAACTAAGAGGAAGATCCGGGAAAAATATATTAGCTTACGAATTCAGGAATGAAGTGTTCGTCAACACTTATACAGAAGTACACTTCTAAATTATCATTTCCCTTAATTTGTGGATTATTTAAAATTCACCATTTGAGGTTTTAAATTTAGGAACGAAACGTCGTGTAACAATTAATGTTAATGAAGTTTATGTTAAATTCATTGTGAATTATAGGCTTATTTACTATTTCCTTATAAAATATTTATATACTTTTTGATTTCGAAAATCATACCTATTGTCTGGCGAATAGTAGGCCATTATTCTTCAGTCCCAGAGCAATATTGACACAGATCAAAAATGGCGTTGTATCGAAACATTTTTCTGCATGAATATCTCCACGAAACATTCGTATACAGCGGTTGGTATATATATAAGTTCAAAGAGTTTTAATTTTGTCTTGGTCAGTTACGTTAAGTTAATTATTACATATCAGCCAAATTAAGTGGGCGTTTTCAAGAAGTGTGACGCACAGTGACACGAAATAAATAGGAACCAAGTTTTCGGGGGTAAAAACCAAAAGTAATCCATCGAGAAAATAAACAAGTAGTCCCAAATGCACTGGCAGGGCTAAGAGCAATTAGTAAGGGAGCGAAATAGACTCGCTTAGATAAGTTCTGCTTTGTCTCGGAATATATTTCTCTTATGCAGCAATTGGCTTAATCTAAGAATGGGATTTAAAGCACTATACTTCATACGCAGTTTTTCAAATAAAAGATTCTGTAGGGTTAATGCCCATTGCTAATAAAAAAACTTCAGTGCGACCTTATCTAGAGCATTCATAATATTCTTCCACTGGCCACTACCAACAATCATTGATTTATATTCTGAAATAAAAGAAATACATTCACAAAAAGTGTCATGATATAGACTAAACATAAATTATTCGCATACAGATGTTCATTAAAGAAAAAGATGCAAAAATGTAAAATTTAAATAATGAAATACAACTAAAAAATAATAGTAAATTAACACAAAATTTTATTAACTTATTTCATTTGTAGGTTGCAATAATAAATTAACAAGTTGCAAATAGTTTGCAAAAAATATCATACAAAATAAACTGAAGTTCAATTATAAAAAGAAATTAAATAACTTCAAAAATAAAAAGTGTATGCCATTGCTACATAATTATCCAATTCTGAGAGTTGTATATTTTATATACAACAAGGCATATGTTGTTATAGTACTCAGTCCTTAGCCAGTTTTTAAAAACAATTACATTGAAGATTTTATTAATCTGACACTGTCATTACTTTTTTATGTATATCACCATACTTATTATTTTCCTTAATCCGGATGGATATATGTGTAATATGGTAATTTAAATGCACTGTCATTCTAGTAAATTTTCCTGTTTCAAATCAGTCAAACTATTACTCTAACGTTGCGCAAACGGGTTTACAATCCACTAATTTCCTCTTTGCACATGATCTTCCTGAGAAATCGATGATAGAAGTTAACAAATAATATTGCACTATCCGTTGAAATCCACATTCAGTTTATTAAAAAATTCAACGAATTTACATAGTTCTATCGTCGATGTTATCCCATAAATTGAAACTAATAATGGTATTTCTTCGAGCACTAACGTTAAATTCGATCAATAGTGGAAATACGTCCGATAAATAAAACAGCTTTGCAATACATTAGTCACGACGAAGAAATATGCCAATTTTAATTTTATGGAAAGCTTTATTTATTAAAAAATTATTTCTTAATTCATAGTTTCACACAACTACAAAAACTCAATATATTAATCGAAATTATAAAAACTCAGTACACTTATGTTTTTGAAACTATTATTTTAAATATATTTTTTCAAAAATAAATTGGCACAACCAATATGGGGAAAATTAAAAATATTGAAAAAGTGAGGTATTAAGGGGTCTGTCGGTTCAATTATTTTGAATTTATTACTTAATATGAAAATCAGAATAACGGATCAAATATGGGGGACATAATATTTAAAAATCTGAAATTAATGATTAATTCCTTATGCCAATCCATTATACCATCCAAGACAGCCTTTAATATTGATTTAAAATTTTTACTACTAGCTGCTTGTACAATACAAAATACATTAACTTTTGTGTTGAATATGGGTCAATTTAAAATTTATACTCACTAAACCAGGGTCGGAAATATTTTCTGTTAGAATTATTTCGTTATAGAGACCCAAACATAAGAAAATTACTTTATTCTTCATACTTTCACTCTCTAATTACGTATGGTAAAATATTCTGGGGTAATGGCTCAGGGAAAGACAAAGTTTTTAATCTACAGAAAAAAATTGTGAGAATATTATCTCAGGCTCGCGAAAAACAACATGCACGGAGCTCTTCAGAAAAATAGGAATACTTACTCTTACTTGTCGGTATATTCAATCACTAGTGTTATTTGTGATAAGTCACCTATTCAAAACAAACTCAGACGTGTATAGCTTTGACGCCAGGAATAAAAATAATGTACACAAGGAAGGGTGATATTTATAATACTATTAGCATATTTAATAAACATCCAGCGTCAGTGTAACAGTTGAAAATAAACACAAGTTCAAACATGTACTAACTAGCTTTTGACTCATTCTACTCTGTTTATGAATTCGTGGAGTTGAGTGTATCTTAGTATACAATTTACCATAGGTATAGTATATTGTTGAAACACTAGTATTAGATATTAGCAGTATTTATCAATATTATATATCGAGTAAAAATTATATATCATGTCTTCTCTGTAAAACTTAAGCATCTCTTATTATAAGCCGTACATATATGAAAGTAAATAGTAACAGAGAGTTAAATGTAATTTATGTACAAATTGTGACTCTCTCCACATCCCTGAAGCCCTCCTTCTCTATTGGATTAATGTAATATAATTTAATACTAATATTATGCCAAATTTCACACTCTCCTGTGCTTATAAAAGGGTACAAAGTTTTTTTTACGTATTACTATAAAGATAAAATGTTCCTGTTTCGTGATCATGAAGTGAAAAACTCATCTTCATCTGGAGTTTTGTTACTTTCTTTGTACCGAGTTGCCAATGGCCAACTGTATTTTTATTTTCAAATTTCTATTACTATTAAAAAACTTTATTTTTCACTAGGCCTTCTAAGCATTAAAGTTCAACTATTTAAATGTATGTTGTTGTTGTTGTGGTGGTGGTGGTATTCAGTCCTTATTCTTGCCTGATGCAACCATCCATGCTATTCTATCTTGCGCAAGACTTTTTATTTCCTCATAACTGGCAGAATATTCATCCTCCCAAATATACTTAGCATATTATACCCTTGGCCTTACTTAGCACGTTCTACCCTTGGCCTCCCTCCACTGTTCTTATCCCACACACTTCCCAAATTATACTCCATTACCTTGGTTTTCCCTCTATTAATCCGCATGCCTTAGGCCTATTAATCTATCCCTTCTCTTGGTCAACGTTCTCCACATTGTTCGCTTTTCCCCTATTCTATTTAGAACTTCCTCGTTAGTGATTTTATCTACCCTTTCCAGCATTCTCACCACATGTCAAAGGCTTCTATTCTTTTCCTTTTCGCAACTCCTATCGTCCACGTTTCGCACCCATATAACGCCACGCTCCATACGAACATTTTTAGCAACGATTTCCTAATATTATATTACCCATAATTAAATTCCTCTTTTGCGCGAAAGCCTTCCTTGCCTGTGCTTTTCTACTCTTTATGTCTACTATACTTCTACCATCCCTAGTTATTACGCTTCACAAGTAGCTGAATTCCTTAACTTCCGTCAAAATATCCCTTCCCAATCTAACACCCTTTGTTATTGCACTGTTTCCCAGACTACACTCCATTACCATGGTTTTCCCTCTATTAATCCCCATTCTTCTGACTCTCCTAATACTACGATATCGTCGGCAAAGCGTAAGGTTTTTATTTCCTCTCCTTGCAGTATGATTCCTTTTCCATGTTCCGTTTTAATATCCTTCATCGCCTGTTCTATTTATAAGTTAAACATTATGGGCGACAGATTGCATCCTAGTCTTACTCCTTTCTTTATTACGGATTTATTTTCTTGATCTTCTATTCTGATTCTACTGCCTGTCTTTTGTACAGGTTATGTATACGTCTCCTTTCTAGATATTTTATTCCAGTACTCTTCAAAATCCTTAATAGTGTGTTACAGTTCACATTATCGAACGCTTTTTCTAAATCTACAAATGCCGTAAACGTAGGCTGATTTTCCTTATCCTGTCTTCTAAAATTAGTCGCAAAGTTAATAGTGCTTCTCTTGTTCCTACATTCTTCCTGAAACCAAATTGATCGTCTCCTAACTCGCATTCAATTTAACGTTCCATTCTCCTATATACTAATTGTTTCTTAAAGGGAGAAGGGAATGCTGCGTCCCCACAGCAAACTCGTCTCCCGTCATTCGGAAGGGCGTGAGAATAGTACCCAATGCCCGACCTACCTGATGCAGGTTTTCAAGGGTTTTTCCCTGCATCTCTTTAGGTGAAACACCGGGTAGGATCCTTAAACCATAGCCCGGGGGCCCTAGTTAACCCTTGGCTACCTTGCTCTACCTTCCGCATCCCCACCTTTTCAATTCCCTTCCTATGCTAATAAAGGGGAGTTGCCTGTTTCAGGATCACCCTCATGTAGCCTGTTACCCCAAAAAAAAAAGGGGGAGTTACCTGTTTCAGGATCACCCTCATGTAGCCTTTTATCCCCAAAAAATATATATATATTTTACAATTTTATGTAATGTTTATATATTTACGTTTTAGGTAAAGAATTAAGCTCTTCTTAGGTCCTTGTCACGGGAATTCTATGCTAAATTACTGTGAGAGGCTTCTGCAATTGCAACCAAATATTGCACGAGGTCTAGCGTTCTCCCCCTTGTTTACTGTAAGGGTTACGACACGTTAATTCCTCGCAGTTTGCAAACAAGAACGCCCGTGAAAAACTGTCCTCTCGTTTGCCGCGACATTTAGTGTCACGCCCATCTCCAGTAATTAACGTTATTTTCCCTTAGCAATTAGCGACGTTAATACGAGGCTGGAATGAGATTCAGGTTAAAGCGCCGCGTTTGCCAGCTAAACGGCAGTTGTTAACAGTGCTCGGTCTGTGTCCATTTAGAGTCGCAGACAGCCCCGGAAACGCAATTAAAAGGATCACAGGGGAATAATAGATGCGTATTTTAATCTAAACGGCAGATGAGCCTTCTGAATGACTTTTCAAAACTCGAGATTTTTGTTTCCCAAGCATCGGGTTTGTGGCTCTGTGAACTTTAAACGCCTTTACATGAAACGAGAGCTCTTCTTTACGCTTATTTGCGAATAACCTGGTCCAGGGTTTTAACACGGCAATTTCGGTGCAACACAGAAAATAAAATACACAGCAAAGTATCCTCCCAAACACAAGCCCCGTACAATACCACTTCCCTACTTCGTCGATCGACACTTTAGCACTCTTTTCAAACAAATCAATGTGAGAATTATACGTGAACTCTTCCGTCTTTTTTCCCACAGTACTAACATAAAGACTAGTTGAGTGAAAAATACTGGAACCCATGGCGATCACGGTTGCTGAATGAAATATATATTCTGTGAATTCAGCTTAGTTTCCCATGCAAGTTTCGGAAGTGGCATATTCAAATAAATTATAACTTATATTTGTGAAACTAGACATGCAACATTGTTACGTTTTTGTATTTTGTCCAGAAAAGATTTTTATTCGTTCACAATAAAGTAATTCAAAACTACTTAATAACTTATAAAAGCTGAAAACAGGAGCTTTCGGCTAGTATTGGGATTATCGGCAATACAAAAACAAAAATTATAAATATAAATAATTTTTTTAAATCAGAGGTGGCCAAACCGTGGCGCATGCGCCAAACGTGGCGCTTTGGACGATTAAAAGTGGCGCATAGCATCCTTGAGCCTGTTTGTATTCCGGACGAAAGTCCTTTTACATTGTTAGAAAGCATTGTATAGTTAGAAATTTATTATAAACGATAATATAAATAAATACAATGAATGTCACCCACTGGAACATCATTCTTGAGTTTTGTAAAATTGTGCTTCATGAATTAATTAATTTAACTGCTTTAAATTTATTCCTTTCCGTCCCCTAAGCAAAGCATATTCTGTCCTCATATCTATTTACCACCCCTAACCATGAACACATGACTCTATAAAATGTTCTCGAGTCGTCTGGCGCATCTGAATTCGTCTGTCAAAAAATTGACTCTTGGTATGCAAAAGGTTGGCAACCCTTGAATTAAATTCAAATTATAAATGAAAATACTAAGATTGGTCAAGAGTCAGAAATGGAATAATTAAATTTGAATAAGTTTCGTCCCCCAACTTTAGGAGCCTCCTCAGTTCTTTAATTAAAATATTACAAAATTTCATGTTGCTGCTGTAACGTCCGGGACCAAAAATTGTAATTGTTGAAAATATAATATTTACCAACATAAATATTTATTTGTAATTTATTATCGTAATGACCTACTTATTCGTTTATCATACAATGCCTCAATTTATTCCATTTTCATAGCTCTTCACGTGCAGATCGTCAATTTATTCACAGTGTCGGTTTCAAACAAGCTACGTGTCTATCCTACGTAAAATTCTGTTTGATAAATGACTTCGCACCTGCGGTCCAGGTACATCAATCCTATCTCACCTGCCGGTAGGACTTCAAAAGCAATCCAGAACGTCAGAGTTAAAAATAGTCCATTTTCCCGAAAAATGATACCTCTACTTACCTTATATCGATTTAGGTTGTAATAGACGTGTTCGCCAATTTTATAATTATCGAATTTAAACCTCGATAAAGATCGATATTTAAAGAGATTTCAGTGCCAAAAATTGTCATCTGAAAATATATTAGAATCTGTGAAACTAGATACGAAAATCAATGCCGTTCCTTGTTTCACTGAACAAGGATCAAGTTAATTTCATAATTTACGGAGCTACTGTTTCACTTCTTTATCACTGTCAATATTTTCATGCGCCGCACTAATGTGTACGTACCAGAGTTAAGATTCTGAATCAGTAATTCTATTATTCCGTCACTGCAGAAATAGAACAAAGGAATGTACCACTACATACATTGATGATAATGAAAATGCTATAAGACGAATCTCAGCCTTGAGGCTATGAAACTTCATTGAAGTCTTAGGATTATGTCGTGAAAAATGAGATGTAACAAACAATGGTAGATGAAAAAATTTTAAATATATCTGTCAATTTACAATCTCTTACAATCGAACAATAAGTAAATGGTGTGTTATATACTAAGAGTTCTACAGACATGCTGAGAATAGTCTCTTAATTACAATTTATGTAACATATGGTAGATTCATTATTGTTTTTTTTACATTTTGAAAATAGAGAAGATGTAACTAGGAGGGTTTAAAACGTTTCAGTCTTCTTGGCGTAGCACTATAGTCCAGGACGTTGACTGCTAGATTATTTGGATGTACAGAAAGCCTGGTTTTGTATTTGAAAAATAATTTTTTATAATATCCAGCAATAACACAAAATTAAGATCTATTGTATTATGTTATTAGGCACATACCACGGCTCGTTGACAGTATAGATGAAATATGGCATCAGGTCTATACAATGAATAGAAGAGTCTTATACCTGACTGGGAATTGACTCGAATAGTTCAGTTGAAAAAAAATCAGCACGGATCGCAAGTTCGATACCTGGTTAGTTGAGATTATAATATAATAAAATATATAAAATATAAAATTTTGCAATAATAAAAGCGCATACAAGATCGGAAAAATTCTGGTGTGCTTGTGTTCGTAATTCTTCTCTTGCTTAACGGCTTGACCGATTTTGATTAATTTATTTTTGCATTTATTTGGTTATCTGGATGGTTTTCACCTATATTTGAAACCGGTAGGTGATGCTGTTGTCGAGTACCAGAATTTATTTAAGTTTTCCAACCAAAAAATAATAATTTTTTTTTGGTATTTCTCGGATAAAAAGCCTAGAATCCCAAATTTTAGGCTGACCATTTGAATAATCTGCGGCATTTGACTTACGCATCATTAAATGTGCGTAAGCTCAATGCGTCGAGGCTTGGCATTGTTTAGACATGTCGATTTCGGACTTCTGAGTTCTGATATATTCCGTGTATTGTAATTGCGTGCATTACTTCGAAATAAAACAAATGAAGTGTATTTGAAATAATATTTTGTGCAACTGTGACAGGTTCGTTGTTATAATTACGAATTATACGCAGGTTCATTCGACGGTATTCCAACCAACCTCCTAAATAAAACTTTTATTTTCATCGTTCATTTGTGCGATTTCGATAATTGGGGCATTAAAAGGTAAATTTTCAAAAAATGTGACTAACACAAATGAACTTGGTTACGCCCGGTAATAAAAATAATACTATCCCAAATCAATATTACTTTAACTTTAAATATTCCCGGCTCTTTGTGAGAAACAAAACGTTGATGACGTCATAATGCGTAACAAACAAAATTAACCTTTTGATAAGGCTTGCACAAGATAGGTCAGCATGGAGGGTTGCATCAGACCAGTCTTAGGACTGAATACCGCTACCACAAACAAAATTTCTACTCTTTCTCTCAGAGTTCAAAAGCCTGGTTTTACTTGCAATCAAATAATTTTGTTAATCTACAAATTACATTAGATTATATTTATTATTCAATGCATTAGTCCTCGGTTGAGGAAATAGGACACGTCAAATATAATATTACAAGAAATATACAAAATTTTGCAATTAAGAATTGAAGGACAAAAAGAGGAAAGATTGAATAATCTTGAATTTTCAGTCGACGGAGGAGGCAGCAGAAGATCGTGCGTAGGTTCCCGTCGAACATGAAAAAGAAAATAAGTCAGCAGTTAAATTCTAGTAGAGTATAGTTGTAAAATAATAGAAGATTTGATAGGACACCAGCAAACTGTTTTAGTCCTTCCTTTCTACGAACTCTTTCAGTGAATAATACGCTCCATTCATTAACAGAGATTTACAACTCTTTATATATAATTTTTGAACCTTTAAAGCTTTTATTTCTTCCGGGAGACTATTTTATAGATTTATACCGGAATAATGAATGCTTGATTCAAAAAGACTTAGATGATGTTTCTCAACACGGAGCTGTTGTACGAATGGCTTGAACCGTTTAGAGCATATAAATTGATGTTGTCCCATCCAAATTTTAAAATTTCTAGAATATACGCACAAGGCAAGGTTAAAATTCCAAGTTTGCAAATGGTATTCCACTCCGCACCAGATACTATTCGTACGTCCCGCTTTTGTAGTTTAAAAATATGAATCGCGTGATGCGAATGACCCTATTTTGCAATACCGCAACACATGACAGAATGAAAATATGCATGGTACATCATTATATGATGTAGCTATGTCGGTTACCCGAGCTAACACTCGTAATGTAAAGCAAATTTTGCTGAATTTTCCCGATAGTTTTTTCATGTGGTGATTCCATTTCAAATTATTGTCAATCAGCAGACCAAGAAAAGGCGCGTGCTCTGAAATGTTTTCCAAGTTAGGAGATAAACTGTTTGTGTTTGCTGTGAATTTAACGATTTTGGTTTTCTCTAGGTTAAGAGGAAACTTGTTTGCAGTGAACCAAAGATTGAGACGGCACATCGCAGTACCAACTTTCTCGCATAAAGTTTCCGAGTCGCTGTCCGTGATTACCAAATTTGTGTCGTCAGCGTAGAGGACTGATTTTAAAGGGATCTAAATAATTAGGTAAATCGTTAATGTAAATGATGAAAAGTAAAGGTCCCAAAATTGAGCCCTGAGGGACACCGCAGGTAATTTTTTCCCATTCTGACAAATACTCATTTCCATCCGAGTTTTCAATCGCAACTTTTTGGCGGCTGTTTTGCAAGTACGATGCCAATAGAGAAAGGGGAACTCCTCTGATTCGGTAGAAATCTAATTTTCTGAGTAGAACATTATTATGATCTACTAAATCAAACGCTTTCGAGAGGTCAGCAATAATGCCAGTCACTTTAAGTCTTTCATCAAGTGCGTCATGAATACTTTGAACGAAGTCGTATGAAGCCGTGTTGGTAGATTTTCCACTAATAAAACCATTTTTCGATCTGGAAATAAGTTTGAATTTTGTAAGAAAATCTGTAGTTCTCATAAGTAATGCTTTCTCAAGAATTTTTGAGAATATTGGTAAGAGAGAAATAGGGCGATAATTGGAGACGTCTGTTGTAGAACCCTTCTTATGTAACGGTATAACTTTCGCGTCTTTTAGAGGATCTGGAAATATACCGGAGGAAAAGCACAAGTTAATTATGAACTGCATTGGAATTACTTTTTTATTACAGAAATGTTTAATGAACTTACTGTTGATTCCGTAAAAGTCACAAGCATTCGAAATTTTCAGATTTTTTATTATATTAAAAATCTCATTTTTATTGACCGGGAGTAGAAAGAGAGACTTAGTAACCGGGTTTCGGAACTTGTGCAGCATTTCGCTTAAGTTGGGCGTGTTACGTTTCTCTATACGTTGCTTTTCTAACATATCACAGGAAACATTAATAATATATTAGTTAAATTCACATGCTGCTTCTTTACGTGATATAGGCTTTTCATTCTTTATTAGTTGTATATGAATAAAGTTTACATACATTTTTCACATATATTGAACAAAATTATAGTTTTCCAGGCCACAATACATAAGTTTACGAATCAACATATTTTTCCAATTTATGAAACAATAATAATACAATCTTACGACTCAATCGTCTCCAATCAAAGTAATTTTCTCTGCATATCTCTCCTAAACCAATAGCTTCCTTCATAATACTTTCCATCCAGCATGAAATAAAATCTCATCTTCACTTAACAGCAGATATCCAGAGATATCCAAAGGTGGTAATCTTTATTCCTCTTACCAGGAACAAATACGTTTATTTTACTTTTCTTCGTAGTCTTTGTAGTCATACTACAGTTACCAGTTAATATTTTAATAAATTTTAGTCAATTTAGTCACTAGTCGGAACTGAGTATTGGAAGCGTGAGTGCAACAATATTGCGTTCACCAATACTATGTTTATTAAATGGTATCCACAATTATTAATGCTTTTAAACACCTACCATAAGCTTGGTGAAAATTATTCCTCGATAAGCTTTATACTGTGTTATATCTGTTAATCGCGTCTTTCTTTGTTAATCTTTTTGTTTTGTGCAATATCTTTGTCTGCGATAATATCTTTAGTGTGGTTGCCACGAATAAATCGGAGTAATAAAACAGTGATCGTAATTGTTTTATTCTGTATATTCCCAATACACGACATTTGGTGTCAGAAGTGGGATCTTCGGTGAAATCGTTAGAAGATAGAGAACATCACGCAGTTCTTTCAAAAGTTTCGCCGACATCTTTTCGTCAAGAGTGGACCTAAACTCACTTTTTCGTGGCTTCGGTGTGGTCGCGCCGTACAATATTCTCGCAACTCAACATTCTTTGTTACTCATCATTGACTGCAGGTCTGTGCTTGCTCGTGACAAATTTCATACTGGAAATAAGACCGATACCATCGTGTTTCAACCGATAAAGTGTCTCGCACATCGCTTTCGCTGCTCGCACCAATTCGGTACACATCGAGACTGTTCGTTCGTTCATGCTGATCGCACATAACCTATTCAACAAAGCATGGTTGAGTTAAGCGAACTCACGGAAACAGTCACCCAGCTGTTGGTCACAGCTCTGAAATCTTCACTGACTGAACTGCAAGCAAGACAACAAAACATCGATGGAAATCAGTCCAATCCGACGGGAAGACCACCACCTTTTACGATATGCGAATATCGATCTTCGGAAGGAAGTACAGTTGAGGATTATTTCCAACGATTTGACTGGGCGCTCACACTGAGCAAAATATCAGGAGAACATCATGCAAATTATGCTAGAGTTTATATGGGCGTTGAACTGAACAATGCTCTCAAATTTTTGGTAAGTCCTGATTTACCCGAGAACGTCACATACGCTCGAATTAAGGAAATTCTCAAAAATCATTTTGATCGTAAATCAAATAAATATGTCGAAAGTATTAAGTTTCGTCAAATAAAGCAAGAAAAGGGAGAAACTGTGGCCCAATTTTCCCTTCGCTTGAAACAGGGTGCTTCGAAGTGCGAATATGGCGATGCGGTCGATCGTATGCTTATCGAACAGTTGTTACATGGACTTCAGTCTCGCGATTCATGTGACGAAATAATCGCCAAAAATCCGGAAACCTTCGATGACGCATATAAAATTGCTCACACATTAGAAGCAACACGATCTTCAGCCAATGATGTGAGGAATCCAGGATTGCCAAGCACTTCGACAATAGAATCGACCAATAAATTGGGATATGTTTTGTGCAATATCTTTGTCTGCGATAATATCTTTAGTGTGGTTGCCACGAATAAATCGGAGTAATAAAACTGATCGTAATTGTTTTATTCTGTATATTCCCAATACACGACATACTGGTTTTACATTATAAATTGACAAAATTAGACGAAGAGATAAATAATCATTTCAAATTATTTCCTTTCAAGGACGATAAATGTTACGTTCAAGTAACACTCTAGTGTAACAAAACATTCTTGGGGAAAATCGGAGCATTAATAAGTTCATTACATTACTCCTAGCGGCGATGGAATTGAATCATTTACTGTCGCTCCTCTTACGCATTTGTGATCCTAGATAGATATTTTGCGCAGAAAGTACTAAGGATAACGAAGGATACACGTAAAAGAGAATTAAACGTGCGCAAGGTTAGCTTCAGATGCGGTTTTAACTAGTTCATATTTTCCTCGATCGTAATACGCGAATACAAAGAGTACAAGGTCGTTTCATTTCCACTTGTTTGATTAGAGATGCGTCGTGTTGCAGGAGTTTAGCGCTGCGTTAGCACGTCCATTCGTTGAGCATTAGGCTCTAAAATTCTCGCACTAAGATCCCTGACTAGCAAATTCATCATTGCATAACTCTTAAGCATTTATTTAATTTTCACTTTTATGTTAATTTCTCCGAAACGTTTCGCAAATGTCATTTTGACATTTTTGGTTCATTTTGATAATTTAATTATACTATTTTTGCCCTCAGTGCAATGAGGTAGAGCTATATATATTAATTATAGTGGATGCACTTAACTACATTTACAAATGACGAAATGCCTTCAAGTTACAATGATTCCAAATTACTTTCCCTCTTAGACCTAGATTTAAATTTATTGTTGTTTCCATTAGTCCACGATTGAGGAAATAGGATACGTCATACATTACTAATAACAAATAATAATTAGGAACATCATAAGGTACATAATTAATTACAAATAATCTTAAAATAAATAAATAAAAAGTATAGAGGCTAAGGTTATTAAAAACACTACACGCACACAAAAGAGCACAAACACAGGCAATGAATTCCTCACTACTTGGAGCTGCGCGACCAGGAAACTGTCCTCCCGTAGTAGCTCCAGGCAATACATGAAACAAACAAGAGAGCAGAAAAAGCTGTGTAGAAAGTTTAAAGCTATGCTCTGTGTTATTTTACAAGGCAACACATTCAACACTTTCGCAGGAACTTCTTTAATTTTAAATATTAGAGGGACGATTCAGAAAATGATGTACAGAGTAAAACGCGCCGTTTAATAAAATAGTTTTACTCTTCTTCACGAAACTTTTGTAGTTATTGTTTTTAACCACTTTCTCCAGCAATCGTCACAAATTCGACACCAGTGTAGTTCAACGATCCTACATAGATAATTTGTTGGGCTAAGATATACAATTTGTAATTACAATATTATATATTAATTACAAATTGAATATCGTGTCTTCTCTATTATTATAAGTTGAACATAATCATATGAACATAAATAGTAACATAGAGTTAACAGTAACTAAGCAATCATAACAATTTATGTACAATCTCTGACTCGTTCCACATCGCTGAAGTTCTTTTTCTCTATTGCATTAATAGAATTTTATTTAAAAGTAACACTACAACTATTTTTATAGTGCATTTAACGTAACTATATTATCCGTTTATTTTAAAGTTGATGCTTAATTATAAATTATTGTTATTGTCATAAATTTTATAATTTTTTTCAATATTTAGGAATTTAATTGTAAACGTCTCTCTTTTTGCATTAAAATCTGCTTTACTTATATGAAATTAGGTAGACCAGAAATTTCTCTGGTAATCCACGGACTTGAAGGCTTAATTTTGAGCAACTTTGACAAAGACCTTTAATGCGGGTGCTCGGTTAACAGTGAAAGCTTTTTGAAGTAAAGAGACTCACGACGTCCTCCACGTGTCCTTTTTGCTAAAGGTTAAACACGTTCAATGACAAAATAGTTATAACTGCCCCAGCCTTGCTACTCGTTCCGTACTGCCTTAATAATAAGTCACTTTTTAACACTATTTATTGAACTTCTCTGAGACGTTTCTTCCAGATTTTTGGTCTTGGTCTGGTACTTACTATAATAAATTTCCTTAAAAGTTAAATGTTGAAAAATAGAAAAGATGATTAATTGTTCCTCGACTGCAACCAGTGACGGCTGCGGATAACAAATAGTGTTAAAAAAACTGGCATATTGGCTGTTTTGTTTATTTGTAAATTGATGATTATCAGATCATTGATATACAGGATTTTTCTTTTTAAGTTACAGAATCAGACGTCAGCATTTTTCTTTTGCAAGGATGACTGATTTTAGATCAAACGTACGTCTTAATTAGATAAATTTAGCTACTATTTTTTTAATAATCAACTTTATGTTTTACGGAACAAGCTATAAAGATTCGGTTGAACGCTGCTGTTATAAACTGAAAATAATTTAGCTGCATGCGCCATTGTCATAGTAACATGTTATCTGAAAATTTTTGTTGTAGTTTGAGACAACCAGAGTATACAATCAAATTGCCGGCACCATTTGAAATACGCAAGAATTTATACCTTCTAAGCAACAATAATGTAAGAAGAGTGGCAGCAATAATTTATTACAAGTAATATGTTAAATTGGATCCAATACTAGTGAATTTATTGTAGTGCTCTTAATTTCCACGGGTAAGACTTTATTTTCATTTTGGCTTAACCGATTATATTTCTTTGGTATTAAATTCCTATTTTTTCAGATTAACCTAAATCACAAATATTTATTACATGAATTCAAACAAGGAAATATGATTAATTTCGCCAGGGAAATATTGAATGTCATTATTAACAAATACATATGTTATTTCGTATTATAGAAAGTATGTTTGTTTAAAAATTAATTGTGAAAGAAAAACTGAGTAGATTAGATTAAATTTACAACGATCCAATGAATAGCGTCTTTATCTTCCTCCTCAATAAACTACCTCTCCATTCTTCGGTTTGCTTTCCTCTTTATTTCAATAAAACGGTAGTCTTCCTGCTTGCATTTCTTCATGTACTGTACCCGACTTTAACTCAAACCTAGATAAGAAATATTAATACTTATTTTGATCATAGTCATTACTATTGACGTACAATGAATAAAATTTTCAACAAGAAGTGAGCTCGAAAAATATTTTTCAGTATGCAAGCTTGTGTTAATTTTAGACGTTGGGGTGAATGTGCGTTTTCCTTTACGTACCAAACGGTGGATTCAGATTTGGCAATGCGAACCGTTAGTTCCTTCAGCTATATAAGCGTACTGGAACAGCACCCTTACAGACAACCCACATTGCTTCCAGAGGTGAGTACTTCTTCATACCACCGAACACTCGGCGCATACGTAGTTTCTTAATTTAATAATTAGTTCCTGACATAAAGCTAAATGTGTCTCACTAAAGACAAATTTGAAATTTTAGACCAGTTGGTTATAATGAAGTCATGCGATTTTTTTATATTTAGTTTGTAAAATATCTTAGTACTACCCAAGTAACACATTTCTTATTAGCTTATTTAACTAAAGCAGGATAACAACATTTCTCGTATGCATGGTAGTATCTGAAATCATTCAAGTCTAGTATAATGCAAAATTAAACAAGCGGCTAATTTTTAATTCACAAATGATGAGTATTAATAAAACTCAGCTAGTCAAGTTATAACTATAATTTCTGTATACTTCTTTTTATTGGTCATTTATTTTATTTGATTTTAAAATTCTTCCTCTATATACGTATGTTGTCCGCCATTCTTCCCATCGGTACTGGTTCTTCTTTCTGTAAGATTCTCATTCTTTTTTTGTTGTTTTGTATTCAGTCCTAAGACTGGTCTGGTGCAACCCTCCATGCTAACCTATCCTGCACAAGCCTTTTAATTCATACATAGCTACCACATTCCACATCCTCACTAACTGCTCTTACCTCACACACTTGCATCTAATGCTAATTTTACAAGACACTCAATCCCTTCTATTGGTCAGTCATCCATATTGTTCATTCTTCTCCTATTCTGCTTAGAACCTCCTGGTTAGTTACTCAATCCACCCATCTGATTTTCTTCATTCTCCTATAGCACCATATTTTGAAAGCTTCTATTATTTTCCGTCTGCAACTCATATCGTCCACGTTCCGCACCCATATAACGCCACACGAACATTTTTAGCAATGAATTCCTAAAATTCACACTTATATTACCAGTAAGTAATGTAAATTTTTTGAGAAAGCCTTCCTCACCTGTGCTATCCCACTCTTTATGTCTACTATACTTCTATCATCCCTAGTTATTATGCTGCCCAAGTTGCAGAATGGCTTAACTTCCTTCAGAATATCACTTCCCAATCTAACGCTCTTTATTATTCCACTGTTTCCCATACTACACTCCATTACCTTGGTTTTCCCTCTATTAATCCTCATATTGATCTGTTTCTCCAGGACCACGTTCATGCCATTTGTTATGGATTCCAAGTCTTTTTCTGATTCCCCCAGTAGTACAATATCATCGCTTCGCTTGGAAAAAGTCCTCCAAATTGTCCTCCCTTCCCCTATTCTGCTTAGAACTTCCTGGTTAGTTTCTCTATCCACCCATCTGATTTTCAGCATTCTTTTATAGCACCACATTTCTAAAGCTTCTATTGTTTTCCTTTCCACGTTTGGCGCCCATATAATGCCACACCCTTTAATTAGTTTTCATGTATTTAGATCATCGGTTTCGGAGATAGTGTTGAAATCCTACCTGCCTCTCCCGTTTCCATTTTCCGATGTCTCTGTCTTAGAACTCTCTTTATTATAGATGTACCTTTTTCGAGACTTACATCCGTCTCTATGCCTGTGTGAAATTTACTTCAAAAGCAAAACAGCTTGTTCCAGTGTCAATTTATTTATTGATAAAAAAATGTCTGGAATGAGTACAATTCCTTCGGATTTTCTTTAGTTGGTGTTCCTGTGTTTCTGAAATAGAACCCTTTCCGATTTGAGAATAGAAAAACATAGCACATAGTAGGCTACACGAAAATTCTAAAACTCTTCTGAATTAGATTGCAAGGGCATCATTCCCCGTAAAGACGTGAATTGTTTACAGTTTATATGGAGTATCTCTGGTTGACCAAGTTCCATACTTTACATGAATATTTTTAATCCGTATCAGTTTCTCCTAGACCATCCTTCCCCTCCTGCTTCATCTTTCAGCTTCCATTCTTTCACTTTATAAGCTTAATTTATTTTTAATTTGATGGTAAAGTCGTATAAATCGTCATCGTCATCGGTGATACATTTACGTGAATGTTTGAGGCAACAAATCATCCTGCTGATATGTGTTTTTTTGGTCTACTCATTAACCCAGGCGTTAAAAAATATAATCATATTCAGAAGTTAGTTTTAAGCTAAACCGCAGCCAAGTAGAACTTATTCATGCTCAAATGAAAACGTTATTTTCACTTCTTATATACTTCAAAACTGTTCAAAGTTTGTATGTTAGCCTAGTATAAATTTATAGAAGGTAATCATTGTTTCCCAGATGAGGACCACGGCCCTGCTGCTGTTCATTGGCGCCGTCGTGGCGCTGGAGAGCGTTTCTGCTCTCCAGCTTGGCCGAGTGATATCTTCGCTGACTGGAGCGAAGGAAGCTGCAGTGGATAGCGAAGAGAAGCAATCTGGACCTGTGCTGCCGCTGCCTGCGCTGCCATCACTGCCCCCTCTGCCGCCTCTCCAGAAACTGGAGACCATCTTCGCCACAAAGACACTTTTCGTTCAGGTTAGTGCTACGATTCAATTACCCAAACTCACTTCTCTCTTAATAAGATCACACCACAATCGGTCATGATCGTAGTCGTCTGGTAACCTCTGAGAATGCCATGGAATTCTCCTACGATAACGCCAAGTTCGATTCCCAAGACGTCGTTTTACACCAAATGCATTGGATAAAACCTTAACGGACTCATTTACCGTTTTCTTAGGCAACGGTAATGTATTTCTTTAACTTTAAATACTACCTGAACTAGCGCTGCATACTTACCACATAAATACTATACGTATTCCGTACTAGCTAACCCCCGCGACTTCGTTCGAGCCGAAATAATGCTTTTTATTTTGCCCTAAAAAACGAAACAACAGGTACAGAATTATCATAAAGTTGAATTCATTGAATATATAAAAAGTACGGTGTCATCTGGGCAAACCTTATAACTCGCAGTTGGTTTAGAACAGGTCCTGCTATCATACGTTTTGGAGCCACGCGCAGCAATTCAATGGATTTATAAATATTTATATAAATATCTTCTGAACTCTTCAAGCTATCTAAATGAAACATACACTAAAGTTTAAGTTAAAATTTCTGTCCCTGAAATTTTCATTGAAATCCATTAAGCTGTTTCGGAGAATAAACAGATCAAGAGTATAGGCTACTCGCATTCACCACGGAGTTTAAACGCACGTATGGAAAAGAAACCTTCACGTAGAATAAACATATATTAATATAATTATCGAAATTAAATGTGCGCTAATATTTAAGTTAAATTGCCTTTTTTAAACTTTCAAATTTTCACTGAAATCCGTTTAGCAATTTCGGAGCCTATTCGAGACAAACATACGGATAGATAGACAGTCAGACAGAGAGATAGACACTTCAATTTTATTTATTGGTCTAGATTAAGGTACACGAAGTATTTCTCACTGAATCTAACTTTACAATTTAGAGAAACCAGTGAATCAAGATTTGTTATTGAGTCGTTATGCATCTAATCGGTCAGAAAATGTTGATTTGCTGCACTCTGATTCTCAGTCACTTTTACACTTCAATCCATGACTTTGGAGTATTTAGTTCTAGCATAAGTTCACTATTTCGTTCCTCTGTAGTAGGCAGCGTTAATAACTGTTATTCTATCTGTATTCTGTTTCGTTGCATCGATGGTTAATAAAAAGCCAAACCATTTATAGGTTACCAAGAGAGTGACGCAGCACCCAGTCTGCATGACGGTGTACGGCGTGAAGCCTCCGTGTCTCCCTTCCCATCACTATCATCACGATGATGATGATCACGAATACAGGGAAGACGGAGGCAGCTGGGAGGAAAACGAAGGGCTCTACATCCAGCCATCTGCTGCAGTCAGGTAATCCAATCAACAATAAAAATTATGCTGTTGAGTGAAACCAACGGATTTTGGAGACGAGATGGGTCACTGATGATTTGATAGGTCTCTTTACAAAGTCAGTGATTCAAAGATCGTGATATTTAATGAGTCGCATAAAAATAACCTTACATAACTTTAAACATTACAGGATTCACGCTACAGCCGCCCCTGGATTCGAACATTCCTACTATGAACGCGATGGTCGCAGCGAAGCCTTGGAAGCATCTCAAGAGACACCTGATGTTGAAAGGAAGGGACGTTACCTGGAAATCCGTACTCCAACCCCGGCCGCTTCATCTATGCCCATCGAAGCCAACCTGGAAGAGGGCTCAGGCAGCAACACCGAGGCTAGGGTATTCGAAAACTTGCTGCCCAAATCTACGATTACTAAGCTTCTGACGAAGACACTTTGGGTTACCAAGGTCGAGAAGGTGATCGACCATCGCGTCACTGCCACGGTGGAAGTGAAGAACTGCGTGCCGACCGACTCAAAGATCCCCTTCTGCGACAAAGAACACCACCCGAACCATCACTACCATGAGGATCATCACGATAGCAACAAACCCGTCCACCACGAAGAATACGATCACAAGCCAGTTCAACACGAAGAGTACGACCACAAGCCAGTTCACCACGAAGAGTACGACCACAAGCCAGTTCACCACGTTGAGTACGACCACAAACCCGTACATCACGACCTCTACGAACACCACCACGACGATGAACACCACTACAAGGAAGGAGAAGCTACTCTTCACAAGCAACCCGCTGGATATGGTAAGAAACCAGATCATCACAAGAAGCCTACGACTACCACTACGACCACCACGACACAAAAACCCGTTCACAACTACAAACCCGTCCACGAATACGAGGAGCAACATGAGCATCAGCCGGAGTATGCCCATAAACCCGAGAATCAGCAGCAGTATGCCCATAAACCCGAGAATCAGCAGCAGTATGCCCATAAACCTGAGCATCAGCCTGAGTATGCCCATAAACCCGAGCATCAGCCGGGGTATGCCCATAAACCCGAGCATCAGCCGGAATATACCCATAAACCCGAGCATCAGCCGGAATATACCCATAAACCCGAGCATCAGCCGGAGCATGCCCATAAACCCGAGCATGGATCACAAAAGCCAGTGCAGGTACACTGGAGAGGAAACGAACAAGAGGAATAACCAGCTACGCTTCACTCACACTACAGCATCAACACTACTAAGACTTGACAGACTAACTTATATATTTGAATTATTTATTACTATTAATTTATTATTTTGTAATTTAAAATATAAATAAATTATATATCATATCAGTGAAAAATTATTTCCTAACAATACCTCTTAAACTTCATTCAGTTACATGACGAATTTATTGAAAATGTTCTGTATGTGTACTCCCATATTGCGAATAGATTCAGGAAAGACGAAAGCTTAGTAAGTTAATGTTTCAAGTGAAAATTGGCCTTTACTGGAATTTTAACACTTTTGCATCACCCTCTCCTATGCTATTAAAGGGACGGCCATTCCAAGTAACCTGTTTACAAAATTAAAGGATCTCAATTTTCTGATAGGTGGAAAATTCTTATTGGACACAAAGTTTAAAAATGTTGAAACTGGGAGTACATTGATAGATTGAGGCAGTCTTTGTTAATGAAGTTAGGAAACGATGAGCTGCCGCTACAGTGAGAATGGTTTCCAATACTCAAACTAGCATCAATTATGATACTGTTCATCAGCTTCCGCAGTTCACATTGAAATTCATCTGAAATTAAAAGTGACTTGGACTTCTGATGTTACAGATGTGAAAAATGGGCATACGCGGGTACAACAGTTTAAAAATGTTAAAGATCCCGTTCTGTCATCGAAGAAGTAATTCTCATTCATTTTATTTAAAACGTCGCCATGGTATCGTCTGCGTTCTGCGAATGTTTCGAGAGCAGAGCTGCTTCTCGATCTACAAAAAAGACAACACGTATCCTCAACTGTCAGTTGAAAAATTATAGTTTCTTCGAGAGGACAGTTTTGAAGTGGTGGCCAATGCTACAAACGTCACTCACGGTGACTATAGTAGAAGCTAATTTTATGATGAAGCCGCTCATGCATCAACAATATTCCATTTTTTCCAATGGCTTCAACATGAACTAAATCAATTCAATATCACTAAATTTAAAAAACGTCAAGTAATAGAGTTCGATACATTTAATAAAGCGTTTCTTCATACTATAAATGAGATATAAATTAATTATCTACATATTTAAATGAGATGGTGTTGAAATTAGGAGTCGGCCTCTTGTATGGTGATGACGTGAGGCGAGAGGACTTCCTTGAGTGTCTTGTCCTTGTCTTTGCCCCTTGAGTGTTTAGCCTTGCTCTTGTCGCAGAATTCGAGGTCGAAGGGCAGTCGTGTGGGCTCGCATCCGGTCACGGAGAAGGTGACAACCAGCGAAGGGTCGATGACTGTCTTCGTGATGGTGCGGTGTAGGTAACGGCTCACGGTGTTCTTTTTCGAGGATAACCCAAACATCTCGCCCCAGGATTCGCGGTGAGGTGGCTCAGTGGTCACCTTGGCCGCTTCCTCCAAATCTATGTTCTCCAGGTCAACCTCCTCCAGTTCGATGGCTGGAGTCTCTTCATCGCTGGACACGATCGTCTGGTGGCGTCTCAGCGGCGCCGCCGTCGTCTCCGTTGACCAGAAGGTGCGACCTTCACGATCTTCGGGCTTCAGCACTGCGAGCCTGGTGGGTTCGATTCTGCACGAGAAAGATCAAGTATGAATAAACTTTACTCTTGGTTAGGATTATCTGTAGGAATATAAGTTGGATTATTGTTGTTCATAAAGAAGCCGCTCAGACGCGTACCAAGTTATAGTTAAAAGTCAGGCCGAAGTTGTAAGCAGTATCTAAAATTATGGAACGGATTATTGCTTGATTTAAGACGATTCAATCTACTAAAAAATTATATTTTAACAGAGCACTAATATCCAAGTAGCGAATACGGAAATTTTCTGTTATTCAAACGTCGCCCAATTGCTTTAGTAAATTAAATTATAGAACAATTAAGTGATTAGAAATGTGAAATTCAAAAAAATTAATTACAAAGTAATGTTGATTGTACCAAATATTAGATTCGGAAGTTGACAAGCATATATATTATTACTACTTTCATAGTTCATAGTATTATCAAACGTTGTAAAGTACTTAAGTAGGTCCGAAGGTGGATTGATTCAATTCACGAAATAGTAGGTACGTTGCCTAGCAGTTGCATTTAGCCACATTCGATAATTGTCAAGCCAATGGGTCACAGTCAAGACATTTTCGTAGCATCACGAAAGATTTAGAAAAGCGTTGTCGTCTGCGTTTAGTCGGTAATAGGAAATACGTCATCTTTAAGAAAGCTATTATTTCGCTGTTTCTCAAGTCCAGTGCCACTGTAAGTGCAACTGTACTGTTACAATCGAGGGAGAAGTAAGCACTGTGAGAACGAACTGGACGCGAAGGTAAGCCAGTCTGTTACGAACCTGGAGGTTTGAACAGTTGGCTCCGGTTCGATGTTGAGGGCTCGTAGGTTTCTGCAGGCTGGCAGTGAAGGAGCCACAACGACGCAAGACGAGGGCAAGGCGGTGGTGACGAAGTGTTTCTTCAGGTACACCTTGGTCACAGGCTTATCCTCGCCCCCGAACCATGAACGTCCCTCGCGTTCTTCCGCAGGGGTCGCCGCGGCCAGCGACATCAGCGCAGCCACAAGCACTACATGTATGAAGCTCTTCATGGCTGCCTGCGAATTTCAAGTACATGATGAATACCATTTACTACAACATAGTTTTCTGACTTTAAAATTTACAATAAATAAAAAGACGGCCAATAAGTCAGCACATCCCATCACTATTTATTCAAAAAAAGACGTTTCGTCTCCTTTTTGAGACTTCCTCAGGCGTAAAATTTAGCAATTCATCATATTTACTCCGTGACTTCCTCAGCCGAAAAGATTATTGAATGTACATGTGATGAATTACACATGAATAATTTAGTGTCGCGGACCATCTCCAGCGACGGTTACGGCCGAAATGATGTAGTAACAATGACTTGAATAAGTCTCACAAAGGAGACGAAACGTCGTTTTTGAATAAATAGTGATAAATTTATATGCTGACTTATTGGCCGTTTTTTTATTTATTGTAAATACTATTTACTGTTCCCTGCAGTCCGGGAAACAGAAGTAGCTATTAGGATCAATTAATCCAGTGTTCTATTACTTACTTTTTAACATAAAGAAGACGAACATTAAGTGTAGCTAAAGACAAATCAAAGAGAAGAAGGACAATGACAGTTTACAACTCTGCTCGTCATCGAACCGAGAATAGTCATGCGAGTCCTCAACTCTCACGTAAGAGACCACCTGAGTGAAGCAACTTGCTTCCGGGGATCATTCAATTCCCATTACATTTCCTTTTACGCAAAACCTTCTAAAGTCAATTTTATGATAAACCATCACCTGAGCTCAACGGCCATAGAGCGGGTATTTTTCAAAAATTCCACAGTGCAGTTGAATAACATTCTTGAAAGGTGCGTGTCCCTGTTAAGTCCATGCCATGGTTCGAGAATTTTTCTGGAAGCCATTTTGGATAATGGACTTTACCAAAAATATTTTTCAATCCCCATAAAAACGGTGTTTCTGCTCGCAAAAAGCAAAATCCCAAAAGTCTAACCAGTGGCCATATGAGGAACGAATATACACGATTTGGCCACCCTTGTCCCATGTTACTCAAATCATGATTTTCATACTGCAGTTCTGCTAAAATTAAGTAATCCTATAAGTATGAATATTAGGAAGTCGTTATTAAAAATGTTCGTATGGAATATGGGTGCGAAACGTGGGCGGTAGAAGTTGCAGATAGGAAAAGAATAGAAGCATTTGAAATGTGGTATTATAGGAGAATGCTGATGGGTGGATAAAATCACTAACGAGGAAGTTTTAAACAGAATAGAGAAAGAGAGAAAAATTTGGTAAACTTTGACCAAGAGAAGGGACAGGTTAATAGGACACGGTTTGAGACACGAGGGTCTTGTAAAATTAGCATTAGAGGGAAGTGTGTGTGGTAAGAACAGAAGAGGGAGGCCAAGGTTGGAGTAAGCTCAGAAGTTTGGGAGGATGTGAGTTGTGCTAGTTTTAAGAAAATGAAAAGGCTTGTGCAAGATAGTTTAGCATGGAGGGTTGCATCAGACCAGTCTTAGGACTGAATACCACAACAACAACAACATATATTACTGAATAATGTTGATTGTACCAAATATTAGGTTCGGAAGTTGACACATATATTATTACTACTTTCATAGTATCAACAGTATCAAATTTTTAAACGTTGAGACATGAGGGTCTTGTAAAATTAGCATTAGAGGGAAGTGTGTGGGGTAAGAATAGAAGAGAGAGGCCAAGGATAGAATACACTAAGCAGATTAGGAAGGATGCGGTAGTTATGAGAAATGAAAAGCCTAGCGCAGAATAGATTACCATGGAGGGCTGCACGAGACCAGCCTTAAGGACTGATTACTTGTACAACACAAGTAATCTTTTTTTTTCAAAAGTAGGTCCGAAATGGGCTTTTCCATAGTAAAGAAAGTTATTTACAAAATTGACATAATTTATTTTAAAAGTAAACTAAAAAAAAAGGTCACAAATGAAAATACTTTTTGGTCCAACTCATTTTTCGCGGCAGAAATTTCCATACGAGGGGCTCATCATTTTTCACGGAAATATTTTGTTTCCGACGAACTCTAAAACGACGCGCTAGCAACTGCAACACCAATCGAAAGCGTGTTAAAAACTGAATAGACTCCAATGGACTTCATGAAGCAAGTTTTTGAAAAAAAAACTATAAAACAAACAAGTCTTACTAATCCCACGAAAAACTCAAAACGGGTAACTGACGCCATATTATTCAACCTGGTTGTATGAAAAGTAATAATGTCACAGCCCGTTGATGATTCCAGCTATCGGATTGTTTACTTACTTAACTAAAAAAACTGCGGGGCTCACCTGATCATGTCGGGAATGCCTCGCACTCTCTCTGGGTACTTTTTATCAAAGTTCTCATATGCCGAGACACCTTCACCTATTTTAGGAGGTATATGTACAGGGGTTAAAGACCTTGGGCATATGGCAAGAGCTGACCGCTAATCCCATTGGATCAGTCGGCCAACTGCCTCCTGAAACTGTTGGAGACACGGAGAAGGGAATGCTGCGACCCCACAGCAGACTCGTCTCCCGTCATTCGGAAGGGCGTGAGAATAGTACCCAATGCCCGACCTACCTGATGCAGGTTTTCTAGGGTTTTCCCTGCATCTCTATAGGTGAAACACCGGGTAGGATCCTTAAACCATAGCCCGGGGGCCCTAGTTAACCCTTGGCTACCTTGCTCTACCTTTCGCATCCCCCCTTTTCAATTCCCTTCCTATGCTATTAAAGGGGAGTTGCCTGTTTCAGGATCACCCTCAAGTAGCCTGTTAACCAAAAAAAAATGCAAGTCAAGAGATGGTGGGAGAAAGTGGGTAGAAGAGATGGAGAGCCATCGAGAGGGAGAACAGTGCCCATCGTGGGCTGTGGCGTCAGATGAAGATGAAGAATGAAATGCCAGTACATGGTCTCCATTAAAATAAAAATGGTTGACTTTTTCACTTAAACTCCCTCAATCCTAAAGGCGATCAGAGTTGTTCTGCCTGATGCTTTGAACTTTCCTCACTGATACACCTCTTTCTCTCTCAAAAAGCAGACTCCGCAAATATCATTTACTTCATTGGCAACAGAAACCCCGAAATAAAAACTTCTGAAATGAAATAAAACCTAGCTGTCGTCTGCGGACAATGGCAGAAATATCCTTTGAAACGCTTCGTATCATTTACTCTCGATCAGTTGTTCAATCCAAACAATATTCTCAAAGTCAAATATACACAGACTGCTATTACCCCCGTCGGGTCAACTCAAGATTAAATGAACTTTGGCTGATCTTACCTTCAACGGGAACTGAGCACGACAGATTTCCCCGGGCAAAGTCCGTGGCATTTAACCCTCAGAACACCTCCCCTCTACTTCGGAGATATTGAAATATTGGTCATTAAAGGCAGACGTTAACAGACGGAATTCCACATTTTCACGGAGATAAGGAGTCTGTCTAGTGACCTAGAGAGCACATTCGTGTTTCAGAAACGCGGAAACAGGTTTTTTTTCCCCGTTCCTCACGCGAGGGTAGATTCTTATCACTATTTGGTTTAAGCAATAAAATAAACCTCAGTTCATGTCATAGAAAATTTGTATATTTTCTCCAATAAATGTACTACTTTTTAAAGACACTAGAAGAGATTTCCAACGATCAATTGTGATATTATGTTTTAGTAATTACATAAATGTTACTGTTCCCTTTCAAACAATAAACAAATGTGTAATTTATTTTAAAATCAAATAAAATGCATTATGTTGTTTTATAAAATGCAAGCACCTACAACGAAGTCTGTCTAACAAATAAATTCCTTTTAATTCATCAACCTCCATTGTAAAGTTGTTTCACGTCGATACGGACGAAACAAGTCAAAGCTAAAGCAATATTATGCAAGGAGAGAATGTTGCTACAGCAAAAGCATTTTAGGAACATGAAGACTAATTATTGTAAGGTAGCCTAAGCAAGGAGTTTCCAAACATCCGCCTACTTAGAAATGACTAGCAGCTATTTTTTATTACACATTATAATTCACATATGCTGCATGAGGTTGAAGGGAAAATGTCATGTTTTCAATAACTGGATAGAATATTAATTCGTTTGTAACAACTAATTAATTAAAATTTTTAACTAAAATTGAAATACATTTGACCCTAAACAACTTAAAAGGTATGGAATTAGAAAACATTTTTAATTACAAAGCTATTCCATAAATATGTGAAACTACATAAACTGCTAATTCTACATTCCTCCCTTAAATACTTCATGCTAAATGAATGCTGAAAATCAGATGGGTTGATAGAATCACTAATGAGGAAGTTTTAAGATAGAACAATATGGTGGACTCTGATCAATTAATAATTACTACGCCACATTTTGATAAATGTGTGTCATGTAAAATTAGCATTAGAGGGAAGTGTGCGAGGTAAGAAAAGAAGAGGGAGGCCAAGGATGGACCAAGAGAATGGATAAATTAATACACATTTTGAGACATGAGGGTCTTGTAAAATTAGCATTAAGAGGATAGTGTATGGAGTAAGAACAGAAAAGGGAGACCAAGGAAGGAATATACTAAGCAGATTAGGGACTATGTGGTAGTTATGTAGATATGGAAAGGCTTGCACAGGAAAGGTTATCATGGAGGTTTCTATCAGACCAATCTTAAGGCTGAATACCATGACAACAACAATACTTATGGAATCTTTTATCATTTCATTAAGAACATGTGCACTCTCTTGTATATCAAACCAAGAAATTTCAGTACTTAAATTTAATCAAGGTTGATCATATGGGTATAAAATTATTAAAAAAATTCAGCAGGGATAAAATTAGCAAACCTGACATTTTTCCAATCCGGAACGGCCTAGTCTTGGATGTATATTCAACAGAAGAGGCTGCATACAACATGTAAAATATCACAGGAATTAAAAACTCATGATACCTACTAGATTCAGTGTCAGAATGAGAATAATTAGTATGTAAAGAAAAGAAAGATAGTAGATGACTTATGAATTATGGTCTTTAAGGCAGTACTAACAATTGACATACCTATTTAGAAAATATAATAATTACAATAAATTAAAATTATTTAGAAAATATAACATTCATAGAGTTGACTCACCTATTTAAAATAATAATAAACTAATCTTACGTTAATAACCGACAGGGAAATTTAATAATTATTATGCTTCAGTTCAGAAAAATATATTTTTATAAACAAAGGTGTAACTATATTTCTTAATTTTAAACTAAACCTCCCAACACAAAATTCAAAGGTACTTAAGTTTCTTACAATTGGTTGGAGATGATGAGAAATTAGAAAGTTATTACATGATAATACTGATCATAAGTTTATTAAAAGAACAAAAGAGTACATTTTAAAGTTACTTAAACTGCTTATTAAACAATGTCTTGGAAGATTGAGAAATTATATACAGTAGAGAATTCATTTTAATATCTCTATTTTAATTAACGAAAAGGTAAGTTTAACTTTCAAGATATCTGGTATCACACATATTTCATTGGAAATTTAATTTTCCTGACTCTGTAACCATTTTTCAAAGCCTTCTTTTGATTAATGCATGATAATGCAATATCACAGACCATCTTCATTCTCTGAAATAAAAAATAAAAAGCAGAATGGAATAATTGTTTGACACCATGACAACATAATACATCAAGCATTGAAATTAATTTGAATATTTAAATTAACCCTTAATGAGGAGCAAGGTTATCAAATATATCATGTGATAAAGGAATTGCCTCTTAAGTAGAAATTTCTGAGTGAATGATAATGATATTTAGATCGAGTTTGTGTACTAAATGGACAGAGAACAATAAGTGTTACTTCATGTAAATAATTTTAAATTGTTCTGAAGTCTTTAATTATGTATATGTATTAATAACAAATAGAACTGCCTTACCCCACTATGTTCTTTATTTTGATTAGTACTATTCTGTCTCATAAAATGTATTACATCAACGTAATATTGAACATTAGGCCTTGCAATTGTAAATTGATGTGTCATAAGAGTTTTAAACAAGAACTTCAAACACTTTTCCACATCTTTCTTTACCATATTATTTTTTATGGACTTAAAACGTCTGTGGTAGGATAGTAATGCAATCGCAGCTCCAATACAATACTCAGGAAGAATATCTTGATGTTGTCTTAGATAATTTACAAACTCCTTTGATTCTGAAAACGAAACATATACAGCTAGTTTCATTAAGTGCTTATTTTGCATGAGCATACAAAAATTATATAAAACTATTCAAAATTTTGCTAGCATTATTTGAGCCAATTACCTTATAATTCACATTGCATATTTATGATATTGGTAGTTGGAATATAGTAAAAGCATTCCATATGTAATTAGTAGTATTATGAGGAGTATTTATTAATTACAGAAAGAAGTAGCCAAATTACCAACAAAAATAAGTTTTATAATTAATTAATACCACAAAACATTGTGCAAACTTTGTTGCTTTAGTCAAATGAGTTAAAAATGTAAAAGCCACAAGAAAGGCACTCCAGTGAGAATAAAAACCAAAGCTTTGATTTTGAGTTCATAGAATAACAAAAGCAACCAGGATTACAGGAACATTGTGTGCTATGTATTTTATAACTTCTTTTGGTCTTCTTTTGCAATTTATTTTCGTAATTAGTAAGATTTTAACTCTGATGTTTTATTTTATTTTATGATTTTAGCAGTATCTGTTAATTTTACATTAAGATAATTTAAAAATAAAATGCAGGCTAATTTATCATGAACAAATACTTGAGTTATTTTAATAGTAAATTTATATTTGAAACTTTTGTTAACTTAAAGAGAACTGAAGAAATTTGATGATTTAACACCATAGAAACATCCAACATAATCATTTCAATTGGAATTATTATACCAAGTAATTGGGTTTCTTTTCAATCCACCCATCTGTCTTCTCATTCTGATCTTTCCAAATGTTATATGTTAAGTTAAACACAGTGACTGTATGGACTTTTAAAATTAATTTGGCTGACTTGCCTGGATGCTCTTGTGCTGGAACCCAGGTAAGTGTGCAAATGTCCCAAAGACAAGATATTCCTAATTGTTTCATTCTCATAAACAAGGAAGCATTGGAGTCTCAAGAGAACAAGAGTTCCTGACTTTGGTGAATGCCAGGCTGAGAACAAGGATGGAGTGCACATCATACATTGTCCTACCCAGTTAATTTATTTAATAAATCAAAATATGTTCTCTTTGCTACACAGGCATAAATAGCCTCTAAGCGAAATAGGGTACTTAATTGTTAATAAATTGTGTGTTTGGTTAAAATAATTTCTTAATTTCCCTCACCAATTATTCTTAGAAGTCAATTCTTTTCTTTTAAAATAGTATCCAAAATAAGCAAGTTGAATTTTGTTAGTTTCTTAATTTCTATAGTAAACTCAGTTTCATTGGGTTCCAAATTGAATTCTTTAGTGTTTTTCATCAACACCAATTTTCAGAAGCATTTTTACAACTTTGGTCTTTCATCTATTATTTGGTTTTCACTTGTGTACATTAATTAATAATAAAAAGTGTTCACCATTGATTATTTTTTGTTTCATTTCTAAATGTATTGCCTGTTCCGAGTTGCTATTCAAACGAAGGCTTTCCCAGTGTATATGATTAACAAATTATTCTAGGGATTCTTCACTTGAAGATCATTGCAGTGACCGTCATCGAAATGTTGTCTTTCTCCAATGTTTTCACCTGGCTAGAATCCCAAGAATACCTTGTTAATTGCTATTCAGCATTTCAAATTCATAATCTATAATTTCACTCATATTCTGATACTATCTTATAATACGTCATGATGCTGATAACTCAAAATTTACTCATTTGAGTTCTATAAATTACATATTCTACAACATATAAATTAATTAATCTTTCGGGTATAATACAGTGTAAAATATAATAGTATACCTTCCGATACCAATATATGCCTTAGCAATGATAAAATCTCAATATAATCCAAAATTACCTCTTAGAGTTCTTTGTATCCTGTTTATCCTGCTCCACTTTGATCGAACTGCATTATAGAATATTAATTCCAATGTTTGCTTTTTATCTTTATCATGTACTATTCCACTAAAAGCAAAAAGAGCAAACAGATCTGTCGGTATAGACTCATTATGCTCAATCAGCTGGTAACTCAATTCTTTTAAAAATGCAGAAGATGCATGTTCATGATCATCCTGAAAATAGTTACCATTGTATTTGTTAGTATAATTGAAATATATACTATTATTTTGTCTGTTTGTGTTTGTTGTCACATACCTCTTGTTTACTATGGCATTATTTTTCTATCAAAAGTATTTATTTATCAGCATGAGCATGGGGTACAATGTTCAATATATTACTACAATGAATAATATCTAACAACAAAACATTTCTTTAAAATTATATAATTATATATAATTTATAGAAAACATACAGGCAGCTTTATGCTATGTATTATTATGAGAACATCATTTTACAAAAGCAAATAATTTAAAATTAAACCATCTTTAAAAACACACACGTGGTGCATTAGACCTTTGAAGTTAAACTGTGGAATTATTACATCACAAGATGAATATTAAAAATTATCATTAGTACTCACTACTATAAAATCTCCAAGACATATAAACAGCTCCATTGGTAAACTTTCCCAAAAGCTAATTCTTGTTATCAATTTAAGAATTGTGCAGCCTGATGACGTTTTCAACCATAAATTTTCAGTTTCACTGAAATATTTAATAGAAAATAATTGATTATATAAAGTTAATTCATTGAAAAATGTAAGGAGAGATAGTACATATTTGGATGTAGGAGGAGATGTTGTGAGTGGGAGTGAAAGAGAGAGAACAGTTCCGTTTTGTGGAGGTGAGTGACGGCCAGTGAAATCGCGAAACTGTTGCGATTTGGAGCGCGTGTCCGCGCGCGTTTGACCAGCGTAACTGTATCAAGAGATTTTACCAGCCGAACCAGTGGACATCGTTGACGATGCAACAGATCTTCATACAGTAAGCCTTCTCCTTCCCTTTTATTTTACTTTGTGTGGATGTGGCTGCAATGACCGGCAATTTCAGATGTACCGTTGAACAATTTCATATTTAGAAAATCTGAAACCTTCGTAATTATTTTGTAGTTAGGTCAGGCATCATAGTTTAAGTGAGCGTGAGTGGGTAAAAGCAACATTAAATGAATGTGGAGCCGTGCGACTGAGATTTGTCCGTAATTCATTTGTAAATTAAATTAATTAAAATTTTAACCCCTAGTTTAATTATTAATTAAACCTTCCTCTCCCGTATTAATAAATGAAAGCCCAGATCGTTTTCATGCGGCTGCACGAGAAATTAGATTTTTCTTTACTATTTTTTTTCATGCCGACCTCGTGTGGTGTAGTGGCTAGCGTTGCTGCCTCACAACCCAGAGGTCCCGAGTTCGAATTCTGGCATGGACTTGGATGTTTGTGTCGTCATGGTCGAGAAGACCGGGATTAAGACTGTTGGAGGATCGATACGCTGACCACGCGTCACTCCAAATTCGGAATATGTCATGCAATATGACAGTCCGCAGTCGACTCGGTAGGCCCAAGCCCTCAATGGGCTGTAGAGCCATGGAGAAATAAAAAAAATTAATTCATAAAATAGATTATTTATATAAATGTTAAATGAGCCTGAAGAAGTTCGCAAGTTGGAATAATGCCATGCTAGCTATAATTATTTAAAATTTTATACCTTGACTATTTTGCTGTGTAATTTATTTCACTGAAGTAAGTTAAACTATTATACTAAAAGTTATAGCTCAATGAAAAGGCGAGTCGGACGAACTCATTAGACACCCTACAGACGTGAACAATTTAGAAGTTTAAAGACGTCGCGAATAAAATAGAAAGAGATATGAAGGCTCAAAAATTTTATGGTTAATATTCTGCTTGAGAGTAACGGACTTTTAATTTTGAAGAAGGAAAACCAACTTGGGCAGCAAATCATCATCATCTCTGAAAATCATATGGGAAAACGGAGAAAGGAGATGCACTAAAATCACATTTTATCTCTGAATTTAAACGAAACAGGGTCATTCCATTTAAACTCAATCAAAGATCACATCCAATTTTAATTAAACTTGGGTAGTACATAATTCATACACCCAAACTAAAAAACGCAACTTTCATTCGTTCAGACCCTCACGTGGCGGGTTCCATGCCATTCAAGCGACGCGCACGACATAAAACGTGTAATTTGACCCTTTGTCTATTAAGCGTGAATTAGTGCAAATGCCTGAAATTAATCCCAGTAATATTAATTTTTGTACTCAATTTACTCATCTGACTTTAAAAGCTGCGCCTTTTTTATGTCACCTGTAAATACTGTTCAAAGAAGGCCAAAAGAATTGAAGCATGAAATTGTAGACATTGGAATTAATTTCAGGTATGTGCACTAATTCAAACAAGAGGTCAAATTACACATTTTATTGTACTAAGTGAATTCGCCCTTCAAGTTTTCTGTGAATTTTAGTAAGATGTGGGCACGGTTATTGTAGCCAGCTGGCGTCGATAAGGACGGCGGCCCTTCTTGTTGTGTGTGGTAAATCGACGGATCCCAGACAACAGGTCAAATGTGATTTTGATTTGGGAGCGGTCCACGGCCACTAGAGCAGCCGTCAGGGCCAGATCGTAATTTTTTTTAAAACTCTCCAGAAGTGGGAATAATTTTGCGATGAGTGAAAAAAAAAACATTAAAGAGTGGGAATCAGATGGCTTTGTTGTGCGGCGAGAGGAGACGTATGTAGGCACTGAGACCAGGACAGAATTGAAGAGAAGATGAATGTATATTTATTGATTTTTCTACGTCATGCCTCACGATCTATTATTAAGTAAGATAAAAAATACTGGTATAGATTTTCGGGTAGTACTGAAGTGGATTCGGAAATTTCTAAAAGATCGTGAATGACAAATTGTCCGACTCGGTGAAAATCACATCAGGGTCCCGCAAGGAAGTGTCATCACGTTCCTTGCATTCATAAATGACTTCACAATCGGTATAAAATCACAGATCAAACTTTTTGCCGATGATTGTATGGTTTATAGGGAAATCGTAAACGTTGAGGATACACAGATTCTGCACTGATTTGGACAAAATTTACCAATGGTCAGTTAAAAATAAAATGCAACGAAGAGTAAGACAGTCGTTTTTACAAAAAAGAGAAATGTCCCTCCCACTAGATATAAAATGGGGAAACATCTTGGGATCACGATTAGTAAAGATTTAAATTGGGGTAATGAGGTGAACGAGGTCACTGGCAGGTAAAGGGTGGAGGGCGCTGCTGCTGCTTCACTTTGTAGTTAACAGGGTCTTGAAGAAACGCACGAGGAAAACCAAGATTTCTGCTTACAAAACGCTGGTCAGGCCAATTTTAGAATATGGGGTAACGTGCTGGGATCCATATCAAAATGAACACACTCTAGCGTTGGAAATAATACGGGCTGAAAAGATGTTTGGGGGTCAATTCGCGAACAATCCTCACGAGAATTTAGAAGGTCTCAGTAATAGAAGAAAACATAAAGCTTATAAAGCTTATAAGGGTGAACCGGCCATGAATGAAATAAACCATCTTACAGTGCCAAATTATATTTCTAAAAATTATCACTCATTCAAAATTAAAGAAAAGGGCAGGAAAATTTACATTTGTAAATACGTCAATATGCAATTGGAATTCCTTGCCTGCAAAAATACTGACGACTTTTCCAGGTAGCATAAATCAGTTTAGGAATAGGCTAAGAAAACTTAAGTGAGTATTATTTTTTAGAATCTGTGAAGTGATAATAGTGAAGTGATTTCTGTATGGCTCCTTTCTTTTTCAGATCAAAATCTACACTTCAAAATTGTTCCTTAATATTGACCCCCCCCCCCCCCTTGTGGAAAGCCCCTTTAATTCAAATATGTTTACCAGTAGTGCTTTCCAAAAAATGGATGTCAATATTACTGAAATTCCTGAAATAACTTAAGTATATTGTATTGGATATGTATAATGGTACAATCAATTAACTCAATAATTTAGCAGAGAATTGTGAATATTGGGAAAAAATAAATGTCAATCAATAAAAAATGAGTGTCCAAACATACAATGATTTTTTTTAAAATATTTTAATTTTCCTAATTACAAAATCAATTTTAAACTGATTGAAAACATTTCATATCTTTACATCAAGACTTGTAGGTTTACTGTTTTATTAACATACCAGTAGAGTCCTCCTGTATAATTCTTTTTATAATTTCATCACTGACAGTGGCAGTAGCTGTCAAAGATGAAATTATATTAAATAAAAATTTTATACAAGAGGACTATACTGGTACATTAATAAAATATTTCATATCCTGTAGTAGGAGTTGAAATGTTTCAGGGCCTTTATATTCATCTTTTTATAATTTTGTGATCAAATAATGCATTTTATTCCATTAAGCTTTAAATAAATATTTGTATTCATGTAAAAATATAAGCAACGTAGTACAACGTGCCATGTTACTTGAATAATATTTAAAACATAATAACTATTGTTTTAAAGAATCTCAAAATAGTTATAATTCAAAATAAAGCATTTGCTAAAGCAGTTACCTTAGGTCATGTTTGCTGGTGGTCTCCCAATCAGTCAAAATTACAGACTTCAACACTTCAAAATAGCAAATAATCTGATCATTACAAACTGGCGACATATAATATTCAGTTAGAGTATTAATTGCCATTACCTATAAATTTAAAAAATATATATATTTCATGTTTCCTACATGAAATTGATGAGTAGAAAAACAAATACTACAAGCCAGTTTCATACTGAATACTTTGTTTCATAAATTTTCTTTATTACAATCCAAGAAAGCGTATAGACTATTTCTAGAGCATTTTCTTTTTATATATGTACATTTAATTTAACAATGAAATATAAATAATAGACAAAAATAGATAGTTTGCAAAATAAGCACTACACTCCAAGTATGCAATTGTTACTTTGATTTGTAGATCCATAAATACTTTTCTTCATGGCCATCGATGTTTTAATTGTAATATTCAGCTTTACCTTTCCCACTCTATTTACTTCAACATTTTGAGGTTAAAGTGTTTTTACTTGCAGTCTCTTATTATTGGGTATATAGAGTTTTGAATGTTTGATCAAAGCATTTACACCACTATATTATTTAGTAGTATCAATTCCAGTTTTATTGAATTATAGTTTTAATTTAGGCAATTTATAAATTTAGCAACTAAAAACATAGATATACTTACCTTAGACAAAGTTTTTAAAGGTAGTTTGTACATGTCACTGCATGTTACATCTACAATTTCTGGTTCATGCTTATCTAATATAAGTTCTTCTAACTGAAACAAATAGATGCTGGAGTAAATGAACTTAACTAAAGAAAGAAAATGTGGATAAATAAAATTCTACTGCATTAAGATTCCAATATATTGTTTATAAAATGTGCAGGGAGCAACTTATATTTGAAGTTATGCTGTGCGGACAACATTATAGGGTAACATTTTTTTAACACAAAAAACAAGTAATACAACTAATGTACTTAAATAGATAAGAGTGTAAAAATGTAGTTTGCACTACTGTAGTAATACTAAAAGTTACTTTTGATATAATTTTATTATTGTTACACCACTTACTAATAAAAATTTAATGCATGTATAAATATCTGAAGGTATTAATTTTTAATTTTATTTATGTACCTTTGCTGAAGTAATTATTTCACAAAATAATTGAGGGTCAACTTTACTTGAATGATGCTTAGCAATTGCACCAAGCATTCTAAGACTGTTAACAAACCTTACACCATAACAGACATTCAACTTTGCTTTGATTTTCTGTAAAATAAAAATAGTTTCATAATTTATATCTAACATTTACAAATTATTGAAATATCATTAGGTAAAAATGGTGAATATTTATGGGTATATTTAGTTAGTTTGTTATTTAAACTCAACAAGAATTCTTACTAACAACTTAGGTATACAAAAGAAAATTTAATTTACAACAATGCCTATTAAAACATCATAAATGTGCTACGAAACAAAATATATTACTTAAAATGACTTCCCAATGCATTATTCAAATTTACAATATATATATATATATATATATATATATAGAAAGAAAGAGAGAAATATTTGCGAGAAAGGCAGGAAATTCGCTCTTTGAATCATATGTACGGCATGGAATCATGCTCAAGGAAATACAGATGTTAAGCGTAGAAGGGAATGGAAGAAGGAAGAAAGACTGAAAAAATTCAACGTGGCCAGGACTCGAACCTGGGTACACAAAATCAGCAATTATCAAATGCGTGACTTCGTCACTTATCCAATATATAATTTATATATATATATATGCACATCGACTGTTAGTAGATGACTCGGCTAGCCGATCACTGGAAATGTCTTCCTAACTTTCTGATGAAGGGAGTGGTGCCTCCGAAAATTCAAGTACTCTAGACCTCACAAGGTGTCTACCATCTAGGAACCTCAGGTAAGTCACCTTCTTTCTATCTCTCTGTCCTTTCCCCATTAATTATGTATATATATATATATATATATATATATATATATATATATATATATATATATAATGAAGACAGGAATTAGAGATAGAAAATTGGTGGCTTACCTAAAGTTTACAGCTGGCAGGCACCTTGTTAAATGTGGAGTTGAATTTTTAGAGGCACTACCCCCTTCATCAGGAGATTAGGAAAACATTCTGAGTGACAGCCAGTCGTTGACTGAGCAGACAAAATTGTTGTGTGGCTAGCTTTTGCTGGTAAACAATAGGCACAACCAGGCCATCAACTTTCTCCCTCAATGAAGGTCAGGAAAGAGGCAATGAATTCATGTTAAATCACATATACATATATCTACATATTGACACGCACACGTGCATACATGTCCACAATTTAACACTTACATACTAAAAGGGATATATATGAACAAGCACAGATCAATGCAAACACACACATATCAAGGTTTTAACAGATACATGCTCCATTGGAAACACACATGTTCATGCTGTTATAAGTTGTCAGTTTGGAAAAGGGAGGGGGGAGGTGAAGGTTACTAACTATTATAGTTCGTTGAGTTCAGGGCTTTGTCTAGACTGTAAGACATGTTGGAACAAGAGTTCCCATACATAGATGAAGCTCAGCTTCTAAAGTATGGGGAGTGTTGTGAAGCACTGGTTGAAATTATTGGTGTTGTGGCTCTGGGCATGGGCAGTAAATGAGGAATTGGGTTTTTGAAAGTTTAACTGTGCTGTGGTGATTGGCAATCCTTTCAGGGAGGAGTCTTCTTGTCTGGCCAATGTAGAAGGCTTGGAAGAATGTACAGTTCATTTTGTGGGTAGTATGGGAGGAGGGGCAGGTTACATTTTCTTTGATTCTATAGGTTATGTTATTGGTGGGATACTTTCACCCACAACCTTCCAGAATAAAACTAAAAATATGATTAAAAAATACAACAACTTACAACAAAAAAGTAAGAAAGGCAATGTCCATATCATCCGTTATAATTAAATATTTGACTAATAAAAGTAAACTAAATTATAATGCATATGCTTACATAGAGCACTTTATTATATAGGACTGTTTCATTTGCAACAATGTGTAGTAAAATGCATTCCATTGCCAACTTTGACAATTTTAGGTCTCCTTTTGCCGCAAAGCTGTACCAAATGCCAGCTAGGTTTTCTTCAAACATTGACTGATAATTGGCACCTATAAATTAAATCACAATTATTATACATTTCATTTAAGTGAAATAAAACTCATTGGTATTTTTATCAGTATATAAAAAAATGATTAAATGAACCAGCATTTCCACAGATACATGTTTGCAGTTACTGTTTACAGGATATTCAGATGGTAGATAATTTCACAATTAATGTTATACAGACACAAATAATGTTATTTTAAAAAGGGGGCACTGAAATAAGTCAATATTAGAGGATGGGTTGACTCCAGATAATGTAACCGGCCACATGGCATCACATGTGATGTAAGGCCAGGAGATTTCGACATTAATTCATGTGGCAATTGTGCTGGAGATAGGAAAAGCTTTTCATACAGTCAATTCGAACAAACTCCTTACAATTTTGAAATTGAAAAATAAACAATATCAGGGGTTAACCTACAACCTTTACAGAAGGGAAAAGCAGTAATTACAATTACGGCCATGAATATAAGGCAACAATGAAGAAGGGAGTATTTCAGAGTAGCAGCCTGTCACCAATACTATTTAATCTATACATTGAGCAAACAATGAATGGTGTTAAAGAGAAATTTGGAAAATTAGTCTTAGTTCAAGAAAAGGAAATTAAGACATTAAGGTTTTCTGACAATACTGTAATTTTGTTAGACAACAGAAGATTTGAGAAAAGCGTTAAATGAGATAAATACCATCTTGAAAACAAATTAAAATATGGCCACCAATAGAGGAAAACTAAAGTAATAGAATGTAATCAAAACAGGAATAGTGAAGCAAAGTATTATCAGATTATCTTTATAAAATAAGTCTGTGGGCTACCTACTGCAAAAACAAATAAAGTTCACATTTATTAAGTTTGTAAATCATCATAAATTCAGTCATGCTTTGACTTAAGATAAAATTTTTGTTAGATGGTGATAATACGTTGAAAATAGAAAGAAATTATTATTTGTCTATAACTGTTTAAACTACAGAAAATAACAGTTGAATTAGTAAGAAACTTATTTCCAACAATTTTCTAAATCATTAATAAACACAAATATCAAAGATTTCCTTTTTAATAAGTAATAAAGAAATATTATTGTATGTTCTGTGGTTTTACATTCAGAAAATATAACACTTATTAGCTGCTCATTAATGATAATAACTGTGATAACTTACCTATTGGTTTATACCTGGCAATTGCCTTAAATATTTTTAATACCACATAAGCTAGTGTCTTTCCATGAAGACAAAGAAACTCCATTAATAACTGAATGAAGTATTCTTGATATCCTAAGTGTGGTTCCCCATGTATGATTTCCTGTAGACATAAAACTGCTGTGAATACATTCTATTTTCTAATATATTTTTGGCAAATTAATTTTTTTACTAATATATTAATTACTATACACATAAAATCTTAATAGTACGATTAAATATGCTTTTTTTTCAGAAAGAAGGAGGAATATGAAAATTATTTGAGTTACTATGTAATTTGAGCTAAATCTAAAATACCATCAAACAATATTATAACAATGAAAGATTCATTTAACAGTATTGAGCATAAAGAAATAACATTATATGAAAAAAACTCAATTATTTAAATAATAGAGGTTCCTGAATTTTAAAAGTTAATGATGATCATTGTGTAATTAACATTGTGATTATTTTTAAAAAGGAGGATAGAAATAAAGGTGTATAAATAATAATCAAAATAATGTTCTTTTTTAGTTTCATGATTTATTTGAGTAGATAACCATTCTCCAAAATGAAACATGCCAACTGTTTACAATAATTATATTCACTTACATAAAGGAATTTGAAAGATTGTATTGAAATCTCATCATCTTTAAGTTGATTATATCCTGTAGTAGACTTATTCATTTTCTTTATGATTTTAGCAAGGACCTAATGAAAATTTCAATCCAATTAGCTTATATTTGGTAAAAACTAAGGCAAATTGTAATTATATTGATAAAAAAACTAATGTTTATAAAGATATTTCATAATTTATCCAAATACCACATTGAATATAATAATTATAGTCTAATGGAACAATAGTAGACTAACGTGTAAGAACAGGCTATAAAATTATTGCTAAATATTTCATTAATCATTTCAAAATGGAAAAGAACTTACTTCAAATGAAGAAATATCAATGTTAAAGAAAGTAAAGTAAGCCAGCCAACTTTTCAGAGATTGTATTAAACTCTTTGAATTAATTTTCATTTCCTTTCTTACTAAAGACAGGACTGAGTACTGAAATATCAAACAATATTTTATGTATTAACATTGCACCATCAAATAGTTGGGCATCTAGAAATTAAATAAACACAGTAATGAAAAAATGGTGGCAGGTATGTGTCAAATATGCCCCTTTCACAATAAACTTAAATATGAAAGAAATATAATATAATGTTTGGTTCCATTACTAATTAATCTTTATTAAATATACATTCACTTATGACCCATGTGAGAATTAAATTGCAATATACTTACCTGTGCAACATTTCTTTCGGTGTGTGTGCTAAAAGGATCACTAATTGTTTTCAAAAATGAAATAAAATTTGTTTGTTTTCCAAAAACTTGATTAATGGCTATAAGATCTTCAAATGCTTTCTCAGGATCAATTAAATCTTCAGATATAAGAAGCAGTATATCTTTCACATTTTCATTTTGCACATTAAGTTCATTCGAGAGTTCTTTTACAAGATCTTGTGTGTTCTTTCTCATTCTGAAATGAATTCATACACAACCTGTTACTGTCCACTTAGTCTGAATTGTTGGCAACAGCATTTGACAGGGGAGATGTGAGAGATGGAGCTGCACCAACTGATCGGTTTGTATAGATAGCAATTTTGGCACAGTGGCCATAATATAACACATTTTCTTCCAAGAGTACCTCCATAAAGCACATGCAGTGAACAGTGATAACAGCATTTATTGCAGGGACTTTGACAATAGCAACAACATTTTATTTGAGTGGGAAAACTTGGAAGACAAAACTGTCATTTATAAGAGAGACATATTGTCAAAAATGTTTTTATCCAGGTTTGTCAGTTACACTTTGCACTAAGAGACAAACTCATGGAGACAACAATTTTTTATGAGAAAATTGGTTGAACAATTTCAGCCCTGTTGAAATTTCCAAAATGTCAAGCTTATATGTCAAGTCATGCAATAATACGGGAGGGGATCAACGGCTGAAGAAGGATCAAACATTTCTGTCAGTAGTTAAAGCTTCAGTTATTAGTGAATTATTGTATGTGTCAGCTAATGAAGGAAGTCGCAAATCTGTCTGAGAATTTGGTGACCGGATGGTTCCCCAAATGTAACAAGGGAGAATATCCATCCCTGCCACCTTGGTGATATGTGATATGTTGGGAGCAGAGTGGTGGCGTTAAGAGATTGGTGGCGATAGAAGTTGGTGGCGAGAGAAGATTGGTGGTGGAGAATGATTTAGACAGATTGGCAGGAGATAGGTGGTAGAGAGTGAATCTGAGAGATGTAGAGATTGATGGTGACACAGATTGGTGGCAGTGACACAGGTGGCCTGATTATTCTCAAATGGCACTGCAATGAAAAGGAATTATATGCAAGTACATAAACAAGTAATGATTATTTCACTAAAGTAAATTAACACCATAATCCTGTATATATAAAATGTTTACCGCCATAATCCTTCAATCATCATGTGGAATGCTTTCTGTGAATTCTCATTCAAATTAAACCAAAAATTAAGATAGCATTTCATTTGATTCTCTTTTGAGAGACTGGTAGGTAGCAACAATTTGGATATACAATAGTTCACAGCTAATCTGAAAATGAGATAATAAAAAATCATTTAAATTTCCTTTATTTTAAAGCAGCAAACAGCCAACCATTAAAACAAACCTGTCTGATGTAGTAGCAAAACTTTCATAATAGTTCCCAAAGATCTCATTTTGAATATACATAACTTTTTCCCGACTCCTTTCACATGAAGAAAAAAAATATTTCCTGCTTATGTATCCTAAATAAATTACAGCTTTACTTCTAATTTCTAGCTGGAAACATAAACAAAATTCTAATACAATACTTATGAATATTATAATGTAAAATATGCAGTAACTAAATTTAATATTATTTAAACATAATTAACTACTTTGCTTATCAAATACTTTTGTGTTATTTATTAACTACATTTGTATCACATGTGTGTGCTTTCACAGAAAATTGTTAGGTTAAATTACCAATCTCCTTAAATATTCATCCATCAATTTATAGCTTCACAGCTGTGACTTTTCTTAGTAATACATTATGCCTTTAAAATAAATTTTAAGCTTATAATAAGCTACATCAGAATACTGTTTAACAAATATTATTAGAATAGGTGAAAGTCAAAAGCTGTCGGAGACGTAGCCTAATGGTCAAGGTGCTCTGCAGCTACAGCGGAGGCTCTGTGACGATCCGGGTTCGAGTCCCGGCGGCACCGAATATTTTCAGTCTTTCTTCCTTTTTCCTTTCTTCTTTACGCTTGACATATGTCTTTCCCTGAGCATAATTCTGTGCCAAACATATGTTTAAAAGCGTATTTCCTATCGTTCTCCCTCATTTACTATCCTTACTTACTATCCTAATATCCAAAAACCTGTGACTTCGTCACGTTACAAATGTTTCATTAGTTTGTATATGTATATATATATTTATATATAAACAATTAATGGGGAAAGGTCATAGAGATAGAAAGAAGGTGACTTACCTAAGGTTCATAGATGGTAGACACCTTGTGAGGTTTAGAGTACTTGAATTTTTGGAGGCACCGCCCCCTTCATCAGAAAGTTAGGAAGACATTTCCAGTGATCGGCTAGCCGACGATATCTATCATATTTATCATTAGATATTATCATTACACATATTATCTATCATATGATTTGGAATATTTGTCATTGTCATTATTATATATATTATCTATCCTATGATAGAACATTTTGAATATTTGTTATGAATAGTTTTGAATGAGTAACAATACTATATTATTTCCCTTCCTTCCTCCTTGGCTCTACAGCCCTTTGAGGGTCTGGGCCTACTGAGTCGATTGTGGACTGTCATCTTTCATGACACATTCCGAATTTGGAGTGACACGTGGTCAGAGTATTGATCCTCCAGTCATATATTATGTATAAATTATACAACTTATATCTTAGATTTTCTAGGTAGGATGGATAGAGAATGGGGATAGAATAGTTTGTAGCATCCATCAAGGATAAATAAAGACTGAAAATAATAAAACAATTAACAATCTTTTACATGCTTTAATCTTTAATTTTAATTTAATTTTTGCATGTTTTATGTCTTCTTTAGGTTTTATTCCTATAGAGGAAATATTTACAGCAAAGCAAACCATAGAAGGTGAAGTTAAGACAAAAATTTATACAGAAACTAAATCAAAATTGCTACGACAGTAACAAAACATAACAATAGAATCACATATGAAGTACAAGGCAACACGTAGCACTTAAACTCCTTTCACAAGTAATTATAGCCCGACTGATTGCAGAAATTTAAGTAGGTTAGAGAATTTTTGATCTGGGATTTCCAAACCTTTGTCCCAGTTGCTTTGGAGTATCAATGTGTAATGGGTAGGGTCTTACCTCAGAATATATTTAAGTGGCAACAAAGCAAAAAGAATTATAAGTTAACAATAGTTAGTAAATGAACACAGTTAAACTAAAAATGAAAATTAAGAAAATAATGTATTATAAGCATTACTTAAAATACTCATGCATTTTGTGAATTAAGCACATTCTTAGTGGTTCTAATGTGTATCATTACTGATAGATTCCTTTTGTACAAACTTTGTTCAAAATTGAAAATTTCAACATTTTCCTTGTCAAATTCGTTTCTCCTAAATTTTGTCATTTTCCAATTCAAAGGTAAACTAATTTTTCATAATTATTGAAAAAATCAATAATGGTATTAATTTTGTTTTTATTAAAGATGCAAAAAATGTCATCAACATATTGGTAGGATTTTGTCAATTTAGTATAAAAATATGCCAAAATGTTGTTACTAATTAAATTTAAAGATTACAGTCTTAAAAGGTCATTAATTGTTTTATTACATATATAATATATGTTAAATTTAAAGACTGAAAATGTTTGGTTAGTTGTACTTGATACGGTGGCAGAACAGTTAAACGAACGCTGCAGCTCAAGCGGCGGTTACACAGCTGATTTTGTGTATCCAGGTTCTAGTCCTGGCTGTATTGAATGTTTTCAATCTTCCTTTCATCTTCCATTCCTTTCAACACTTAACATGTGTATTTCTCTAAACGTAATACTATGTTGAACATATGATTAAAAAAGCGAATTTCCTACCTTCTCCCAAATATTCCTATCTTTATTACTATCCAATTATCCAATGTGTGACTTCATCGTGTACCATTAATTTGTAATTTATCCTTGATAGATGCTCGAAATATATATATTCCAGTAAATTACATAAACAAAATGTAAAAACTTATTTTACTCACACTCTGATCTCTCCTCCTCATTACCAGTGCATTTATTATGTTACATTCATCTGTTAAAAGAGACTCATCTACCATAACAGCCTCAAAAATTTTTTCCATTATATTCATTCTGTTCACAATAGATTTACTGTTTCCCAAATAGAATACAACATCCACAAAACTGGATCTCAACAGTGGTTGATTGATTAAGAATAGTTTAGTATATTTTGTAATTATGTCATGCACAGTACGATCATTTCCATATAAGCTGGAACAATTTGGAGGCAGTCAAGGTTGGATTCTATACATTTGGCACCTTTTTTCTTTCAAAATGTAAGTTTTATTATTATTTAGTATTACTAGTTTTATTCTGATATTTTAATAACTTTCAATGTAAATATTTGATATAACATTGTAGTAGCACCTGAAGAAGTCCCGAATGTGATGAGTAAATGTTATTCAATTATTGTTCATTATTAAATATGTTCGTATGGAGTGTGGTGTTATATATGGGTGAAAAACAGGGAGCTGCAGACAGGGAAAGAATAGCTTTTGAAATATGGTGCTATAAGAGAATGCTGAAAATCAGATGGGTGGATAGGGTAACTTACCAAGACGTTCTAAGGATAATAGAGGAAGAAAGAACAATTTGGAGGACTTTGTCCAAGAGAAGCCACGTTTTGAGACATGAGGGACTTGTAAAATTAGCATTAGAGGGAAGTGTGTGGGGTAAGAACAGAAGAGGGAGGTCAAGGAAGGAATATGCTAAGCAGAGGATGTGGTAGCTATGTAGAAATGAAAAGGATTGCACAGGATAAGTTAGAATGGAGGGTTGCATCAGACCAGTCTTGGGACTGATTACCACAACATCAACAATATTTATATATATCAGATGTTAATTGATTTATTAATTTGGATAAGTTTACATACAGATGTACTTGCTTGTACTAAATATTTCTGATAAATCTTAAGGGGATAGAAAAAGTTTAATAATGCTATTACTTTGGGTTTATTGAAGTAAAAAGATTCATATTGCCTCATTTTGTGGGCTACCATGTTTAAACACTCTGTGAATATCCCTCTATCTTTCTTCTCGCACATTTATCACTTCCTCAAGCTCTACTCTCCTCAGAATTCACCTACTTTTTTAAGCAATGCAATATTTAAAAACAATTATATTTGAAAAATATTGTCATGAATGTTTGAATCATAACTTTGGCTGATTGAAAGCTGTATTTCTTTATAATAATTCAATTGATTCACTATTACAATAAAAAATATTTGCATCAAATTATTGAATACTAAATTTAACAAAACAGAAAAAGCTGTGAATTCTTATTGCCACAATAAAACTATTACTATCAAAAATTGATCATTTTTTGTTTAATTTAAATGGAATTTATATTTAAATCATTTTAATGCCAGATATGCAACTAATATATTAAAATATTTACATTACCTTTCCAGAAAGGATTTCCACAACTTAGAATAATTCTGGCCTACAGTGGAACCCTTTTCAGAAAAAAGTTTGCAAAGAAATTCAGTAGCTTCATGTTTTTCCTTTTCATTTTTGGAGTAGAGTGGACATTCCAATGTATTAATAACTCCAAGCATCATTAATGGGTCAATATTATACAATAAATATATAATATCAAAAGCTCTCAATTGAAAAATACATGTGCTGTCAACAACAGGCCCATGATTTAAACGATGTATTAATGCCTAGTTTATGATAAAGAACATAAATCCATTAATATATATTACTAATATATATATATATATATATATATATATATATCCCTCTTTTATATCCCAAATGTCACATTTTCATATATATATATATATATATATATATATATATATAAAATAATTGGATAGAAAGAAAGATAGAAATATTTGGGAGAAAGGCAGGAAATTCAGTCTTTAAATCATATGTACGGCATGGAATCATGCACAAGGAAATACATATGTCAAGCGTAGAAGGGAATGGAAGAAGGAAGAAAGACTGAAAAAATTCGACGTGGCCAGGACTCGAACCTGGGTGCACGAAACAACAGTGCATCACCCCTAGAGCCGGGGCGTGCGTCTATCCACTCCGCCACCACATCGAGTACGACCAACCGAACATTTTCAGTCTATATATATTAGGTTTTCAAGTTAGGATGGATAGAGCAAATGCGTGACTTCGTCACTTATCCCATATATATATATGAAAATGTGACATTTGGGATAGAAAAGAGGGATAGAATAAACTGGGAAGCAATAAATGTCAAATTTGTTAGGACCTGAGCACCCTCTTCAGGACAGGACTTAGCATTATAATTCAAACAAATAGTATGGAAAGGATTTATTGATAACAAGTATTTATATAAATGTCTTTGATAATATTGAAACATGCAATTTTGTTTAATATATATTTGGATAATAAGAATAGAAATGAGGGTGAAAGGTAGGAAATTCACTTTAAGTTATATGCTCATAAAAAGGCATAGGTTAAGCTTAGAGTGATTATATAAATATATGTTCTGAAAATGTGATTAACAAGTCACACTCATTTGAGGAAAATAAAATGATAGAGTACAGTTTACATGACATAAATGATGAAAAAATTTAAATGTTAGCTCTTAATTTCAACCTATGTGTATTATTTATTCTTACTTACCATTTTAGTCCATGGTTCCAATTTGGTTTTGTATTCTATCAACAATTTTTTTGCAAGGCCATGCCCAATAGGATATTTATGATGGTCAGGATCTAAAAGTCTTTTGAAAATGACATCAAGTGCTACCAATGGATTGATGTCTTCTAACAATATACCATCCATGTACTTACATAATAATTGTATAATACGATAGGCGACAAATTTTGATGTGAAACTAAATAACAAAATTATGATAAATTAGATCTTTATTTAAAAATATAGAGGCTAACTACAAATTACACACATTTCCAGTTAATAATTGCTCTTATCAAGAAATATTGTAAACTGATGCAACAGAAGCAATCAGTAATAGTAATTGAAAATAACACAGAACTAGAAGAACATAACTTTTTAAAATAGTGTTAAAATTTTATAACATTTTCATTTTATTTTTAGCACTGATTCAAAATTTGAAATCCATCTTTTCCTATCATGTAATGTATTATTCACATGATGTTATATTTTGGGGAAATAACTCAAAAGAACTTATTTGGACAATTCAATTTTTATTTAATCACCTTACTTTACTTTATATCAAAACACCAAAAATATTTTCTACTGTAGTTGGAATCAGTGAAATATGAATACCAGGTCCATGAGAGACATATGTCTGACTAATAATAATTTAGGATAAATTACTTAATTTTTACACTTTTAATCAACCCATCCACACTGCATGTACAGAAATAGGGATCATTTGTATGATTTTTAGCCTCTCTCCAAACCACTGCTATGTCAAATCAAAAATATTATTTTACCCTGAAACCATTGTCTCAATTTTTCCACAGCAAAAAGGGAAAACTTTATGTGGGGCCCAAATCTTTTGCTACATAGGTGCCACAAATATAGCAGAAATGTCCTGGTGAAAAAACAAATCTTTTAGCAGTCTACCTCTAAACCACACCACAAACAAAAAATAAACAGAACTTCTACTTCGAGAATTTAAAGAACTCCAAACCTTACAAGGTGCCTACCATCTATGAACCTCAGGTAAGTCACCCAACTACAGTAGAAAATATTTTTGGTGTTTTGGTATAAAGTAAAGTAAAGAAAGGTGATATATATATGTGTGTGTGTGTGTGTGTGTGTGTGTGTGTGTGTGTGTGTGTGTGTTCGGTTGGTCATACTCGATGTGGTGGCGGAGTGGATAGACGCACGCCCCGGCTCTAGGGGTGATGCACTGTTGTTTCGTGCACCCAGGTTCGAGTCCTGGCCACATCGAATTTTTTCAGTCTTTCTTCCTTCTTCCATTCTCTTCTATGCTCGACATATGTATTTCCTTGTGCATGATTCCATGCCGTACATATGATTTAATGAGCGAATTTCCTGCCTTTCTCCCAAATATTTCTATCTTTCTTTCTATCCAATTATCAAATGCGTGACTTCGTCACTTATCCCATATATATATATTTAATTTATCCTAACGGATGCTCCTAATTCTTCCATCCCTCTTCTCTATCCATCCTAACTTGAAAACCTAAGATATATAGACTGAAAATGCTCGGTTGGTCATACTCGATGTGGTGGCGGAGTGGATAGACGCACGCCCCGGCTCTAGGGGTGATGCACTGTTGTTTCGTGCACCCAGGTTCGAGTCCTGGCCACATCGAATTTTTTCAGTCTTTCTTCCTTCTTCCATTCTCTTCTACGCTCGACATATGTATTTCCTTGTGCATGATTCCATGCCGTACATATGATTTAATGAGCGAATTTCCTGCCTTTCTCCCAAATATTTCTATCTTTCTTTCTATCCAATTATCAAATGCGTGACTTCGTCACTTATCCCATATATATATATATATATATATATATATATATATATATATATATATATATATATATATATATTGAGCATTGAAAGTGTGTGTGTGTAAAAAAGCAGAGGACAGTGTCTGTGGAGAAGTGAGTACGTACGAATTAAACGAAGTACGAGTAAGAAGACAAAATATATTTTGTGTAATATTTTGGTTTTTGGGTATTTTTCCGAGTTGTAAAAAAGGTCACTCAGAATTATGGAGCGAAGAGGATGTAATAATTATTTAGTGGGGAAAACTGATGACAAAGGAACATGGAAATCGTTAAATATTACTCATCTTGTCCTATACTATGAAAGAGAGCAGGCCACTGAGTAGAAAGTAAAATTTGTACATAGTGGATTAAAGCAGATAAAACTATAAAGTGTGTTTGATTTTCGGGTTAATTGGTTTAATTGATGTATCTTCGAATAAGTGTAGACATATAGAGTATTAGATGTAAAATGTAAACAGACTAAGAAGCATGTGTTTGATTGACAGTTACAATATGTTAAAAACAGCTGTTCGGTTAGATGTCAAATAAATCTGTAATAGACATTAGAAACAGCCGATGGAAAGGACTGTTATTAAATTGTTTGTTTTGAACTTATATCTTGTAATTAGAATTAAGGATTTAATTATGTAATTTGAAAAACTTTGAATTATTTAATTGATGGAATGGTATTTTACTTTATGCTTATTCTGATGACAGGTTGAATGGTAAGACAGAAAAAACTGTAATTAGTTATAAGTGTATTATGGTACAGATTTTTGTAAATTTTGATTAAAGGCATTGGTTGATCAAGTTGTGTATGATTTGATTTGAGTGAGTGTCATGTAAAAAAATTGTTGCACAATTTTTTAAATTCATTGGGGGCAGGGATAATGTAACATGTTAAATAAAAACAATGCTGGCCAGGTTTTGCAGCTTGCGAGTTGCTATGTGTTGAGCGAGTTGCGTCATCCAGACCCGAGACAACAATGTGGTGTGGCGAGACTTTCTGTTGTCCAGGAATGCAGAGTGCAGTCATCAGGGGGTCATTGTATAGGAACGTTGTGTTTTCATGGAGTTAAGAATGAGTGTATGACCACGCCCTGTTGGATTATTAATTTTCATGCTCTGAATACAAAATAAGTTCTTGAAGTTATCTTTTGGCACCCTGAAAAGTTGTTAAATTACAATCTCGAGGAGGTCTGGTCGGAAATGACCGATCTGCTACAATATATATTGTATCTACTGAACCTGTGATTTGTAAATGAAACTGTACATGTAATTATTTCTCCATTAATAAACACCCAAAAACTATTAAAGTAACACTAATTTATCTGGACAGTTCCATCATTGGAAACCTTTGTAATAAATTAGTAATCTTCCTTTACCATTAATTTAATTTACACTTTGTTGCCCCTTACTATTAAAAAAATCATAATTGCTGGTATTTTAATACTAACTTATACTTAAGTTTCAATCATATCAATATATGTAGCCTTCTAGTATGTATACTCACTCCAAAACATCAAACAAGTGCACAAAACAGAGATCATAAAAACTTTTTCTTTGATCTCTAACAAGTTCCATCTCAAAGCTGCTATCATTCAAATACTCAACAATGAAAGATAAATATTTGAATACACTAGAATTCTGTTTTTTCAAGCCTTCAAGCTTTATAACAGTAGACACTAATAATTCCTGTAATCAAATTAAAAAGTTAAAATTCTGTATTTTTGTCCAGTGAATATGCTGTTGAAACTGTAGTCAGGCTCCCAACTGAATGGTAGTGATTAAACATGACATTTTGTCAATTCTCACCATCAAAAACTTCACCAAAAATATGGTGGAAGTTAAGAAATCATAATGCTCAACCAGTTGGAAACTAAACTACATGATCAGAAAATAAAAAAATGTTAAGATTAAAAAAATTAATTTCTAATTCAAAAAATCTCAGAAAAATATAAAATAAGAATGGCAATTTAGGTAATATATATTTATATGAACTGGAACAAAGAAATTAGCAGATGTAGATCAGAAACGTTCCAGTGTAATGAAAAGTAAATTACAGGAAGTAAATAAGAAGAATAAAGGCAACAGAATAATATGGCATAATAGTGGATCACCTAAAGAAAATTGAAGAAAGTGGGAATAAATATCTGATACAAATTATCAACAGATGAGTAGTTGATTTCTAGACATTCCCCAGGTACTTCCATTGTAATACACAGGAAAAGTAATTAATTCTCTTATTTGTTATGTGATTTTGGATCTTTTATGATTTACCCCATATGTAGATGAAATGTTTTGTCTGATTTTGTACATGCAACCTCCAGAACATTCTGGTCAACTCTTGTAGACCCAACATCACACTCCCTTACCTCAGCTTGATTGCCAGCCTTATGGTAGGAACCGATGCCTGGTCTGCCCTAACTTTCAACCTGCAACAATCCTCTAATATCCTTACACTAATAGCCACCTACAATAAAAAAAAGGGAGGCGGGGGACAGAATCAGATGAATATCAAAACAGTCTCATAAATTGTCTGTATTGTATTTACAACATTTAAAGAAGCTTACTACCTTTTGTCATATTCATCTTTAGATTACTTTCATTTATCAGCAACACTGTGCCTCGTCATTAACCTGAGTCTACTTTATCATACAGTCTATTTGATCAACATGTCTAAAAAAAGGATACCTCTCCTCCCAGATCTTTGACCAGATTAATTTCAGATTCTCCCCTGTTTTCTATTTAGACAAAAAGAAACACTTTGGTAAGCCAACACAAAATTGTCAAACTACCTAAAACCCAATTCTAAATAGCTGTTCACACCCAAAGAAACATCACCAACAATTTTAACCAACGCTTCAAACTGACCCTCATTTAAGCCTTCCTCCCCCTCAATTTATCAGATGCTCCTTTCAATAACATCCAACAGTTCAGGAAACACCCTCTAACTGCCATTTCCCAATCACACACTTTTCTTTTTACTTTCTACCTCTAATTTGTATGTGTATATTGTGTATATAATGAGCATGTTTGAATGGGAGTATGCATTATTACATTATTATTCCATTATTTTTCCATTTTCATAGCCATTCCTTAAGACAGAAAGTTGTTGGCTTTATTGGGTGTCTATAGTAGCTGGAGTACCAGGCTGCTATTAAGGGATCCATAAGACATAAAATTTCAATAACCTAATGAAATGTGTATTTCATTAGTCTACAATTAAATGAAAATAACTTACGTGAATGTTAAGTTTCTCATGAGTTATGTGCTGCAGTATTTCCAACAGACAGCAAATTGTCAGACTCTGGACCATTTGATCACAATGGTTTATAAAATGTTCCGAGTATAGATTTAAAGCAAGGCTTTCATATGCCACAAAATTACTGTTTCGGTTAAAATTATTCTTATTAGCACACTTTAAAGAAGTGTAGAGTTTCTGAAATGAATTAGTGATTTATTTTAAATACAATTTTTTGAAAAAACTTGGGATTGTTTGGATTCAACCTTGTCAATTACATACTCTACAAATTAATTTAGCATAACATATAAGCTTAGTGAGGTTAATGTTATAAGATTAATTCTACTGTCTTATCTAAAGATATGAATACTTAACCTTTTACTTACTATTAAATTAAATAGCATTAACAAGTCAACTGAGTAAAATGTCTCAGCTAACATAATACATAGTTCATGCTAGTTTTTAACCAATTAGATTACATTGAGATTTCTGTAATTCCATAAAGGAGAAGCAACAATTCAAAGAGGTGGAAAGACTCAAGTGATACGGGTTCTTAAAGAATAATTCATAAGTAGGAATGGCATATTACATGTTTTAATTACAGAACAATTGCATATTGTAATTTACAGTAGATATAAGTACATAGTAAAAGACTAAAATCTTATGCAGACCATTTATGCTATTCTAAATATTCTACTATTATACTTGAAATAACTAATATTCATTTACTTATGGATTCAATAGGTGTCAGGTAGTTAATACTACAAATTAAGTCATATTATGTACATTAAAGTATTCTAAATGCATTTTAATGATCCTTAAATTACTGTGTAGAACATAACTAGCTATTAATAATTTGTGAAGAAAATAAATTATTACGCTGTGTTTTTTTTGTGAATAATATAATGACTTATATTTTATAAATAAATTACATTCAATGAGATGTGAATAACAAACATCAAATAATATGTACAATGACATTTGTTATGCCTAAATTTAAGAATACCCTCTGCATGATACCGTTGATTTAAAATGTTAGAAATGCAACAAAGACTTTTCCAAGACTGACCTGGTTGTTCTTCTTATTCTATATAATACAGATTTGCATTTTGAATGGATGCAAACATATATGAATTAAATATCTTGTTGCAAAAAAGTAAATTTTACTTCCTGGGCAGTGTCTAAAGATGGTTATGGCCAAAATTAGATTTAACAATGTTATAGACCATTAAAATTTAACAAAATAAATAAGGATTCATTGTGTAGCATATTTCAAATTATTTTGCTTAACAATACTTAAGAACTACTGGAGAAAATTAGACAAACAGCATGTGTGCTAGTTTTCAAGAACTCTGGGCTGCAAGACACCAAGATGGTGATCAATTTGGTAACTTGATAAGTTTACCACATGATTGTGACCCAAGAAGAGATTGGTTCATGCGAAGAGACCATCTCAGGACCCCAAGAAAAGGTGGGAGAAAAGTATAGACAAAAGTTTTCAAGAGGAGGGAAAAATTCATTCTGGAAGAGGAGAGCAGGGATACATTTCTTGTAGAGGAATGTAACAAAGTTGTTGGAGAGAAAATTAAATAAACCATTATTGGTAAGGTTTTAGAGATTGAGCTTAAGTTCAAGAAAAAGAACTAGGGTCCAAAGGTGACATTAGTATCTGCCATCATCCAGCATTTCAATTTCTGCCACCAAAGAGAGCCAGAATTAAGTGTTTTTGGACATAGCCACCGTCAGAAATTATCCACTCGCATATAGAAGTTTGGGTACCAACAGCCAACCTGCATCTACTTCACAAACCATGCCAGGGAGAGTTATAGTGTCTGAGGCAATGGGCTGAAGGGACACAACAGGGGCTACACATTATTCTTCTGGCCTGCCTGTGTCCCCTGAGAGAAAGAGCTTCAATTTTTTTTTAATACAGGATGTATATACATAAAGTCTTTAAGTAACTTTCAAGCTTGGGGATATCTGTAAACATACTTTAAAATAATATTGCTTTAAATTTTTTGTGAGATCTTGATCCAATAAAGATTTATTGGTTTCAAGAAATTGTAAATTTCTACATTAAAATCCTTTAATAATAAGAATCAAAGATTAGATGTGTTACAGTTGTGGAGTTGTAACATCCCAAAATTCATATCAGTTTTTAAAGGACAGCTGGCCTTGTGGGCCAAATGATAAAAATGAACAACTCTTACCAAATTCCCAACATCTGCAACCCTGAAACATAAGACCTCTCAAAGTCAGCCTTGGTGTCATGGCATATGAGAACCTTAATTAAGATTCTCTGGTTTAAAACCAAGTTTAGAAAAGTCCCAAAGAAGAGCTAGCTATAGACCTTTCAGATGATATTCCTCCATGAGACAATTAATTGAGAAACCCAGCAATACTTTTATAAATTTTATTTTATTTCACCCTCTATGGTCTACAATTATATTTCAATAGAGCCATAAAATAAAATTACCAAATCAAATTACTTGAGAATTAATTATACTGTATAAAACTTGAAATCAAATATGATTAACTGTAAAAGATGATAAAAGCTATTGTATTTATTAAAATTTTCAAATATAATGTCCATAGAAAAAAGGATCCTTCTTAAGATATTGTGTATAGCTTTAAAAATTAAATGTTCAGCATAACACTCATGTGTCAAATTTAATCTAGATTATAAATAAAGTTTCTATACTATAAGATATATCTACATACCACAACAAAACCAAGCCAACTGTTATTAAATATATATATATACACACATAAAATATTTCATGCAGATCCATAGTACCTTTAGTCTTGATATTGTTTCTGAAATACTGAGACAAGTTTCAACAGGCTGACAATTAAATTGATGAACAAAATCTTGTCCGTGAATATTGGCATCTACAGACATTCCTGACAATTTGATAAAATAATATATATTATGTAACAGAATATTAATATAAATTTTTTTTAAATATTAAGCTTTATTACATAAAATGAAAATAGAATAAAACTTTCTGCTGTCAGGGACATAACTTGATAATGAGATTCAGAATTTGCAGGTTCTGATAATTATGTATTAGTTGTCTACTTGGTTTATTTCTTACCATGATTTCTACCTCAGAATTAAAATTGTTACTAGTTCATGAACAAGAGAACTCAGTAGCAAATTATGTTTCTTTACGAGTGTAACAACCTTGGGTAATGAGTAATATACATACATTAAAAGATCATGACATTTTTAGAGTATAATACATAAGTGTTTAAATGTATTTTAAGGGACAAGATAATCTTTGTACCTCCAATCATGCACCACAACTGCCCCCTCTCAAGTATGTCACACCCCTTTCCTGTTAATTACTCTGAAATGTGTGAAACAAATTAAGGAAAATTTTATTATATCAATGGGTTTTGGAGATACTAAAGTAACTAGAATTGTTTTCTGGTTTCCTGCCAGACTATGCTTACTAGGTCACTTCACCTAGAAGATGCCAACAGTGCTAGTAGGCAAAATAACAAAGTGCACAGAGTTGGAAACCTGAGAACAATTCTAGGAGCTTATTCACTGGGAAAATGTACATAAAATAATGTAATGCTAAACTTATCTTTAGCTGTACTGCATTTGAATTCAGTTATATAGGAATGTCAGGAAAAGTACATTAAAATTAAGTTCATACAAATTGGAAATACTATAGGGATTAGAATATTCAACTAAATGAGTGTTGTCTTGAATGGAAGAGTTTTAATAGTTAATTACTGGGAGAAAAGTTGACATTTCCTATCAAGTAAGTATCATTCTACACCATAAATTCATATACACACAGGATTTTGTGGTACCTTGTGAATACAAGTAAAATAGATGAAAAATTAATTAGAATCCCAATTAAATCACAGTTAAAGCTGTAAATGTAAAATTTATCAATTTGAAATTCTGAGTTTTTACATTTATATTTTCTATATAATATAATACACGGCAATTTTAAGCTGTTACAGATTATTAAAAAAATACCTTTAAACTTTATCTATTTAACCCACTTCACGACGGAGAACTATATTTTGACAGGGAATGTTAAGATATTATTTAATATGTTTTTACTCGTAAACAAAGTAATAACAGAGAACGGAAACAAAACAATTTTAACTGCCATAAGTATTCTTTCCTCGTTATTAATATTGTGTAGTTTGTAAATTTTTTCAATGTATTTTTATTTTCAACAATGATGTCATATCTTCACTACTGCTCGGCTGTTTGAAAGCAGTGATACATATATTCCTTCAGGGAATCCCAGTTGCTGTCATTTTCCCATCAACTAATGCTATTATATAGGCATATAAGACTCGAAGAGATTTCATAAAAATATATTTAGTTTCTTTTACAATAACACGGCCTTTCTTTTGACTAACATTTCCAAGTATTTGTTCCTACCTTGTTCCCGAACTATATTTTAAGATGCTGGAATTTGCTGATTTGTTATAGAATTTAATTAACTTTAAAATATCGCAACATAATTTAATTACTGTCAACAAACTATTAAAAACTTACTAAATCAGAAACACACCTGAAGATATTTTAAATTAAATTATGACTCGCGAGAAAAGTGAAAATAAAATTTAAGAAAATTTTACGAATTTAAACTATTTAATTAAAAATGATGCATTTTTATTAATCATGAGCTTTCAATTATTTTTCTGTTTTACGATCATTTTGGAAAATAATTTAAATGAAACTATTGCAGTAGTATGATCCAAGTGTTGTGATTCCTTTCAGTTCAATTTCAGAAAAATGGAAGGGTTTATAGTAGCAAATATTTATTTGTTGATGAAAAGGCTCTAAAAATTTGACATTTATTGCATGAGTAACTGCTGGAAATCTATAATTGAAAATAAAATAAATTTTTAAAAACCGAAAGACGTATAAAACGAAACAATAAGCCATGTTGTATTCTTCGAGAATTATAATCATTAAATGTTATAATTTACTGTTCGATGTTTGCTAACAAAATATACTTCACATTATGGCACTGTTGATTCAAGTTTTTATTTTTTTGTTTCAATTATTGTTGTGAATAAAAAACATTCTTTATCGGGAATGCAAATAGTAAGTTTTAATAGGACTATTATTTTCAATACAAAGTTTTATTTATGTTCAAAATAAGAAGATAATCAATGCGCATATCCGTTGATTTTGAACGTGAAACATATTTCTAGGACATTTTCTAATTTAAAATAAAAAATAGGAAAGCATCCAATATACGAAAATAACATTATTATTTTATTATTAGCATAAATTAAAATTATGCAATTTATTAATTGCTAGTGTAAATGTTTAAACGTATGCAAAATTGAGGATTATAAAAATCATGACTAACTTAGGAGTATCTTTGCTATGATATATCTTTCCTTTTAAGTTGTTGACAGCCTCTGTAGCTGTGTTCTTTTACTCTCTTGCGAATCTTTGCGTGCCTTAAACCTTATTATGGGTAAGTTAGAATATGCTTTTTAAAATTAAATATTGTTTATTTCTATAATCCATTCTGTATTATTATAATATTTATATCCGTACAACAATCAAATGTAAAATTCCATCGAACAAGTTGTGTTCTACAAAACATGTGCCACGTGATTTTTTACATATTTAAGAAAATGTTTCATTTCTCATTTATTTTATTGATCTTTAGGTAAGCCACGCGGTCTTCGAACTGCTCGTAAGCACGTTAATCACAGAAGAGAACAAAGGTGGGCAGACAATGATTATAAAAAGGCCCATTTAGGTACAAGGTGGAAGGCTAATCCTTTCGGCGGCGCGTCTCACGCTAAGGGAATAGTGCTGGAAAAAGTGTAAGTATTAACGTGTTAATTTTATATATATATACACACAACTGTCTTATAGTTTAAATTGATTAATTATTCATTTCCTCTTTGTTCCACATGGAAGTAACTTGCAGTTAATTCAGCGAAACACGCTGCTTTGCTCGTTAAGAGAAAATTTATCATGTTTTCACAAAACCCTGATGCTTCTAAGATCCCCTTTAGAAGTATTTGATTTTCCATAATGTGTATTCAGTATATAAAATTCAAATTTCAAGCTGACAGAGAAGTTCCTCCTACGTTAATTAAGTATTGGAGTAGGGCGAGTTTGGATGTACCGTGGACTTCCTTTATCCAGACTTTTTCGCCTAATGAAAGGAAAATCCTATGGTGAAGAAGTATAAATAATTTAGATGTGTACAGTATAGGTTATGTGAATGGTTGTCATGTAGACATTACTAGTGGCGTCCTGTTTTGTGCCATTCCAGGGATATATCCCATGTAGAAGCAATTGTGCGATGCATCATTTTTATTATTTTTGAAAGTGTTACTAAAAGAAAGGAATATCCTAGGCTATATTATAAATATTTGAAGTAATAAGTGAAAGTATATTCTCAATACATTTTTATTTTTTCATATATGGTCAAAGTGCAGCGGCTTAATGGATTTTTTTTTATTCTAGTGGTGTTGAAGCCAAGCAGCCTAACTCTGCCATTCGTAAGTGTGTGAGAGTACAACTGATAAAGAATGGGAAGAAAATTACTGCCTTCGTTCCCAGGGATGGTTGTCTTAACTACATTGAAGAAAACGATGAGGTGTTAGTTGCTGGATTTGGCCGTAAAGGTCATGCTGTTGGAGATATCCCTGGTTAGTATGTTTTGATAGTAGTTGTTAGTATACCCTGATATTATGCTTTTTATTTTCATTTTAATTCATTCTTATCTGTTTTTCATGTATTTTTGTGCCTATTTTTCAGGTGTCAGATTCAAGGTTGTAAAGGTTGCTAATGTATCATTACTTGCCTTGTACAAGGAAAAGAAAGAGAGGCCAAGGTCATGATTTTACTTATTCATAAATAAAGTACGTTAAAATATAATCAATCTGTTATTATTTAATACCTTGAACATATTTTACTATTTTAACACTGAATTTGCAGTGTGTGTTAACTAATATTATAGATACATAATTAAATTAGTACAAGTTGCACTAATATTTGAGTCATGTTATTGTATTTTTGACTTGAGATACTGGGGTGTATTTGAGGTTTATATTGAGAAGTTTTTGATGCCGGTTTAGTCGTGTGTTGACCAAGAATTGAATAATGTACCGGGATAATATAAATACCCGGGTCTCCAGCTAGTACATAATAAAAATTGAAGAAAATTTGTTTTTTTTAGTTAAATATAGTTTTGGGCTGTAGAGGGCTAAACTGCATTAGCTGGTCTTAAACGTTTGAATAGTTGAGTGTTACAGAAGTTTTGTGTTCAGGAAAAATTGGTAATCAAGCAGACATTGCCTATTTCTCATCAAGTTTGAAATGCAACAATAATTTCCAAAGTTTTATGAAAATTAAGGGGAGATACTGTCTTGATGGTGAGGTTAGTATTTGTTGATTAACATTCATGAGCTTCATTGAAGCATTTCTGCTCTTGAATATATATGTATCAAAGGTATAGAATTTTTTTATTTGAAATATTTCAAATAAAAAATTTAATACCTTACACAGTTTGTTTTATTCTATTTCATTAGCCCCTTATTGAAAACCCCTATAGAAAGGATGTGTAATTTGAAGGCTTACCTGAAATACAAGTTTGGCATCGCCATTCAGGAGAGGAGTTATTCAATTTTTTATGATTATTTTATTACTCCATTGTGCTTGCAGGCAGCTCAGCTAACTGAATTTAGAATAATACCAATTCTTCAATCAGATCATGTATTAAAATGCCTTCTTAACAAATGCAAGAAATTAAATTGTCTCGATTCCCTCAGATGTAAATTACTGTTGTAGTTTGGCAATTGATATTTCTTAAATTCTAGATATTACATTAACAAGGATTGGAAACTGGAATTGGCAACAGCACCTTATCACCCCACTAGTCCCAGGGATGGCTTGTAGGACTATGACCTGTGGAATTTTCATAAACATGCTTGTGTGGGAATTGATAAGTGGGGAAACAAATATGAGTATACCGCACGGTTTCCTCAACCAATGCAATTTAGTGGTCTATAGAAACTCAATCTTAAGTGCACGTTCACATGATAGTCTTGCGGTAGTCTAGTCAAGTCTTGTGTGAGGCAAAGAAATCCTGTGTGAATAGCATCCTTTGTCAGGTAGTCATTTTCCCTTACACCCTCTTTCCAAGGCACGTGGACCATTCCTTTACCTTCCAGTTGCCGTTATGGTTCCAAAATGCGTTTTGGAAATTGTGGCAAAAACCCCAACACTTCAGTTTTCATAAGTTCAAAAATGTTTGAGATGTTGTATTGATAATTACAAAGTGCTATAGAACATTGGTTACTTCTGCAGAATTTTTCTAATGGTTGTTATTCAGAAATTTGGAATGTATCCAACTATATTCCAGTGTAACATTGTTATATGACCTCAGGAGTTATAAGTAGACTTTGAAATAAAAGGTTCTTTTTGGGATTGTGTCATCAGATTGTGGGATATACTTTAATGACAACTCAGAAGGACGCTTTTACAATGCTATGCCAAGGTCACATTCCTGAAGTAGCTATGGGAAAATGACAAGATAATGATGAAATAACATAATGTAGGTCCATCAGCATTTTACAATATGAATTTAATGCATAAAACTTGAATTATTCTCAAGATATATACATATTTAGTAGTATAATTTTAGAATAATTGTGTACCCTCTGATAGGAACCAATTTCGAAAACTGGCAGTAATATAACTTCCAATAATTGAAATAGTACCCTGAACGTTTTTCAATAACTACAAAAGAAAAAATATGAAATAGACGGCGATTACCGACTAATATTGTTTGTTACACAGACCAACGAACTTTGGTGTTGTGTTCCAAAAAAGTTTAAAACTGTGGTGCTGTTGACCAGTTCCTCTGCTTCAGAAGTAACCAAAAGGAAACCCAAATTAACGAGACTAAATAATATGTGGATGATGTAAATAAATTATGACACTTATTGAGTGCTATCCGCAACAAAAGTGGTCAATGTTAACTTTTTATCATTTATTGAACGTGGCTGGAATCATTTGAAGAATGATAATAAATTTTTAAAATAGCAGAGAATAGTCTAATTCTGCCAGGATTGAACCCTGGACCTCTGGGTTGTGAGGCAGCAACGCTAACCACTACACCACAGGAGGTCCGCAATATTATTATTAGTGGAGAAAATTCAGCTTCATTAGCTGATTGCACGAGACGCCGGGAAACAGCGAAGAAGACATGTATCATCACCATCTCCAGATCTGCAAGCGGTGATGTACCCGATTTATGTTTCTCGCCCCTTGCTGATTTGAGTAACAGTAAATTTTCGACGCCAAGCTATGTTTAAACCCATTATCGGTGAGTTGGTAAGCAGCCGACCCAAAAGTTTAAATGATGTTTGTAAATTAATGTATTTTTTTTATATTTCTAATTCAAATTTAATTTAATAAAAATTGTCTCTTTCTTTTTATAACATTGAAATTTTTTATTGTTAATAATTAATGCTTCCAGTCACCACATTGTGTTGCTTGTTGTTCATCTTGCATTTTACAATGAAATTAGCGCTTTAAAGCTGCATTTTTGTAGAAAAAGTCTAATGATTCACATACACTTTTTGCAATATCTTCCCACAAATAATTTACCGAAATCACGAATAGTATTAAGAATGTTTCTTACTCTAGCTGTTACAGTTGCATGTGGAAAAAGATCTTTTTTAAGGAAAATAAATCATAAATAATTATAAATCACAGGCGCTGTGGGAGTTTTTTCGCAGGCGCTTCCCCCAGAGTGACTGCCACGTACTCTCTCTGGGTATTTTTTATCAAAGTTCTCACATGCCGAGACACCTTCACCTATTTTAGGAGGTATATGTACTGGGGTTAAAGACCTTGGGCATATGGCAAGCGTTGTCCGCTGATCCCATTGGATCAGTCGGCCAATTGCCTCCAGAAACTGGTGGAGACACGGAGAAGGGAATGCTGCGACCCCACTACAAACTCGTCTCCCGTCATTCGGAAGGGCGTGAGAATAGTACCCAATGCCCGACCTACCTGATGCAGGTTTTCTAGAGTTTTCCCTGCATCTCTTTAGGTGAAAAACCGGTTAGGATCCTTAAACCATAGCCCGGGGGCCCTATTTAACCCTTGGCTACCTTGCTCTACCTTCCGCATCCCCCCTTTTCAATTCCCTTCCTATGCCTTTAAAGGGGAGTTGCCTGTTTCAGGATCACCCTCATGTAGCCTGTTACCCCTCTCCCCCAAAAAAATTATATAAGGACAACTATGCTTTAGCAAATACTGAGTTATTTGTGAATTATCCGAAACATTAAATCATATAAGGTTCTGCAAATATAAAAGCAAGAAAAGTTAAACTTTTGTAGGCAGGTTTAAGTTTTATATTAATCCTAAAAGAAAAAAAAATCATTCGAAAACTAAGTAGACTTATATAAATCCAAATTAACTTACTATTGATAAAGTGGCAGGTATTAGTTGCGCGTTCCTTAAATTTCACAGGTGCTTTCGGTCAGAAACTCACTCAATGATTGATAAAGCTAATAGCTCTCGGTTCACCAGAGCGGAGTGATTCACAAATTACTACCACTCTTTTTTACACCTCCAGAACTCGCTGTTTACATCGTGCTTCTGCAAATTTCTGAAGTCGACATGAAACTGTGTTCCACAATTTTGTAAGTTGTGTGCTACATCATGCTTAAAAAAAGCTATTACGAGGATAATAACAGCATATGTTAATAATAGTGCATCAGCGATAGTGCTACCAATTCTCTGCGGCAAATGACCCGACCAGTTAATATTCTACATTTCTAATTCCGTATAAATAGCATGTAAGTATCTAATTTTAAAAGCGGAGAATTCAAAAATCAAGTTGACACATTTGTAACACGGACGTATTTTTCCTTTGTACACATTTTAAATAGAATTAATTTTAGGAATCAACCACACATGATGTCGGTATTGTACGCAGAATCGCGCGATAGTTTTCACAGTATGACGAAAGTCTTAGAAAAACCAACCCTCAGTGTTTTTCTTCTTTAAAATAGCTATCAGCCGCGATATTTTAAAAAAATACTACGCAAAATGTACTAATATTATTTTTGGTGTGGAATTATAAATACTTTAAAATACGTTTTTTAACTACTGAATGGTTCAAAAATATTTTGATATCGCTGCCTATGCCGTTCCCTTGCGTTTTTTCTTACGTGGTCACCTCTTAGCACGCCACGGCTGTCTCTACTTGATTTTTTAGCTACCATCGGTTTGTTGAGCTTTACGGGCGGTGCAGGGTGAAACGGAATACTCGGCATCTGCATTTTTCATTACATACAGAAAACATGTTCTACAGCTGTATCATTGGCCGTGGCAAGCGACAGTATTAAAGGGAATGTGTTCTAGAGATGGGCGATCCGATCGAGATCTGATTCAAAGAATTAGCTCCTTCTGCGGAGTGACTGATCATTGAATCGTAAAAAAAGAGCGGTAGCTCTTTTGATTCACTCTGCTCCTCCGATCCGAGAGCAACCAGCTGTGTGCATCACTCACTCAATAATCAGAACACAGCCTGTGATCCCATTGTTTGAATCACTCACGAATCAGATCACGGGGCCAGCGATCCCAGTGTTTGAATCACTCACGAATCAGATCGCGGATATCTCAATCTTTTTCTTTCTTGATACGTTATCGTGGGGTAAAATTATATTATGTGTATTGTAACCGAAAGTTAATATGAAATTCTCTTATCTGATTGTGCAAATATAATACCTATTCTGGCTAAATCTTATCCTACACTTTTCACTTTAGCCTCTTAGTTTCACACTAAATTATGCTTTTACTAACATTATTCATAATTAACTTCATTTCTTATAATATGGAAGTCGAATTTGGATCAAGTCCTTAATTACGTTAAATCCATCTTAATATTAATACAAATGACGTGTGTACAAGATTAGTATAAAGATATCACAAATTCAACTTTTTGTCAAGAAAAATACTTTCCTTTTAGTTGCCTGGTTGCTGTAGAGTTGTGCAATAATTTTTATTCTGTGGTATAACAATTGCAATATAAGCATATGTACATGAATATTGCCAGTAGTTTTGTTCCTCTTTAAAAGAAAAATCCTAATCCATTAGTGACCATACAAATACCTCAATTATTAAAATAAATTTCCTAGAGGCATTTATATAATTTTATAACAATTTATATCTTTATTAATAAATAACGAAACGCGTATATAATTTTTGTCAAAAATTATTAACGCATACATTCACTATAAAATCATATGCACATTTATGGAAACAAGGTAAGAGTCATGTTGGTAAATTGGGTGCGGTGAATAATCCGAATGAGCGGTGAATCATCACTGTTGAGTGAGTGGTTACGATCCGATCACTGAAAAGAACTGTTTTACCCATCTCTAGTGTGCGCGCCGAAAGACGATATGATAACATTTTCGAAATGTTGTTAGAACACAGTTATTATAAAGATTCTTCAAATTACGAGAAAATCATTCAACGTATATGAATTTATGTGCACCTGACACTACAGACCAGGGATCGGTGAGTCTCCAGCGTAAAAAAACAGGAGTATGCGTCGTATAATAAAAATAGATGAACTTATTGTCTTTTTTTAAAATTATGAATATTTTAGCTTCATTGCGATGCATGTACATGAAATGCATTGTATGTATGTTTGCAGGCTAGCGCTGAGCACATATCAAACTGTTTGCGTGCGAGAGGAACATCTGACTGCATAATTTGATTTTTACGCGTTGCAAAAATGTATTTGGTTGAAAACACCAACACAGAATATGTCAGTGCCATATCTGAAGAAGTTTGCAAGGACCAAAGAGTCTTTTTGCCAGAAGACCTTATACCGTACTTCTCTTGACATTTACCGTCTTAACACATTTTGAATTTTATATCGAGAAACATGTGAAATAAGAATGTGGCTTATTTAGGACCTCAGAATGCAATAAAGAATCTGTGGTCAATTGCAGAGATCAAATAAAACACTTTTAAATTAAGCAGTGTAAAGTTATACCTCCTCCAAAGCGGTTTCTGACGAATGCCTTTAATGTTTTACAACTGAGAAAATAATTGGCGCTGGCCTATAAACAGTTTCTGTTGAGCGACAGAATTAATGCAACTAACATAAAGATTAGTTCATTGGATTTGAAAGGCATATGACAAACGCTAAACTTATTGCACTTAACCAGCTTTACTGTAACCATATTTTCCAATTTTGTCATTTCTAACACAGGTAGGAAATTAGGGGTATAATTTTCTATTTTTAGCATTAGATTAATGAGGAATGTAATGAGTAATTATATTTTACGGCTAACGCGACATGCCAGAAAAATAATTTCTAAACGATGGCATTTCATATTACATGCAGTGTAGAACATTACCGCAGTAGAAACGAAAATAGGATTAGGTTTTTATTCATTTTTGTCATACAAAATTGGTAAAACTGCTACCTCCAGCGTAAAAGCAGTTTATAAATTCTCTTACAGCAAACGCTAAAGTTGGCAGCCATACGGCAAGCAGTAATGTGAATACATTGGAAAAAATGGCAATATGTCATTTATTTGAAAACAGAAAAACAATCAAATAGATTGTATAGTCTGTTGTAGCCTCCATTCTACTTGAGGATTGAGAACACTTCCCTTTAATATCATATGATGGGATAGAAAGGAAGGGACGTCTAAGGGAGAGCAAGGAAACCAGGGGGTTAAATAGGGTCACCAGGCTGTAGTTGAAGGATCCTACTCGATAATAATGTGTAGTTCGCTAACGAACTGGTTCAAAATTTCTATTGAGAGAAAGTTGTTGTGTCCCGCCGATCCTCCTTTGATGGTCACGAGGACTGATGTACGCTCGAGTACCGGGATGTGGCCCTTGCCTCTGTTTCTGATTAAATTTATAGAATGATTTGCCTAATTATCGTTATTGGGCCCATGCGTGCTCTTATACTAAAAATTACGGTAACCTATATAATCTCATATGTGTGAATGTGTCCTATGTTATCTATTCTACGCTAAATCTGCTAGCTCTATCCCTAAGTAAACTACTTCCATTTGAAATTAACCTAATATCATCATAGGAGGATACGTTCGCTTTATCATAGAACGTATCCGCCCTATGCCCTACATATTTCCTAACAGTTTCTAATCCTAAAGCATTGTTAACGTCTTATCAGACGCGAATCTCGGCGCATTAGTAATTTGGACCGATTTTGGATTGCTTGGGCCTGATCTATGTTTGTTTCACCTGCTACACCTCGCAACCGTACATGAGTACAGGACGTACAATTTGTCTTGTAAAGCACGAGCTTTTAAACATCGGGGACAAGCTTCTTGTTGGTAAGTAACATTTCGCTTTGGTCTCTTTTATGTGCTCCCCAATGGTCAGTGGCTTGTCCAGTGTTTGTCCTAAGTACTTTACAGGCTTAGTCCATTGGACTTTGGTTCTCCCTATTACGATGTCTGCAATGGGGAGTTTTCTAGTTCTAGTGAACATTATGGCCTGGGTCTTCTTCCCATTGGTTTCCGTCCTCCAGAGGTTTGCCCTGGATTGGAAGCTCTGTACGGACCGATGGAGCTTTTTCGCGACGTAATTTTGATCAAGTCCGGTGGCGAAATAAGCTGCATCATCCGCGTATGTCGCTAATTCGGTTTCCGGACTCATTGGGACGTCATTAATATATGAATGAGGTTAGCCCAAGGCAGCTTCCGTGGGGCACCCCAATTTGTATACATGGTATACTGGGTATTTAAACTATCGTCCTTGAACTAACGCCACTTTGTGAACAATAATGAGCGGTAATCCTGTCGTTTTGAGTCCCTCGTTATTGTTATCCCCTTTATTGTGTGTGTTTCTTTCTTTCACCACCAGTCTCTCTCATATGTGTGAATGTGTAAGTTTCAACGTATAGTTTTTGTATGAAATCGAATTTGTAAAGGAAGTGGCCAAAATACAGATAATAAATTAGTAATTAAATGAATATTAGGCAACGTTTCTGCTAGCCTTGTAGCTTTCATTAAATTTTGACAAACGTGAGAACCGTTACTTTATGCCTGACTACAACTTGGACTCATAGTTTGCATGTTGTAACCAACAAAAATTGTGACAAAATCATGTAAGACAATTGAAATAATCATTTTAGTTGAACTACTTCAAAGAACTAGTTCATTATAATGAACAAACTGTAACTGAAAATAACTTAATTGCCCATCACTACTACTCGAATTTGCCCTAAGATTTTAAAGAAATTAAGAATGTTTATAATTGTTTAAGTATGTACCCATTCATAAATACAAAAGGAAACTTGATTTACAAAAACTGTTGGCAATACTTTTTCATCACTTATCAAAAATAATAACAGCAAAGAAAATTCACTTCTAAAAGCATATATAATCAACAGTCATGATAATTTAATTTCAATTTTATAATTTTTCTTCAGGTTAGCTATGATGGCTGAAAGAGTTAAAGTTATTGCAAGGTGTCGACCACTAAATATTAAAGAAAAGGAATTACAATGTAAGGTAATGTTCATTCCTTATTTAAACAGTGTCCAAAACAATTGTCACACTTATATAATTTACAACTTACGAAGAAAGGAAAAACAAGTTGATGAAGTCAAAATAATTAAATTATTTGGATGATAAATAGAGACAGCCGTTGACTGAGATTCTAAGTTGCTTTCTTCAAGATATTGCATGTCTAAACAGTGTTTGAACATTGAGTGGCTGGCTGCCATTCTGTTTGGATGTGCATTATCCTGAATAAGGAGTTATGTCTTGAACAATTTGACACTACAATCAGTCAATGCCATCTATTAATTTAAAATGAGTCAACTGCTGTGCTCTGTGTCTTGCAGCTATTGTGGATGTGCTGTGATGTCCCAGGGTCGAGTCCTGGCGGTGCCAAATATTATCTTACAAAATTCATACAGTTTTCCAATGATATTGTAGTATTAGGGGGGTTAAAAAAAGACTTGGAGACCACAATAAATGGCATGAATGTGGTCCTGGAGAAAGAGTTCAATATGAGGATTAATAGAGAGAAAACAAAGTTGATGGAGTGAAGTTAGAATAACAAGGGATGTTAGATTGTAAATGGATGTTAAGGAATTCTGCTACTTGGGAAGCATAATAACTAGGGATGGTAGAATTATAGTAGATATAAAGAGTAGGATAGCACAGACAAGGAAGGCTTTTGCAAAAAAGGGGAATTAACTTATGGGCAATATAAGTCTGAATATTATGCAATTGTAGTCAAAAATGTTCATATGAGTGTGGCATTATATGAATGCGAAACGTGATTGATAGGAGTTGCTGAAAATGTTCATATGTACTGTGGTGGTATATGAGATGAGAAAGGTGAACGGTAGGAGATGCAGAAAGGAAAAGAACAGAAGCCTTTAAAATGTGGTGCCATAAGAGAATGCTGAAAATCAGATGGATGGGTACAGTTAGTAACCAGGAAGTTCTGCGCTGATTTGGGGGAAAGAGAACAACTTGGAGGACTTTGACAAAGAGGATGCATAGATTAATAGGCCACATTTTGAGACATGAGGGTCTAGTAAAATTAACATTAGAGGGAAGTGTGTGGAGTAAGAACAGAAAAGTGAGGTCAAGGATGGAAATGCTAAGCAGATTAGGGAGGGTGTGGTAGTTATGTAAAAATAAAAAGGCTTGTGGAACATAAGTCAGTACGGAGTCTTAGGACTGAATACCACAGCAGCAACAACAACAACAATATATATATATATATATATATTCATATCTTTTATTTAAAACAAATTCCTTTAAAATACAAATGGTTCCAAGAATGACTAATTTATTAATAACTGGCTGCTTATTAAACATCCGTAGTTAGTTTATTTGCAAAGGCAAAAAGTCATCAAGTTGCAAATCATCTTTTAGTAAACAGAATCCTGTTTCACATAAAACCTTGTGCTCCAATATTAAAATTGAAATAAAGCAGCTAGATTTATTAAATTCTATTTCTTTCCTCAAACGAGTTTTAATTTTAATTTTCACTCTTTTTGTAGAACATAATTTCTATTGACAGTAAATACTGCACTTGCTCAGTATTAAATCCTTCAGATGAAGCTGCTGTTCCGAAGACTTTTACTTTTGATGGTGTTTATAACTGCGAAGCAACTACTGAACAAATATATAATGAGATAGTGTTTTCCCTCATTGAGGTAAGCTTAATAATAATAAAAATAGTTATTTACTGTTTAATACTGTAAAAATACAATGACAAATAATCCAATTCAATAATTTTTTTGCACATCATCTATTAATTTGAGTCAATACTCAATCCTGTAATGTTACAAGTAAGGATATGACAGTCTGAAAAAAATAAAATAATTGGCAAGGACAACAAAGAGAGAAAGGGAGGTGGTGGCTTTCTGGAGTGTAAATCTGGGAAACGCCGTTATGAGTATGGGCTTTTCTCGAATTTTTGGAGGCAACGGCCTCCTTCATAAAAAGTTGAGGAGGAGCATTCTGAGTGATGGCCAACTTTTGATGAAAACTCCATAAGCATAACAACATGAGCTCATTGGAATTTGTATGTGTGATAAAACCTGATGTGTGTATACTGGGTATGTGTGTGTATGTTGTGTATGCCTTGATGTGTGTATGTGGTTTATGCAGTGAGGCGTGGTTGTATGTGTGTGTTAATATTTAAATATTTACACCTTTGAGGATGGATGTGTTTGAATGAGTGTGCATCAATATCAATATGGGAGTGTTAGTATGCATCTCCCCAACCCCCAACCCCCGTCAAGTCCTTGTCTCTTCCCAGATCCTCATTTAGAGATGGAAATGTCTTCTAACTTCTTATCTCCGAAAATTTTAAGAACTCCAAACCTCACAAAGTGCCTACCATCTATGAACATCAGGTAAGTCACCTACTTTCTATCTCTCTTTCCTTTCCTTCAAGTAAAGTCACATCAAAGTATAAAATTAAATTGTTTCTTTATTTTTATTATGTACAATTATTTTCTTAAAGAAATCACAGTAAATGTTGCATTTATACATACATTTTTTAAGTGTGTTTTAGATGGATATAACGCTACTGTATTTGCGTATGGTCAAACTGGTTGTGGTAAGAGTTATACAATGCAGGGAACATTGACACCACTGATTCAGAAAGGACTTACTTCCCATGGAATTGAGCATATTTTTGAGGCCATATCAGTTTCAGAAAATACCAAATATCTTGTTCTAGCTTCCTATTTGGAGATATATAATGATGAAGTCCATGACCTATTGGGATTAGATGTGAAGCAAAAGTTAGAAGTAAAAGAAAATGCAGACACTGGTGTCTGTGTTCCAGGTATTAGAATTTCACATTCTGCTTTTTTTAAAATCATTTTTATGAAGAATGTTATAATTACCTTTTTGAGAGAGGAGATTAGGTGTGATGTCATACTACCGTTATTGTTGGAACAATATGACAAGTTTATGTTTTTGTAATGTGATGTATTATTTAGGCAGTCAGCAGTAAATACTTGCACGGGAAGAATGCTCTTATATTTTAACCCATCAGTAAATCCAAGCATGACTTCACGGGTGGGACATTAAGTATGCTGCGTAATTACGAGAGCATTGAATTATTCTTTAAGGAAGTTGAATAACAGCTTACATCAAAGGGGAACAGTTTATATATATTCAATGAAATTCAGATATAATCAAACCATTTTTAACACTATAACATTATTTGGCATAATATTGTGCATATACCAAGAAATTACAAAACTTAAATGGGTTGTTCTTTTAGGCTGCATTATAATTAAGCCATTAATAATGGCTTCTTTTTTATAAAATACAGTTGTAGAATTATAATGTATATATTTCTTGGTTATGTTTAGAAATATATTTTTTTGTCCCATAAATTGTAAGTAATGTCTATTTTCAATTTTAACTAAAAATGAAAATTACAAAACAGTACATTTCATAATATTTCAACTACTATGAAATATTTTATTTAATCAATAGTTAAAATATTCAGATAACTTTTTTCATTACAATTTATAGACTTATCTATCCTGTGGAAAATGTCTAAAAATTTCATACATGGTGGATTCCATTATGTTTACAGGTTTATCATTCCATTCTGTGCAAAATGTTTCTGACTGTGAAAAACTTTTAGCGACTGGCTGGCAGTGCAGAACAACTGCAGAAACATTAATGAACAGTGATTCATCTAGGTCTCATTCTATATTCTGCCTCCACGTTGAAATGGTGTCATCAGAGAATAATACAGAAATTCCACAACACATAGAGCATATAAAAAGAGGAAAATTAAATTTGGTAGACTTGGCTGGGAGTGAAAGACAGAGTAAAGCAGGTATTTTTCAAGTAAAGTTTTGTGTATAATAAATTCCTACCCTTGTCTTTTACAGTTTTGGTTTTAGTTTCCGATATTCAAAATTAATTACATAGAAGTGAAGGTTATAATATGCAAACACCTTTTCATGAGATTACATCTACCCTCTGCTGTATTTTCTATTTTAGGGTAGTTTGATAAATATTGTATGTCAGAAGAGACTTCAAGTAATGTTTCACATGCTTAGACCAAGTCACTAATATATTCACCCACTTTGTCTCCTCAGTAATATTTAAGATAATTTTCATTGGGATGAGTTAAATTTGTTACCGAAAATTGGGTAAAAATGGAGCCCCACAAAGTTATAAAAGTAATCTTAGAAAATTAACACTCAAATATTGTGAGATGGTCAAGATAAAGAAATCTTAACATTATGATGTATATCATTCTGGCCCCAGATGTTGCAAGAGAAACATGAATTATTTTTAGGCTTTACATTGCATCAATCCAAGGGTTCTTGGTGACATTTTCGTCATAGTAAGTTAAAATTTTTTATTAAAACCATGGTATTTACAAGAGGGCAAATGAAATTGTTGTTATATTTTATTAAAGAACTGAAGAGGTCCCTAAAATTGGGGGACAAAACATTAAAATTAAATTATTCCATTTCTGACTTTGACCATTCTTTGTGCTTTATTTATTAAATTAAGTCAGATAAGTTAAATATGAAGTATTAATATTTTGAAGTTGAACTTCATGACAACTATGATGGTTCCGTGAGTGTGGGCAGATATTTGAATTTATTAAATTCTCAAATATTTTTTCAATTACTTATATTTATAGGTATTCTTTACATAAAACTATTTTAAATTTAATGGTGAAATTGTAAGAACTTTTTATTGTTCTGTGATTATGTAAATAATTTTAATTAGTTTAAATTGAAGGTTGTTCTGGAATTCGACTCAAAGAAGCAACAAAGATAAATTTGTCATTGTCAGCTTTAGGTAATGTAATATCTGCATTAGTGGATGACAAAACAAAATATATTCCATATCGAGACTCAAAATTGACTAGACTGTTACAAGTAAGGAAATTATACCATTTATCATATTTTTTCACTTTCTCATTTTCATTTTTTAAATTCTAAAAAGGCTATTACTTGTCGATACTTCTTGTAGTGTACTTTAAGGAAAATTACAAAAGACTTATTAAATCAGACTAATTAATTAAATATAGTGATTGATTTTGATCACTTTAAAGAATCGTTTAATTCTTTTTGAAGCTAGTGTGAAAATATTTACTATGCTTTAGCATGGGTTAACCTCAAATATTTGTTATATCAATTGCTTTATTTCATGTAAAGAGGGAAAAAATGTCATTAGAGTACTTGTATATTATTATAATGTCAAATTATAGAAACTAATGTTTATAATAATATGGAAAGAATTAGATTTTTCAGAATAATTTCAGAATGATTCAACATTTAAGTTTAGATCTGTGAATAACATGGTTTGTTGAAAACATATTAAGTTTTTCATTTTTAGCTTGTTTGATTTTATTGATGTTTGGTTAACAAGTGTATGGCTACTTACCATTTGGCAATGGAAAATCACAAGCATAAACAATATAACATTTGAACATTTTTTAAATAAGGTTTAGTAATAATTTAATTATTTTATTTTATAATTTTTTTATTTGCTGGTTTATTTGGCCATATTGTTATTTATTTATTAATATAACATATGTTCAGAGTGGTGTGTGTCAATAAGTTTTGAAAAACAAATATAACTTCAATATTTATGCTTGGATTGCATTTTTTATTCCATTTTATCATAATTACTTTTTACTAATAAATTATTTAAGATTTTGACCTCCTATCATCCGTTTTGTTGTAAATGAGATAAGGAAAATTTTAGAAACAACTAACATTATCAGTGTTTATTTTACAAAGTGTATTAGTGAAACTGGCACAGATTCTCTACAAAGTAATTAACAATTAAAGTTATTAAAAATATAATGCACTTAATGACCAGTTTCAGACTGTGAAAATGGTAATTACCTGCATTACAGTTTTCATACAAAATAGACATAAAAAACAGTTAAAGCTATTGTTAAAAATAAAGGTGTTTCCTATTAAAAATAAAATCTTTGTTAAAAGCATTAAATATATTTTCAATTTCTGGACTTAATTTAAGTTTGTTTTTGATCATTAATACATCATTTAAGTACTTACAATTTTAACAGGATTCATTAGGAGGCAACACAAAAACTTTGATGGTGGCCTGCCTATCTCCAGCTGATTACAACTATGAGGAAACATTAAGTACATTACGTTATGCAAATAGGGCAAAAAATATTAAAAATAAACCACATATAAATGAGGATCCAAAAGATGCAAAACTTAGAGAGGCACAAGAAGAAATTTGTAGGCTGAAAGAAATTCTTGAAACTTCACTCCAAAGAAATGAATTTAGTAGCCACAATGAAGGTATGAATAATTAAAGTACTGCTTGTAGCAATAGTTACAATATATGACAGTTTTTAAAATAAATAAGTTAATTGGCCCATTCGTCGTTAATTTTTTTAGTAAGAAGCTTGTAATACAAAGTTGAAACATTATATTTTTGTTCTTTCAATTTGGAACCTCATCAGGTGTGTGTTTAATTTCTTTAATAATTTTAAATATAGAAGGAATATAAATTTCATATTTGGCTTTCAGAAGAGTTATTCGAAAAAGTAAAAGATAAAGTTCGCTCTGAATATGAAGAAACTATTAGCAGTTTGAAGAAGGATTGGGAAACAGAACATTCACTTAAGTATGCTTTGCAAAGGGAAATGGAACATTTACGAAGTCATTATGAAGAACAACTTGAAAATGCAAAATTGCAGGTGACACATATTACATAAAGTACTTTTTAAAATCATAAGTCATTGGGAAAAAAAATTAGTTACTATGTTATCAAATGTAATGTTACAGACATACTTTTTATCCATTGGATAGTTACACAATTGAATATAATAGTTATGGGATCTCATGATGAGGAATGATTATGCAGTGCTAAATTTTCGATCTTTGTTATTCCATTGTGCAATCAACATTGTTTTCAAGAATTTGTCTTCATATTTAAATACATTTATTATATTATTTAGTTGTGTAATGAAAATAATTTCACAGTGATAACATTTTTAATAATTAAAATATTCCTTGTCTATTTATTTTATTTTGCTAGATAAAAGAGTCAAGTATACCAAGCACAGCATATGTCAATGTGATTAACTGCTTTGGGGAAGATTTCACTGATGAAACCAATAGGCAAGTGTAGTTATGTACAATTTAACTATTCCTTAAGTATTATTAATTTCATAATTTCAAAACATATTCTCCACAGTATGAAATTTAGTTAGAACCAAGGGGAACTAGGTAAATAGATCTACTATAAGAAGCACTATATTGCTAAGATATATGAATATTTGTATGATTGGCTGGTTTCCATGCCCTTCAGATGTACACTGTTTTGAAGGGGTTTTTAATTTATTTGGGTTATTAACTAAATATAATTAGAAATTATATATATATATAGACTCAAAATCCTACTTGGGCCCTGAACTGTATAATTAAAAATGTGGAATTTTGGTCAATTAATTGTTTTAATGGCAACTGCTTATTATGTTGCTGGGAAGATTAACCTATTTTTGTTCTTCATTCGGCAACTTGAACTCTTGTGCTGGTACAAAGTTATCTCTGGGAAGTTAGTTTGGCCCCTTCTGCATGGGACAGGTATGTGATGGGGTGATTTGCTTCCTCCTTCACAGGCTGGTGTTTCGTCATAGGTAGCAAGTTTCAAAGTTCTTCTTGCTTTCCTCTTCCTTCCAACTTTAAATGCACACTGATTTACCACCTCCAAGCCATGCCACCACACATAATGTGTCTTCACCAATCATATTTAATTTTCAATGATCACAGAATCTGTACTTTCAGAGGAAGGGGCTGGCCTAAAGGAAAATTTCATATGTCATCATCCCCAGGTGGCACACCACCCTGCACAGAACCTCTCTAATCCTGGAAATTCCGCATCTGGTCTTCCAGTATCGAAATATTCTCATTCAATTTTCTGAATTTAATTTGCCCTAAAAGATTAATTAAATTGGGGAGTGTTCTTCAGCACTACACTGTCTTGAAGAAGGTTGCTGTTGAAAATTTCACATGTTGCAGCATCCAAGCCAGTTGATGCCTACTAACAATTTAAGGTGTAAAAAGTATTATGATACAAAAACTTGTAACAGGATGTATTGTAACTTCAAGCCATTAATGTATCTATTGATAGAAAATAAGTTAAATATATAAAATGCAAATTATTGTCACCAAAATTGAACCATAATGAATTTAATTCTTTTGGACATGAAAGAGAGACAGATAACAGCAGTCAACTTACCTTTAATTGATAGAAGATGTCAACTGCCTTGCATGCTGGAAATAAGGAACTTATGAGTTATGAACAACATCCAAATAGAATATATTGTAGCTTCTACTTTTCATAATTTTACAAAGTTAAAAATCTCTCATTTATATGTGTGCATATGTATTAAAGTTCCAATGCTAAATGGTATATTAATGATTTAGATTGATAAAACTGCAACAATGTATGGTTGGTGGAGAACATAAAGATGATTCTGTTTTGAAAACAAAATATCTGAATAGAAAACAATTACTAAAGAAATTTAGAAAACATTCACCAAAAAGGGTATTAAAAGATCTTGAAGAAAGTCAAGAGGTTTTACCACAGGTGTGTGTTATTATGTCCAGTACATCAATATCAATCTAATGCTTGTTATAATCAACATTTTTAAGAAAAAGATTTGAAAAAATGTGGAATTTGAGGCAGTTCTTAAAAAAATATGTATTCAAATATTTCAAATGACTACATTAATCAAGACTGTAATAGTAAAGGACATTTTATTAGAATATTATCTAGTCTTTCATGTAAATGACATCAAATATTCATTTTTTTACATTGAGTAAATACTCAAATATAGTTGTAAATAAAAATTTGGAAAATGGAAACTTATGTTGATTGTTTTTTATTAGTACATTTATTGATAATAGAATATCATTCAAGCTGATTTATGCCTTTGAAAAAAATCCACATTTTCCTTTTTTACTTCTCTTTCTCATCTAGTCAAACTACATTTACTTTTTGTGTGTTTAACTTAATATTTATTATATTTACTGAAACATTACAAAGTTATTTCAAAGCTAATACGAATATCTCAATTTAATTTGTTTACTATAGCTCTCGATTGGTGGGTCATAGTCATAAAAAATTATAAGGATATTATGAGAAGTATCACATCATTACAAGTGTCATTTTTCAATTGACATGTGACTTTCAGTCACTGCTTGAAAGGACACAATATTTTTAATGCTGCATTTGTTTGTTTTTTATGATCTGACTTTTTGAGGTGAAAGCTCCTACAGTAAATGAATTAATTGTGAACTGTAGTGTTGTATCTTTGTATTAATCCCTTGTCTATAAATCTACAGCTAAAACATTACATTATTTTATTTATGGTATTGTTAAGTTGAAGATAATATTGACTGATAAAGTTAAAGGCAAGTATGGGAAAGAAGTGGTTTCAATTTATAAATCAAATAATCAAGGATGTGAAGATGATGCCTTAGGATTGAGCACAATGTAGGCACACCAAACCATTATGACTTGTATAATATGTATAATATAAGCTTTCTACAACCTTTACAATTTGCTTCTCCTAAAGACCTACAATAACGTAAGGAATTTGCACTCAATTTGGACACTTGTTTTATTAGTAAACCTGGCTTTACCATGTGTAATAATAACTAACTGGAGTGTCACATTTTATTAAGTGTTGAAGATGACAATAAATAATAATTTTATTCAGTATATTATGTTGTTATCGAAAGATTACTTCTTGTATTGTTTTTTATTCTGAATTTAATTGTTATTACAGGTTTATGCTGATCTGCAAAATCAACTAATTATGAAATCAGAAGAATTAAAAAAAGTAAAAAAGAAGGTGATAACAATTTAGACTCAATGTATTTCACAAATAAAGTTAGATTAAGGGCAGTTAAATGCTTCAAATGTTATTCCTTCTTTTTGTCACATTACAGTAACTAATCCCTATTATTCCCACCTATATCACTAGCTCTGAATTCCCTCTACCTTCTCTTAGTTATTTTCAACTCCAAATCAGACAATGATGAAACACTAAACTATTGTAATTAAAGAAATACTTCCACACACAGTGAATTCTTTTTATGCTAGAAATTTGAAATATTCAATCCTCTTATGCAATTTTTAGAATGAATTTTATCATTCTAAAATTAAGAAAAGTTTCCACCAGCAGCTAAAATATTAACAACTCATCTTGACAATCTTTCTTGCATTCTGACGATGTAAGCTGTTCTTACAAAACTAAAATTTTATGAACACAAAATTCTTCAAAATAAATATTTTTTATCGGTGGCAGCAAAACTTCTTTAAAATGTATTTGTCAGTCATTCCAATCCAGAAATACAGTCATTCAGTAAGTTCTATATAAAAAATATAACACTTAATGTTTTAAATAATAATTTAGATATTAAAAAAGTTGTTGCCTAACTATACTATAACAATTGATGATATCTTCACCATCAACTTTTGAAATTCAATTATTTCCAACTGTATCTAAAGTAAATGTATTACATTGAGAAATAGTTTCTCAATTAGAAACACTGCCCATAAATGGTGCAAATAAATAATTATAATAAATTAATTATGAGAGTAAGGTTCTGTAATATAAGAGAGTGAGATTTAAATCTAATTATGTTAATTCTTTTGAAAGGTTTGTTCACTGGAATCCCTTATTATAAATCAGCAACATGAATTTAATAATGAACGAGGGCATTTTTATAAAGTTATAAAAAAGTTAAAACAGGACCTTAAACTACATGAACAAATAGCAGAAAAATTAGTTTCAAGCATAAGGAGAGATTGTAATTACAGGTACACAAATGAAATTCAAGTTTCAGATGAACATATGTTTACTATAAGAGTTTAATTTATTTAAAACACACACATCAACAGAAAAAAAATATTTTAATTATAAATATAATAGAGGTTAAATTTATATCCATTAAAAATGTAGAGTTGAGAATAGTTTATGTGAATCTACACACTTCTACTTGTTAAAACATAAACCCATACTACTGGAAGTTACTTTTCCAGTTACACTTTTACCTTATATATAAATGATTTATGTTTCAGAAAATTTATACATATTAGAGCTATAGATTCTGTTGTCATCTTAGTGTCCTTGTTCTATCCGTAAAATAATGAGCACCATGACTGCTAATGAGTTATTAGCTCCAGTTTGGGACTTTCCATCACTCAACTACTCCTGCACAATGTGTCCAGTTCACTTATTTTTTAAACATAATCGGTATCCTGTTTTTCTTACTATAAACCCAATAATTCTTTATCATATCTTCTCTTTCTGAACAAAGTTTGTGGTTTTTTGTATTTTCTTGCCCAAGTTACTAAAATGTGTCAATACTGTCACAACATAATAGAATATTTGACTTCCTTTCAGCAAATGACACCCGTACCAATCTTTATTTTTATACTTCTGGATTGATTAACTATATGAAATTTAAATTTATTTATGCATTTCAAATAATAAATTTATAGACTTACATTGTTACTTGAATATTGTGTGTGTTATTTTGTTATTTATAGCAACTTAAATCACATAAAAGATAGAGCCACTTGGATCGAAGAATTAAATTTATGGAAACTTCCAGAATTATTGTGCCAAACTGATAGGCTCCCAACAATTGGTAAATAAGCACATATATTTCAAAATCAAAAAGATAATTTTCTCAATTAATAAGGACAGAAAAGAGAGATAGAAAGTAGGTGACTTACCTGAGGTTCACAGATGGCAGGCAGATTTGATGTTCTTTAAATTTTTGGAGGCATTTCTAGCTGATCACTGGAAATATCTTACTAACTTTCTGATGAAGGGGGCAGTGCCTCCAAAAATTTAAAAGAACTCCAAACCTTACTAGGTGCCTGCCATCTGTGAAACCCAGATAAGTCACCTACTTTCTATCTCTCTTTCCTGTCCTTATTAATTGTTTTAATTAACCTGACAATGTCATTTTCTGACTTTTGTATGTATACGTCTGGAAATCACATTGTCAGGGTAATTAAAACAATTAATAAGGACAGGAAAGAGAGACAGTAAAATGGGTGGTTTCCAAACTGACCACCCATAATTGAACAAGTACATGTGTACCCATTTTAGTATGTATGTGTTAAGATGTGGATGTGTCTGCATGTATGTGTGTCAATATCTGGATGTATTTATGTGTGGTTTAATGTGAGGGTGTATCTGTGCATCAATTCTTTGCCTCTTCCCTGACCTTCATTGAGAGAGAAAGTTGGTGGCCTGGTGGGGTCTATTGTTTATCAGCAAAAGTTAGCCACAAAGCAATTTTGACTGCTCTGTCGACAGCTGGGCATCACTTGGAATGTTTTCCTAATCTTCTGATAAGGGGGCAGTGCCTTTAAAAATTTAAGAGTCAGAATCCCTACATGGTGTCTTTTATCTGGGAACTTCAGGTAAGCCACCAGTTTTCTGTCTCTCTATCCTGTCCTTATTAATTGTTTGAATTAACCTGACAATGTCATTTCCTGACTCATACACACACAAATATATATATGGGAAAGTACATTACATTGCGTCAAAAGAATTACAACTTACATGAAAACAAAAGAGAGAATGGTGGTGGCTTACCTGAAATAGTTCTTCAAAATATTTCCTCCTTCTTCAGCAGGCCCAATGAAGGAATTTAAAGGACTTCCTTCTCTTTGAATGGTGACATTGAAATTTAAATTACAGGTAAGCCACCAACTTTTTTTTATTTCTTTTCTACATATATAATGCATAATTAGCTTTTTTATTGGAAAGAGGAATGCATACAGAGCAGTTGACTTACAGTATCATGGGGGTTGTAAAGTCACAAGGTGGAATTCAGTATTGTGGTTTGAGATCATTAATACAAACAGGAAAAGGAGAGAGGGAAGGAGATAGAGGGACAGATAGGGAGGAGAGAGAGTGGGGAAGGGGAGAGTTTCATACTTACCTTAAATTATTATTAAGTAATAATTGTGTTTGTTTTAATATTCTGAATTGAAATAAGATATATTTACAAAATATAATTAAATGTGTTTAATTAATTCTTTACAGCCACCATTTCTTCAAGAATTCAGACCACACAACACAGTCCAACAACAGAATCATCACAATCATTTTTTCATGATAACGCCGATGAACAAATAATTTGGCAGGTAAAATTAATTTCAAAATCCTTAAATAAAAAATAATTATGTAGAGAGTATTTATTTTCCTTCAATTTATAAATAATATGTTAATATAAAAATTGTGACTTATTAGCAGTTTGCTGTTTAGTTGTTTATTGACTACAATTTACTATATTTTTCAAAAGTTATTTTCTGAACACTAATTACGTTAATGGTTTTTATTTTTATATTATTCAACACATTAAATACAATGGCTTGTCCACTATTTTGTGACATCGTTAGGTATAATCATACAAATAAAAATTTCTTCTGAAGTAAAATTTTGAATTGATTAAACATTAGAGGCCCAAAAGGAAACAAATTTGCATTCTGGACTGTATTTGTGTCCATTCAAACTTCAACTATAGAATAAATTTGTTTGTAAGTATATACCTAAAGAATTCCCAAAATTGGCAACAAAATGTTGTGCATAATAACCTATTGACTGTTTATTTTATAAATGTCAGATTAATTTTAATATTGTAGTGTTGTAAATGTTACTTGCTATTTACCAGATGAGTTTGGAAGTTTCTTTAAATTATTAGTTTTTGAGTGTACAAAAATTAACATTTACTGCCAATAAATCATTCACAAACCCAAGTGTGAAAACTTGCAAAATTGATTATTAAAGGTAAGTATGTAATATTTTAGTTAAAATCTTAAACTTTCCATAATATGAGCAGAAGTTTCTTCCTCTTTTACTTTAGTTGGATAGTTCCTAAAACAATAATTTATTCTCTGGCACAAATTAAGTTACACTCACCAGGATCACATACTTCAATTGAACAAGACAAAATTGCTGTTTAACATAAAAAAATAATTTGTTGGCAAAATATTTCACATGTAGAGGTAAAAAAGACCACCTCAGATATGCCTAATACTTTTTACTAAGAGTAGAATTTTCTAGGATAAATACCCCCAAAAAAGGATAACCTATCATTGAAAAAAATTACGGTGATAGAATGTATACTGCAATACATTACTGTGCTTTTTTATGGTTTGAGTGTCCTATCAGTCAATCAAGGCCACACTTTCTGGTTTCAACAATTTATATGTTAATACCTTTGTTTTTCTGATATAATACTACTATTGTGTACCTGTTGATATAGCATTTTACTTCTTCTTTTACATGCTGTGCTGTTCACATCTATCAGCCACAGTTGTCTTTGGTATTCTTCATGTTTCATAGATTTCACAAACTATCTTGAACAGCCATGATATTGCTTCTTCGCTCGATGATTTTATCAGCTCTGCTGGAATGTTATAAATTCCTGGTGCTTTACAATTGCTCAGGTCTGTCAGCTTCCTGTCAAACTCTGAACTTAAAATTTTGACCCCAAACTCTTCATCGTCCACTTCCTCTTCTTTTTCTATTACTGACTGATCTAGATTTTCTCCATAATACAGCCCTTCTAGATATTCCTTCCATCTTTCTGCTTTTTCTTCTTTATCCAAAATTGGTTTCCCATCCACCCTCCTGATGTTCTTGCTAATATTTTTCCTCTCCCTGAATGTTTCTTTGATTTTCCTATAAGCTGCGTCTATTTTCCCTTTCACCATGAAATCTTCCACCGCTTTGCATTTCTCTTGTAGCCAAGCCTCTTTGGCTGATTTGCACTTCCTATCTATCTCATTCTTCAAGCATCTGTTCTGCTCATTACCATTTGCATTTCTCATGTTTTTATATTTACACCTTTCATCAATAATTTTTATTGTTTCTTGTGTTATCCATGCTTTCCTATTGGTCTGAGCTATTCTTCCTGTTTTTTCTTTTGCTGCTCTATTCAATTCTTCCTTCAAGAGTTCCCATTTCTCTTCTATATTGTTTCTTTCTCCTTTCTCTATTAATCTACTCTTGATATCTTCTTTGAAACTCTGAAGCACCCCCTGTTACAGTTTTTCTGATTCCCATATTTTTGTTCTAATTTCTTTCTTCCGAGTTTCTTCATTTTCAGCCTGCATTTCATAACCAGCAGATTATGGTTGGAGTTTATATCTGCTCCTGAGCACGTCTTGCAGTTTAGCAGCTGATTTCTATACCTCTGTCTAACCATTATATAATATTCTCATTATATATATTTTTATGTAGAATTCAAAGATTTAACTACAAATAATGAAAGCATTGAATTGAAAATTATGAAGGTAGCTGGAATTATTATTTAACCATAGGTTTATTACAAGAACATAAAATTAACTAATAATTGTTAATAACATTACTGTGGGTTCTATTGCTAATAAAATGTCATCAATGTTTCAAACATTTTATATTTAATTTAATGTGAATAAAAGTGTTAATATGTGTTTTATTAATATATACATTCAGAAACTACAACGAGGTGCAGAAGAAGATATTGCAGGCAATTACTTCAAATCATACAGAGCAAATCAACTACTTGAAAAATGTAGGGAAGCTTACAAATAATATTACTCTATTGGAGGTAGGATAATAAATGTGTAAATATTAAACTAAATTCAGTTTAATGACCCAGTGAAATTGTTTGTCTAATAACTGTATACATTGTGTACAGTGTACTGTAATGAAGAATAATAAATTTTGTGTGAAGTACAAAGGCTTCTATTAGAATTTGTTGTAATTTTGAATATTAAAAGTTAAGCGTTAAAGACATTTCAATATATGAGTACAAAAATTTTTAGAGTTTAAATATGCATAAAAGGTAATATCTGTCACTTATTTTTTATTGTGATGAGAAGCATAACAATTAAATGTTACATATCTTTTTACTTACAGAAGTCCTTTTTGAAACACCCTGCATAATTGAAGTGTCTGCCTGTCTGGAAGATTGTCTTAAATAGGCTCCAAATAGGTCCTATAGATTCCACTGAAAAAGGAATTTTAACTTTTGATATCTTGGAGGGTTTAGCAGATATTAAGGCTAAAAACCAATTTAATGCAATCTTCACCTTGCTGTTATATTAATATAAATAGTTGTAAATCCATTGAAATGCAGACCTGTTTAAAAGCAACTGCAAGTTAGAATGCTTATTAACCATTCCTATATCATTCATCTCATTGCTGTGAAATTTTGGGGTTTTCTGTTTACCCTAGAGACATATAGAACTTGCAAATGGATAGATTATTCTCACATTTCAAGCCTATCAAATGAATTAATTAAATTGATTGATTATATAAAGACCCAGGCCACACAATGGCAGATGACCATATTACTTTCAGCCGATCTGAGGAGGGACAGCTTTACTGCAGGGAGGGGGAGGTGGAATGATAAAAAAGGTACAATGTTTACTTATAACAAACTAAATGAAGCAAGTTTTCTCACTCCATCTATTTTTGCAGCAGGATTTTGATTGGAGGTCACGGTATCATTGTTGAGACAGCATTGTTATTTCCAACAGAGGACTTTCAACATGTGTTCACTTTAGTTTCAGCTCCACGCAAATTTGTAAATCACTAATAAGATAAAATTAATGGTTTTTTAATAGATTGTTACGCGTAACCTAAATATGCGTCTTAATAGGTTCAAAACTGGTTTCCAGGGACAAAGCCGAGAATACGCCTCGCAGCCGGGTACACATTTGAAAGCAGGACTTACCACAGAAAACGTGGGCTGATAGTGACCTAAAATATCTGAAATCTTGGGCATCGTCGGGCACCCAGCTGTCTATACCAATAATATATTTGAAGTGTCTGTCTGGAAGTTTGTCTCTACTAGGTTCCGAAATGCGTGAAAGCGGGACCAGTTCAAAACCAACTACAAGTGTTATAAGATATGATTATAAATATTTGTAAATTCCTAGAATTGCCCTAAAGCGATCCTATATCATTCATCCAATTGCCGTGTAAGTTTGGTGTTCGATCTTTTGAAGTTAAGGTAAATCCACTGAATTGCCGCGCCAAAGCCGGCGGGAGTGGAATCTCTCTGGGACATATAGTTCAGTTTCATTGACCCATTTAGGCGTTGGTGTTGTTGATTGTAGCGTTGATTTGGGAAATGATTGATTCTTAAGTAACAAAATCCAAGTGTGTATTTCAGTCATACCTGTTGTATGATGCTTTTATAGCTTGAGGTTTGATTTCTTCCCTGTGCCATTCTCAACTGTTGATTTAATTTAAGGTGAGATTATATCACAATTGAATTATGTCTGTTACTTTTGGTTGATTGTAGCGTTGATTTTGGAAATGCTAAATTCTTAAGTAACGAAATCCAAATGTGTATTTTAGTCATGCCCAAGAGAAAAAATAAGAATCTCTCATCAATTACTGCAAGTGCAAAGAAAAAGAGGAGTCGACGGGAAAATGAAACTGTTGAAGAAAGAGATCGCCGTCTAAGTATTGAAAGAACAAGACGTGCAATTGCCTTAGCGAATGAAAGCTCACCAGAGAGGTGTCGGCGTTTAGAATATCAAAGATCTTACGCAACCCGAAGTAGGTCTAGTCAAACCGCCGCTGCCCGTGAGCAGCGTTTAGCAAATGACCGTCTGAGGCACGCTATCCGTAGAAGCCAAGAGACCGACGAGATGAGGCAGCGACGAGTCGACAATGATCGAATCCGCCACGCAATATCAAGGAGTCAGGAATCTGACGATGTAAGAAAGCGTAGGCTGCAAATAGATCGTATCAATCACGTGATATCAAGGAGTCGGGAATCTGACGATGCAAGAGAGCGTAGACTCATAATAGATCGTGTCAATCACGCTGTATATAGGAGTCAGGAATCTGACGATTTAAGAAAGCGTAGACTGGAAACTGATCGTGTCAATCACGCGAAATCGAGGAGTCAGGACTCTGAGGATGTAATAAAGCGTAGACTGGAAACAGATCGTGTCGATCACGCGATATCAAGGAGTCAGGAATCTGACGATCTAAGAAACCGGAAACTCGAAATAGATCGTATCATTCACGCTATTTCGATGAGTCAGGAATTATTAGTATATGCTAATGAAATTAGTAAGTAGTACAAAATACAAAAATTGTTGAAAAAATATATAAGAAAAATACATGTACGCTATATACCAAAAAATAAAATATATACATAAATGGTACCGTAGTTTTTATACATTCAATAAATTCAACCTTATGAAAATTCTGTATCTGTTTCAAATTTTAGGGAAAAGTCAAAGTTCTGCACGAAATAAGTCGTCGGCACAGCTAGTGTGGAAATTGAGAATTGCAGAGACATAAGTAATCTATAAAAATAAAATTAGGCGATTGGAAAACTGATGTCATCTGGATTGTTGTTTTCAGTGCTGGGTTTGTTTGAATTTCGCAGACCAATTTCAATGACTTGTTAAAAGGTTCTTAGTTATCTAAAACTGCCACGCAACATCTTCAGGATTTCCAAAATCTGATTTTATTTACTTTCCAGACTAATGACTAAAAGGTTATCCACTGAAGAGGAAAATAACTTTAAGGCTACCTCAAAATATCACCCACCATTTGCAAGGGTTAAAAACACAGAATTCAGTCCGCCAAGTTACTCTTATTATTAAGGGGCAACCTTTTGTTTGTAAACAAAATCTTGGAAGTAACAATGTATTATATTAAAAACTTAAACACTGGAAAAATGGTAGTAAGAGAAAAGGTAGATTCAAACCCTATCCTGTCAATAATTTACATTGGAGGCAAATCTTCATATAGTTCATAGGATTCTACATAGCATGTTTACATGTACAGTAGGGAAAAGAAAAGTGGAAGGGGAGTATTGTAGTTTGAGGAACAACTTTCCTCCAAGTGTCCTGGTGAAATGCTACTATCATTGTTAGAAACAATAATTGTCTTTTCCTGTGTTTCCAACAGGGTCAGTTGAGAATTAAAACAACGTTTCCATGGCTTGCACTCCCGTCTTCATCATCACTGTGTTTAAATTCCCGAGAACTGTAAATGCATCATCTATACCGGGAAAGCCCTCATTCTCTTATAATAATTGTTTTCATACGAACAGGTTACAGAGACATCTTTTTAACACATGCTATACTTATCAAGGATGTGTTTCTTGACGTACAACAAATCCTGAGCTGACAGCAATATATTTCCTAAAGTCAATATTTTCAGAATTGCTTTTACACTACCAACTTGTACCAAGAAAGGCCGGAGTAAATAAGAGCTGATGTCTACCCACACTACAATATGGGCAGAGTTGCCCACTGCACATCGTCTTACCACAGGACTTGCTAATTCTCCTGAACTGTACCTAATGCATTTCATTTTTGATGGACAGATATGAACCTATTAGAGAAAATAAATCTATAAATAGAAATTTGGGCTACCATTGTTATGATTCTTTCAGTGAAAATGCATTTTAAAGTCAAAATATTTACCATAAAGTTAATGAAACCCTCCATACTAACCTGTCCTGTGCAAGCCTTTTCATTTCTACATAGCTACTACATCTTACATCCTCCCTAATCTGATTAGTGTAGTCCATCCTTCATCTCCCTCTTCTGTTATTACACAATACACTTCCCTCTAACACAAATTTTACAATACACTTATGTCTCAAAACGTGGCCTATTAATCTATGCCTCCTCTTTGTCAAAGTCCTCCAAATTGTTCTCTTTCCCCCAAATCAGTGTAGAACTTCCTGGTTACTAACTGTATCCATCCATCTGATTTTCGGCACTCTTCTGTAGCACCACATTTCGAAAGCTTCTATTCTTTTCCTTTCTGCAACCCTTATTGTCCATGTTTTGTACCCATTTAATGCCATACGAACATTTTTAATAATGATTTCAATAATGAACTTACAGAAAACTATAAGAAAATTCCATTAATATTTTTAATATCCTATGCATCAGGACACTATAAAATAAAGTAATAAATATGCTTTGTAAATTATTATAGATTACATTAAACAAAGGGCAGGTTTAAATATAATTTAGCGAGGCATCAATATTTTTTTTACAAATTAAGTAAATATTTAATAAACAAAAACATTCAATTATTTACAGTTGATATGTACATGACAAATTTTAAAAAGTGTCTCAAATTTCAATCATAATTATAAACTTATGCATTAGCAATCCTTCATGGCAATACATACAAATATCTTTTATAAGTTTGAATGCCTTCAATTATAATTAACTAATTAAAAGTACACAGTTATTTATCCTTGGGCACATTCTTTTGATACCAACTTAAGGTTCATGTTGCGAAGCATACATAGATCTCTTGCAGCTGCCTTTCTACCAGCGACACTATGTAAGTCATATAATCGTAACAAAAGATTTGTAGTGAAAAGATCTGGAAGTGCTCTCAGCAAACATGGGACCTGATTAAAAAAAGATTATAAAATAAGTAAATATAGTAGCTAATTTTTAAATTAACATTGATATATTTCCATAAATTATGACTACACATTATTATAATAGTGTTCAATAAATTTGAATTAATCTATTATAAAATTATTAAAATAAAAAACCATCATTAGACACAGTCCAGAACTATAAATTTTCACTTTAAGACCTCAGTCTTGTAACTAAATTATATGTATTAGCGTCCTTTCACAAAGTTTAACAAAAAATAAATTTGTTCGTGTATTGATTTACCATCAGTCCCAAAATTGTGAAGAAAATGTATCTAATATATTATACAATATAAAGTTATGAATTATTGGCCATTTTTATTTTTATTTATTGAACATGTAAAAAGCCTATATTGCATATTGTATGAATTTTCATATTCTTTCCTACTTGAACATACAAACAATTTTAACAGCCACTTAAAAACATTACATCATTGACATTATTAAACATAAAACTGAATTATTACAGACTCCCCCATAAAAAATTTAAGTCTAAAATGGATCATCTATAGGATAAACGAATCTTGGGTTTCCACCTGGGTCATAATGCTATTATGACCTGGGTGGTAAGCCCAAGAATTGTTTCTTAATCCAACAGATTCACTGGGAAAACCAATGATTGTCAAGGATCATCTATAATTATTCTGCCAATATTGTTATTCTAAATGAGTATGTTTCAACAAAACAATGTAGTTTATAATTAATACATAATAGTAAAGCACAAAATAGTAGTTTAAAAGTATAAATGATATTTAAGCAATACTCTTACAGTAACATATTTGAATAAAAATTTCAAATGTTAGCTAAAACTTTTTTTAAAGTATCACAAAATAAGTACATTAATATACAGAGATATGTTCTTGTACCAAAAAAATCATAGTTTCTCAGCTTACCAAAGTACTTGGCATAGATTGAAGGACAAGATCTGTTCTTTCATGACCACAACGGACTACAAACTGCAAAAAGCGACAGACAAAATGTGTTTGTTGTGAGACCTCTCCATCCCGACTGGCAACAACAAGAAATGTTTGGAAAAGATCTTCTAGAGATGAACTCAAAGATTCCTTCAGAGCAGGACTTGGTTTAGAAGTCTGGCTTGCACCGCCAAACACTAAGTCAGCTGCTTCAGAAGTATCCGCAACACCCACACTCAGGCGTAACAGTTTAGATGCTGGGCCAATCCCTTCTAGTTCCTATAAGAAATGAATATTTTAACTTGTAATAAACTATCAAACTTTGTGGGGCTTAAAATTTTATTTCCTACCATTTAAAAAAATGGTGCAAGGAATATGTACATTAATTTCCTGAACAAAGGAGGCACTGACACTGGTATTATTTATGAAATTTTAGATAGTAAATAATCATTTTCCTTTTATTCATATTTGAAAGAACTAACTCATCTTCCACGTACCTCTCCATCAGCATCACGCCGACTTCTCTTTCGGGAAGAAGAGCCATTAAGTCCTTGTGTGACTCCATTTTGAGATTCCAGAGCAGCAAATACACAATATGCACATAATTTAGCAAGTGCTGAAGCTTGTGGTTCCACTAATTCATCACTCCTGTGAATTTAGTCATTGATATAACACATGAAACTGACATACTGTACAATTTATGGCTATACTTGCCATAACTTTGGGATTTAGAGGCAGTCAACTCACCTTACTCTACAGTATAACAATATTATTAGATTATTATTAACTGAGATATTGTGTTATAGCAATATGAGAAGACGGTGGAAAATAAACTAGCTGAAATTGGTAAATTACTCAACTGACACATACAAGCATCAATGAGATATACTTGATACATGATTGTTATCAGATTCATAATTATAAAAGTTCCTAATTTTGCCTCTACATTACCAAAAACCAATTCTTAATAGTATGTCCTAAGCTTCAGTAAGAAGACACATGCTCAAATAACTAGTTTTGATACCGAATTACAGATGAAATTCATGTTGTACACCAAGCCTGAACATATAATTAAAACATTTCTTTATAAAGGGTGTTTCAAAAACAACTGCAAAACAGTGAAACACGTGGTATGTTGGAAAGGCAAGTCTGGAATTTATTATACACTGACTTGCAGAAATAGTTACAATATTGGGCATCAGAGGGTGCAATTGTAAATTGTGAACAGATAACATTACAATGGTTTTCATGGTGTTCATGTAAGTAATGTGTCACAAATGAAGGGTAAAGTTTGAAGTCACTCATTGCAATGTCTCTACTGAAACGGATGTACATGCCTCAGAATTCTTAGAGTAAAGAGTGTCTTTCAAGTAGCCCCACAAGAAGAAGTCAGATCTGGGGAATATAAAATAGGAAACGAAAACGTGTCACTTGTTGAAATGTGGTGTAACTTTTAATGAGAAATTAAACACAAACTTAGTAGCATGGAATGGATGGAGGTTGTTACACTCCATAAACAGGATATTGAAGAAAAGTACAAGACAAGGCAGCTGCTTACACTTCTCTAGTTAGCCCTATGATACAATATGGGGCAGCACATCAATGCCCTGGATAAAATTTAGAAACAGGCTGGGGTTTTGTGTGGGGACAAAATGAAATGGGAACCACTCGGTAATGGGAGGAAAAAGGCTACTCTACAAAGCTTACATGGATGAACTGGCCTGGTCATAAATAAGGGAGCAGCTACGTATACCTAAATTTTCCCTAAAATGACCATAATTATAAAATAAAGGAAAGGGACCAAAGAATGGACGTGGGCAAATATTCCTTCATAAACTGGGTGATAAGGAACTGGAATACTTTGCCTGCAAGTGTACTAGAGGCTTTTCCGAAGAGTACAAATGTTTTCAAAAAGTTTGTAAAAAAAAAATAGGACGTGAAGTATTTTTAAATTGTATAAATAAATTTATTTTCTGTAATTTATCTTTGTTCTTTTAGTTTATCAACAATTTATCTTTGCACTTTACTTTTATCATCAATATAGAGGCCAACCCATGTCTGTCACTCAGGAATAATTCAGAGTAATGATTTGTTTGCTGAAAAATTCCTTAAGGAACCCAAAACACTGCAGTAGTATGGTGAGGTCATGCCCCAACATACATAAACCACGAAATCTCTAAGAGCTTGAAATATGGCAAAAGATTGCAATTTATCGGAATGTGTTAATCGTTTCCCTTGTGATGAAGGGCCCAATTATCCCTTTACTGGAAAGTCCAGCCCAAACTGTAACTGTAACTAACGCTTTAGATGTAATAATTCTGATTTAGTCATAAATTTCTCTAAGTCTCTTACAGAACAAGTATACACTTCAGTATTAACAGTGTATGTTTATTTTTAATAAAAAGTAAATGTAAATCAAAAGTAAATATTTTGCTACAAAGCATATTAGATGTATTATAACACACAAGCTGGGAGGGTACAAACTTTTACAAGCAATGTATTAGTTGATACATAAATTCAGTAAGTTACTGAGCAAAAATGACACAAAAGTACTCCTGATCTATTTATATTGCTAACTCATTTTTTTTAAAAAAATATAATAGTTTTCAATAATTAAGTAAGCATGCAAATATTTATAATAATTAAGTAAACTCAAGCTTACAGAAGCGTGTTGTGAAGATACTGTGGCAGAACATGATTTAACAATGCCTGTGTGCACTGTTCTATATTTAAATGAAATACTGCAAGAGCTAGATCGACCCCTCTGTCTAGTTCCTCTTGATAACGGTATTTCAGAACTTCCTGTTAAAATATACCATGTAATAAGTTAGTTTATAAAAATGAATTTACGAAAAACTAAAAAACCAAATTTTTTTCTGTTAATATGTTACAAACCAAACAATAAAGCTTTTGTAAACAGAAGTATGAAAAGTGCAAAAGCAAGGAGTGAAATTGTCAACAATTCATAACGAGAGAATAATTGTATTACCTTCACTAAATTATTGACAAACCACAAAGATCCACCTGTATACAGCAGACTTTCAAGGGAATGGGTAGCTTCAATGTTAACCCAACCTCGCTGATGAATACCAGCCCATACTGACGCTAGCTGCTCACTTACTGGCTCTCGTGAGATTACACTAGGATAAAGTAATTTGTTAGAAAATAACTCAAAGTTGCAGGTAAAATTCATAACTTTATTATATATGTGCTAGAAAAACTATCAATTATTATTTTTAATGAAAAACATACTGATTCCAAAGATGAAACTAATTAAATACTCTGAACACATTATGTGTTATAAGATAAAACTATAAAACCACATTAAAGGTCGTCAATTTATACTGTTAATAGAAACATCTATTTTCAAGAGTTTTTGACCCTTTGATCATATTCTTCTGAAATAAATCATAGATACAATAGTGATTACAAATTATACAATATGACAAATAATAAACACAAGTTTGCACTATGCTACCTTTTTCTATTTTGAACATAATAAATTGATGAACTTTTACTGTGGTTTTATAATTTTATTTGATGCACCAATAATGAAGGTATTAAGGAAAAGGAAAGTCTAGATTCAGAAATTTGAACTAGGTCTTCAGTAGAAAATATTTAACAGCAATGAAATGCTGCTGAATTTAAAAATTCATCTAAAATAAAATGAAATATTTACAGGGAGTGTAAACTTTGCAGATATTGGTAGACTAAAAACGGAATAAAAAATGAATCACAATATGAAGTCTATGAGTGCTGACCTAGAATCAAATTACCAAATTGTAATATTTGGTGTTAAGCAAGGGTAGGATAAATTACTAATACAGGAAAAGTTGAATGTGCTCAGGAAAATTAAGAATATTATAAAAAAATATGTCAGAAAGGTAAATGTGACTCATAGAAAATTTAAACTAAAAAACCTAGTTTAATTTGATAAAAAATTAAGAATGGATAAATTAGTTAACACCAGTGTTACTCCAGGCATAATAAACTAAACTGTGCATGTGTTATATCAAAATATGAGAAAATTTTATGACTCTATACAAATGTATACCAGTACAATAAAATATTAATAGGAAGGAAAAAATGGCATAATGCTTAAAAGTTTTCTGCATAGATTTAACTGAATGTATGTCTACACTACTTTTAAATGAATTTTTATGAGAAGGCAATAATACAATTTTTAAAATGTTTAGCACAGTCTTGTGATGACTTTGAATTCAATTAATTAAAAGAAACAACTAACCAGACCATAAGTACATTTATGATGCCCTTTTACGGACCCCCATCAAGCAAGACAATAAATTGAATTAATTTTTCATTCTAACCTGTGTGATAAAGTCATTGCTTGTTTTGCTGGATAAACATCATGCTGCATTTTTCTAATGATTTGGAACATTAAACCGGTCCTGAAAATATAAACAAGTACAAAAATACAACCTGACCTGGTTTACTGTATAGTTGAATGAAATATAAATATTAATTGGGAAGTCTATGTATGGTTGATTACCTTTCTTTAAAGTTATCAGGCTGAGACATTTCTTCATTAGTTAGTGGAGTCAAGAACTGTTGAACCATATTCATGGGCTTGAGTAATTCTTCTTGGGGAAGAATCTATAATCATAAATAAGTAATTTAATTTTCTAATAAACTTTTATAAGGTCTATAAACACTTTATTAAAAATATCAAGCAGAAATATATGAAAACTAAAAGATGAATTTGGTTTGTAATAATCACTATTTGTCAACTTTGTTTACAGTTTATTAAAATTGATTATAATAATATATATAGTGCTACAACAATTCACCTGCATACGACTGCACAGCCAATTAGCAGCACATACAGGAACACATGCCATACGTGAACGCATTGAATCCAAAATTCGTTTTACGTCATTGGCAGATACAATTCCATGTTCCCAAGCCAGGAGGACCTCATTAATGGCTCCAGGAACATTCAAACACACTTCATGCCATTTAACTTGGCTAAAATTAAATGGTTTGTATAAATATATCACAATGGAAATAGGATTTAAACTAAAATTGAATTGAAGTTAAAATCATAAGAATTATATTATCTTAATTAAACTGAAGTCACTCTGGGTAAGTTTTCTGAAAAAAGTTTTTTTACTAACCATGTGGTCACCTTGTGGAAAATATTTTACCCCATTGGAATCCTAACAGAAAATGCTGAACAAATAATTACTGTTTGAAATAATTGATGTATTACTCAAAACAAGACACAAGAAATGGAAATTTTATTTAAGTATGGTCAAAATGTCACACAGAACAATAAACTTTGATTTTTATTTACACATACATTTTAGTGTACTAACTCAAATTGTTGTGTAACTATGTGATTGCAAATTGAATATTATGCAGAAGAAGATTCATTTCACAAGACAAACATATTAACAGAACAATTGATTTATAAAGTTAATTACCTAATTTTAAATTCACCATCTGCAGAGTTAAATTGATTAAGTAGATTTTCTACTTTAATTGGATCACACTGTTGGATTACTTTCTCTGGGCACTTCGGGCTTCCATGTTCCACCATGCAGTCTCGCACCCACTGTTCAAAGAATGAATCTCCTCTCTCTTCTGATAAAACAACCTTTTATAGGTAAGAAAAGTTGAATGTGAGTTATAATGTTCAACTTATTGAGAATATAATTAGCTCTGTTTGTAGAAAAGTGTTTCAGTGTTTTAGAGTGAATGTTTTTTCTGAAATGCATGATGTAGATATTTATTTGATGAGAAAATAATTACAAGAAAAAACATGCAACTGTTTTGTCAAAGTCAATACTGAATATATTTAATGGCAAAAATATGGAATTTTAAAGTTTTAAAATTTTATATGTAATATCAGTCATTATTTATTTTCTTCCAGTATGAATCAGAGTTATTTTATATTATTATTTAATGTAGAGAGAGTATAATATAGTTTTAAAAAAATCAATTTGAGCATACTAACTTCAGAACCATAAGTTAAAACAATAAAGCAGAGCATCAAAAATGTTACATCGAACAGAACAGCTCTGGTCTGAGAAGCTTTTCCTCCTTCACCACCAATTTGCTTGCTCCATTCATTAAATTTGATAAGTTTTGATACAAAACTACGAAGTTTTCCTTCAACTGTGGCAACAGCCAATATAAGTTCAAAACTTTTCCCAGGCACTTGGCATAATATATTGACCACTGCTTCCTGTAAATAAAAGATTATTGAAAAGATACCATGGTAAATACACAATATAATTATATTGCCGATGTCTTTCATGGTCATTAATATGTTTTGGGTCAAAACTTAACATGGGCTCAGACATGGAATTTATGTGTGAAATGTGGCAAATTAGGCCTTCAGTTATAAACTGTCATTTACTAATTGTTAGAATTACAATTTTAAATAATCTCTCTTGTTCACATTCAGTTATGTTGCTAATTCCTGTTAAAGCTATAAAAATGGGAATAATTAGTTAGATAGAAGTAATATTTACACTTTTCAATGAATGGTGCTTTACATTATTTTCTAATTCTTTATTTTGTTTTAACCAAATGGTGTCAGTACTCAATGTAAGGGCATCTCATACCAAATTCTATGATGTCTTTGTCAAAAAAAAACTACACTTGTCTTTATATATATAAAGGGTGATCGGAAAATGTCTGGCCAAAATTTAAAGGAGGTTAGAGGCCATATATTTTCTAATCATGCATAGATTGTTCAGTTCACAGCCATCTAATATTATGAAAGAATACATATTAAAGAATGATAAAATAAGGAAATAAATGATACTTTCATCCTAAATAAGGTATTAAATTCACTTTTGTAACCAAGCAAAAATGAAAGATTTTTTAGACCATAACCACAGTACAGCAATAAAATTTATGCTATAAAAATGTTTTTATTTTCTCTCATGACAAATGTATGAAACTGAATCATGACAGAAGTATGGTATAAAACCAGTTAATAAAAAGTTCAACTGGCACTCTAAGAGTTTCATGTTACTTCATTAATAAAAGTGTACAATTAATTCTTACAACTGTTCCATATAAATAAACAATAAAATATCAATGATTTGCACTCATTTAAAGTATTGGATTAAAATTGAACACAATTACAAACCTGTATTTTAACATAATCTGTGTCAAGGGTCTTGAGAATACCAGCCAATGTTGGTTCGGCTCTTACGATCACCTTAGGCAAACAAGCTGTTGGAGACACAGACTGTTCAAGTTTCTGTATTGACATAACCATACCCTCTCTGGAAATAGAATATAACAAGTAATTTTCTGCATGAAAAATACTGAACACGTTAAATGTCTTTAATTCCAAGCAAATTTTAAAACTTGCTCCAACTGACAAGGGAATAGCAGAAAAGATATTTCTTAACCATTTCAATTAATTCGAATATATACAAAACTATTTACTGTATTTTGTTTCAGTTCAAATAGAGTAGAGTCAGTTAATAACTATGTATTTCAATTTATGAGACCTTTTATTGTGGAAACAATTCATTAATTAATTTAATCAACTTTATTATGTTTCTTTTTACCAAAACAGGCTTTTAACAAATAGAAGAAAACTTACTCAAAATTTTAAAATTGTTTTTTAAGTAAATATGTAACTTAGAAAAGTGTGTGCTTTAACTGAAGAAAACACAGGACACATTCATAATTCTTAAGTTTTATACAATATTTAATTTAGTTTTTAATAAATATGCAAGATGAACTGACCTTTTACTAGTGTAGAGACTGACATGAGTTTCAGTTACAAGTCCAATCTTGTGAAGTTCTTTCAAAAAGCACTCCAAGCAATTACAAGAACATTTTGCATCCATTATGTCAAGAAGTGGAGTATACTGAATTAGTAGTTCAATAGCATCTACAATGTCCTGTGAAAACTCTGTTTTATCTTGAGTTTCGGGGCATTCGCCTGTCAAAAGTTTAAAATAAATTTTGTTAACAAATGAACTGAATATGAAGAAATATTTCTTCTAATAATCATTATAAACTTTATTGAATTGTTCTGAAACTATACATGAGAGTTCAATTATGACATTTCTTAAAAATCTATGCATTTTTCAAAAATTAATTTAATCAATACTCGATCATAAGCTTTGGCAAGTATTCAAAAAGTAATGTAAGTATAGTAAATTAATGTGATGATCTTAACTTTAAATCTTAAAACAATGGAATAGATTCAATGTTTAACCAAAAAATCATTTTTAAGCAAGTGCAGCATAAATGAAATAAATATACATAGATAAAAGATATTAAAAAATTTACCTAATTACAAGAATTTTAAGATATAAAAAATACATTAAACTATAAAATATTAATAAATGTGCACCTGTGTTCTTCAAATTGCAATTGTGTTGATGTAATTGACAAAGTATTTGTGGAACTTTGAGAAAAGTGAATGCTCCCCATAATGATTCTTCACTTGTTTCAAGTACATCATTCAGGCTAATGAGACAAGCACGCATTATTTCTGAATAAAGTCTTGGCGTGCTGTAACCCTACAGAATTGTTTTTAAAATAATTACTTACTTTTTAACAGATATGAATAGTAAATTTAATTAATTTATTTATATAGAACTAGTCACATGTAAAATTGTATAAACCCCTTTTTGCTGTAATAATTACCTAATAATTAAAGGATTATTTAAATAATAAATGGATTCAGTATCTGACATCCAGTATTTAGGATGACAAGGAATGTGACAAATTAATACAATGTCATAAAAATCATAGATCAAACTCTTATATTAATCTTTTAAAAAAGTGTATGACTTATCATAAATAAATTTTAGAAAATGATCTTGAAATTATTTTCACAAAAGTTGATAAGGGATACACAACAGCAGCAATGGACAAAATGGAAAATATTATTAATGTGAACAAATTGCTTCCTGTCAGGTCATTATACAAGCCTTGCAGTTACACTAAGGTTATCAATATTGACACTAATAAACTAAAAGATTCATTTCAGTTTCATTGGCATTGTTTCACTTTTTAATTCTCTTCCCTTTTCTTTAATAATTAGTATCAATAATAGATGGAATTAAACTTTCTCTGAATTGATCAAAATACTTGTAATTGATATATTCAAACTTGTCATTGATCTGAGTTTGAAAAATGTTTAATTTTTATTCACTAAATAAATAGTTACCCTATGGATAATCCTTTATATAAATTTTTTAGAAATAAATTTGAAATTTTAGATTTTGAGCCTAATTTATTTAAATGAAATATATCTGAATTGCGATTTATTTAAATAACTGTTAACACCCTACATTATGATGATACATTTACTTCTTAACTTTTATCATTTGTTATATTTATTGTTAAATTGATAGGTTGTTATATGATCTATTGTAATTTTTGTTTTATTTGAAATACAGTATGTTTAATTTTTTACATTTAGTTTAATTGTTAAATTAACCTATTTATAACTTCCTACTTTTAGGTTTAACTGTCTATATTACACCGTTGCTCTCTATTCTTGTAGCACGTTTTGATTGAGGGTGGCCTAGTGGTCATTCAAGGTCGGATTTTCACACATTTGGTATAATTTTCTTTCAAAAAGTTGATTTTATTATTACAAACAATATTCTGATATTTAAATAATTTTTAATGTAAATATAGTCCCAAATGTGGTGACGAAATGTCATTTGATCTAAATAAAAACTGAGTTTGTAAAACATGATCGTTAAGTTATTTCATTTAAACCAATTTGTTACCTTAGATACATTATTATGCCCAAAATTCAAATGGACTATATACTTGATACCATTAATTATTTTCACACTAATTTGACATTTAGTTTTTAAATTGAGAAAAAAATTAGCTTCCTAGATAGTTTTACTACAGATAATAACAATAAAATAATAACAAAGTTTCCAAAAACCTACATATTCTGATAAAGAACTAAATTGCATTTTCTACCACATCCTGTTTTAAAAGAAAGCAATGGTATATAGTTTGATAGTTAAAGCCGCCGAATTACCTCATGAACAGTACCATAGTAATAAGAGCTTAAGTTAAAATCATTCTTCTACTTAATGGATATCTTACCAAATTTACCAATAAGTATATCATGGTCAAGCTAGACAATATTAAGTATAACAATAGAAATTTACAAAGTAAAAAGGGTACTAATAAAATTTGAATTTCGTAGTTTTACCTTACATACCCTTGCTAGCAACACAAATTAATCAAAAACTATAATTAGATTAATTTTTAAAGCATCAAGAATATTAAAAACTCATATTTCAGGTAACAAATAGAACATTAAAAACAGTAAAAGAATAATTGCTTTTTCCTGACACATACAAATTAATAACCACTAAATATATTGGAATAATGTAGAAATTCTAAATTTGTAAGTTTAAATTCATATTTTATATTTAATTTTTAATGTTGACATACCCAGATGGTAAATTATTGTTTCAATTTTATTTAACGGTGTTAACATCTGCCTGATGAAATCTCAAAAACGAAACGAAACATTGCATCATATTATAAATTATAGTCAATAAAGCTTTTGACAACTAAGGCTGTACCATACATTTAATAGTGTTTACTACAGATACAGAGTTAATGCACTACACTTGGATATAAGTGTTTTAAAATTTGATACACAATTAATAGCTCAGCAAAACATAAATATAAAAATGAAATGTATACCTTCAACCTCTGAATCATTAGCATTTCATTCACAAACATCTGAGTATCAGAATTTGGATTCTGTAGTACTTCAATAGCTAACAGAGCTTGTAAGCAATATGTTACGGGTTCAATATTGGCATCAGACTTGTCTTCTTCAACATCAAGATGATTTAATTTTCTGTAAACCAAGCAACATGTTTCATATTCACAGAATTAGAAACTTTAATTAATGGAAGAAACACGAACTTAATTACAAACTGCTGTTTAAGAAATGTTTCTTAGCTATTTTTTTTTAAACTTTTTCATATATTAAAATGATAATTACTGGAAAACAAATGTTAAGTGTGATTATTTTCAACCTTAATTTTAATACAGTCTTAAATGACCCGGATAAAAAAAAATATTAATGTTTTATATGAAACTATATAAAAATTAAGTTAATGACAAATTAGAAGTGTAACATAAAAAAACTCATGTGGACAAATGTTACCTTAGTGTTTTTGAAACAGGAACACTGGGTTGAAATGAGGGATTCTGTGCCAAAAGAACTTCAACTTCTTGACTCTTTTTCACAACTTCGAGATATGTATCTAGAAAGTAAAATTTTTAGAAACAAATTGAATGGCCTAATTTATGTTTACATATGGCTGGAGAGAAAGTAAATATTAGAAGACATCTGTTTTACTGGAATATGACATGGAAATGAGTATGATAATTCCAAAACTGGAGAAGTTAGACCAAGTTACCAAGGGAAACACAGTAAGCTGCAGCTAATTCAAATAGTTAATAGTAGACTTATTCAAACTATAAAACTTGTTGTTATTGTGGTATTCAGTCCTAAGACTTGTCTGATGCAACCCTCCATGCTAACCTATCTTGTGCTAGCCTTTTCTTATTCTTATAACTAGCACAACCCACACCTCCCTAATCTGCTTAGCATATTCCATCCTTTGCCTCTCTCTTCTGTTCTTACACCGCACACTTTCCTCTAATGCTAATTTTACAAGACCCTCGCATTTTAAAAGGTGGCCTATTAATATAACCCTTCTCTCAGTCAACGTCCTCCATATTGTTCACTTTTCCCCTATTCTGTTTAGAACTTCCTTGTTTCAGCATTTGCCTATAGCATCACATTTCAAAGGCTTCTATTCTTTTCCTTTCCCCAACTCCTATCGACCATGTTTCGCACCCATATAATGCCACGCTCCATACAAACACTTTTAGCAATGATTTCCTAATATCCACACTTATATTACCCGTAAGTAAATACCTTTTTTTCATGAAAGCCTTCCTTGCCTGTGCTACCTTACTCTTTATGTCTACTATACTTCTACCATCCCTAGTTATTGATTCCCAAGTAGCAGAATTCTTTAACTTCTGTCAAAATATCCCTTCCCAATCTAACACTCTTTGTTATTCCACTGTTTCCCAAATTACACTCCATTACCTTGGTTTTTCCTCTATTAATCCTTATATTGAACTCTTTCTCCACGACTACGTTCATGCAATTTATTATGGTTTCCAAGTCTTCTTCTGACTCCCTTAATACTATAATATCGTTGGCAAAGCATAAGGTTATATTTCTTCTCCTTGCAGTACAATTGATTTTCCATATTCCGTTTAACTTTCTTCATCGCCTGTTCTATATATAAGTTAAACAGCATGGACAACAGACTGCATCCTTGTCTTACTCCTTTCTTGATTACGGCTTTCTTTTCTAGGTCTTCTATTTTAATTACTGCTACCTATCTTCTGTAGAGGTTATGTATTAGCCTCCTTTCTCGATATTTTATTCCAATATAAAACATATGTGTTAAATATATACTACTTAGATAAAGAAGTAGCCAATTATTAGATAAAATTAATTCTGACTGCTAATTGGTCACTTCTTTATATAATTAGCACAAACATAGATGAAATTGGCATTTGCAAAAAAATTTCATATAACATTTTATCTACTTACAAAAGTGAGTTAATTTATAGGCAACATACTATTAAAAATCAGAATTTTTTTAATAATTTGCGAACTGATTACACCTTTTTGCAGTAATTAACCATAAATATGCTGTAAATAAACTGATTTTAGATGCAGCACTATTTAGTATAGTATTTTCGTCTAATAAGATATTTAAAAACAAAAAGTATTGAAGTTAAAAGTTGATGGAAACCAATTATTTGAAGTTTTGCAAGGTTATATTTACTTATATAAATTTGGAATGAAATAGATCTGTTAAAGATTATAAAAATTGAGCATACTCATAACTTAGGTTATTCAGAAAATTAAAAATCTATACAAACCTCTGCATTCATGTTTTGCCAAATATAGCATAGCTTGCATAAAATCACATTGTAACAGATCAGTTAAAATAGCAGATGGACGATCCAGCATTGCCAAGTGTTCCACATTTGTTTTGAGTTCAGGTAAGTTATTCTTGAGGGCATGTTGCATACATATAAGAAGCCACTGAACCAATGATAATACTGCAGTTGCTAAGAGTCCCTCTTCAGGTTTACCGCGACAAGTTATACCACCCTAAACATTTATGACATTTTACTAAAACATACCTTCCTAAACATTTATGACATTTCATTACAAACATCACAAAAATGTGAAAATTCCTAAAATTAAATGTAACGTTTGAGCCTCTGTCATGTTGTTATATATGAGAGCATATAAAAACTATGTGATGCTTACATTTGATTATCTTGTTTACATAAAAGCCATTACTGAAATGAAATCCAAGGTTTAGAGAAGGCAGTTATTTTACTGGATATTTGTTTATTTCAGTAATGATCTTCATTGATTTATTGTGACACATTTAAGACCAATTGTTCTTGATCAAAACCTGTGATAGTAAGGTCAAGGACATAAAGATATAAAAAAAAATTATTATTACTTAAAAAAAAATTCTCAGATACATTTTATATTTGTTTAAATTCTAAATTTAACTACTTTAGATATCTCCTTGACATAGATTTAAGAATTAAAACAAAACTATTTCATCATAAAATTTAAATAACAGTATTAAACTAAAATTGATGTATATGAAATTTCATTTAAATTAACCACAAGCTATCTGATTGGTAACAACAAACAAGTAAGTCATACCTTAATTGTGTCCAGAAAATCCAAGAGGCTAATGACACAGTGGGGTTTATGAAAACTATCGTACTTGCTAATTCTTTGTAAGACAGCTGCATAAGATACCAGCTGAAATAGGAGATAAAAATTTACAATATGTACAATATATTTGTAAAAGTGGGTAAAAACTAAATATACAGGTTATTTAAATGAAAACCTTAAAATTTTAATAATAATCTAGAGACTTGTGAATTTTATTTGACAGAAACTATACTTGTAGTTCCAAAAATGACTGTTTGTTGCAACAGAGAAAAAGGAGCATTCAATTTAAGGCATAAATTGCATTTAAAAAATTATCTATTTTCCGTAGAAATAAACCAGCTGTAGCACTGAACGATGATTTTGACATGTCCCAGCAGCAAATATATAGAGGAGAAGGGCTTAAGTGTTTAAATAGAGGCGTTTTAACTTCAGTGCCTTATCCAGGCACACATTGTAGAGATAATGGAATCATAACTGCTTTACAAGAACTAAAGAAGGACATATTAAAGTTACTGTGAAGAAAACAGATATTATTTTTCATTAGTGTTAAAACCACTATCAAAACATGAAGCAACTAAAAGTCATGCTAATTATTTTCTAGAAGGAAACTGAAGTAATTTTGTAACATAACATGGAATGGGAGCAAGGTGACCAGCACTTCAAACAGATGTTCAACCAGCAATGTGAAAAAATTTAGTAGTTCTACAACAATCCATGACCATATACTACCTAATCAGTGTAGGATATGAAATTAAAATGTATAAAATAAACATCTTGTTCACCTGACTATCAGTGATTTTCACATTGTGGCTTACGTTACAAAGAAGTGATGACCAGCGTGTAAGAGTGGATAGCCACAGTATAAAAATAAATCTGAGGATGTATTCACTCACTTCTGAATTTTTGTATATAGATTGTACATGTTTGGGACAATGATCAATGATATATATCTGAAATTCCTCACTAGCCATGAATACTAAGGGTTTTCATTTAAATAACCATGCCAATAATAAAATATCTACTGATCCTTCTGAGGCTTCAAATTGATAAGTAATATAGGATCTGAAATGAACTTGATTAATGTCAATTCATTAACATAATGAATTTTCAAGGAATACATAAGCCATAGTTATTATTTTATTAAAATATATATATCTTCCTTAGATAATAAGTAATAGAAACTGTAATTTATATAAAGTACTATATGCAACACTGAAATTGTAAAAGACATACTTGTGAACTAAGAGAGTGTTTCAAATATGAAAGAACAAGCTGGTTAGGACCCGGTCCAACTAAAGCTTGTTGTAGAATACAATCAGCCAAGTTGTAAACATCACCACTCACGCCACGGGGAAGTATCTGAGGGGGAAAAAACATTAAAACAGTATACCGGTAACAGTTGGCAAAATACACAGTTTATATTGTAATATTCCTTACAGTTTTAATATGGATTCCCCATTGGAGGTCGGACCAACGCTCTCTCCAGGCTCTAAGCAAAAGAGCTTTCAAACTGCTCGTTTTGCTTGTCATTGCGAATTATTATAAAATATCCTAACCTAACACATGACAACAGTAAAGTGTAAACAAATAACAGATGCAAGTGACAACATTCATATTTAGTCAAGGATCGGAAAAGAAAAGATATTAAAGTCAAAGATGATTGACCGATGATTGACCGATTATATTATATAATTATTATATTGTTTTCAAACTCTGGCAACAAGAAAGTAAGTTAAACAAAAACTGCCACAAACCTTGTTTTATTTCAGTTTTAAAAACTTACTGTTTATTTACTCAATTAATATTAACGTGATTTGGTGAAATCCTTCGACAATAAAAAAATAATCTCTGCTTGTGCTAGTGGTACGATCCCGGACTATTGTCAATGGCAAATCGTATCTTATAAGAGTACTGGGTTAAAAAGGGTGCCAAAATAATCGGTGCTGTTTTAGTGAGTCGGCCCGAGAACATATGTTAGGGCGTAACAGCGCAGGTAAAGGGACTATGTACATGCAACAGCTGCAATGTTTTCGCGTCTATTTAGAGTTACAATTCCGTGATTGGCTTATTTATTCTACCATAAAACGAACGGTTCATTGTTTTGTTTGTAAATTATTTTCAACTTCTGATTCATAATGACCGGATTCAATGACTGGAAACATAGAATAAAGACCATTATAAAAATGGGGTAGAACACAAAAAATGTAGGGTGACGTTCTAAAGTCGATTAAATGTGCATGGACGTTTAAACACGCCATTGGTTATCCAGTACTGGAAAGGAGTACTGAAACAATAATTGCGGTCATAAATTTTTTAGCGTTAGGAATGGCAATTGTATAGGCATTTTGGAACTGATCAAACAATTTGTTCCATTTTTATGTGAACACAGAAAGAAAAATAGTAATGCGGGAAAGGGGGTCCCTTCATATCTATCAGCTAATATTTATGAACAATTCATACAAATCCTGGAAGTTAAAGTGTTGGGAAATGTTGCTGAATTGTAGAAAGCTAAGTATTATACCATATCTGTGGATTCAACACCTAATACCACACACAAATACCAATTGTCATTTACATTAAAATACGTTTCTGGAGATGTTCCTAAAGAGAGATTTTTACAATTTATAACAAATTCACGGGCATGAAGCAAGTATTCTCGCTGACATAGTCATGACTTTCTTGGATCAAAATAATATACCATTACTAAAGTGTAGAGGTCAGCCTATGATAATGCAGCAAATATGTCAGGGCATTATTCTAGATAACACCGGTCTGATACAACCCTACATGCTAACCTATCTTGCGCAAGTCTTTTCATTATCGCATAACTAGCATATCCCACGCCGTCACTTATCTGCTTAGCGAATTCCATGCATGGCCTCCCTCTTACCCCACACACTTCCCTCTAATGCTAATTTTACAAGACCCTCATGACTTAAAGGGTGGCCTGTTAATCTATCGCTTCTCTTCGTCAACGTCCTCTATATTGTTCGCCCCACCCCTATTTTGTTTATAACTTCTTAGTAAGTGATTCTATCCACCCATCTGATTTTCAGCATTCCATTTAGCAGCACATTTCCAAGGCTTCTAATCTTTTCCTTTCCCCAACTCCTATCGACCATGTTTCGCACCCATATAATGCCACGTTCCATACGAACATTTTAGCAACTATTTCCTAATATTCACACTTATATTACCCATAAATAAATTCCTCTTTTTCACGAAAGCCTTCCTTGCCTCTGCTACCCTACTCTTTATGTCTACTATACTTCTACCATCCCTAATTATTACTCTTCCCAAATAGCAGAATTTCTTAACTTCCTCAAAAATAGCCCTAAAATTAAGAACAAAATAAATATGCATTGTTTATACTATAACCAGGATGTTAACTTGAATCTTGTAGGTGTTCATGCGGTTAAATAATATCTTAAATATATATTTACCATTTATTTTCATCCTCGTATCGCTGGAAAATAATGTTTTCGTATTTGGAATCTCGTCTTAAAGTAGTAAAGCAATTGTCAAGATCTCGGTAGTCCACACATGCAGATGCAGTAAGTGCTATTTGTGAAGATTATGAAGGATTCAGATTGAGCTTGGATAAGCATTTGGAACTGAGAAGAGAAACTGTTTTAAAATAGCATAGATCATTAACGAAAGAAAAAACACGGTTGAAGAATTACCAATATTCATATAAACGAAGAAAACGCCACAAAGGCACTCTAACATTTATAGATAGTGGTGGGAAAACAGACGACCCAGATGTGCAAATGAATGTCAGTGGAAATTTGGAGTTGACACATGTTTACCGATCATAAATTCCTTAGTAACTAGTTTTGTTACGCGAGAGAAACAATTCCAAGAATAATTTAACAAATTTAGTTTATCCGAAAGTCTTCATACTTCAAGCAATCAAGACATAATATCTCACTGTGACGAACTTCTATAGTGACGACCTTACAGAACTATTAATGGAATGCCCTCAATTTAGGTCACACATGCTCATGAATATGGAATCTGTGAAGAAAGTAAATATAGATGGTAAGATCTTAACCATAAATGAAGAAGAAGACTGTTACCATCAACAATATTTACTCTTATATGTATATCGAACATATAGTTGCTGTTTTACCTAATATGAAAATCTCGATGAGAATTTTTCTCCTGATGATGCTTACTAGCGCCTGCGGCGAAAATTCATTTCCTAAAACGAAGTGGCTAAGAAACAGCATGGCACAATACCAGTTAAATTATCTTATGTTTAATGTGCATTGAACTTTATATTTTACAAAGTGTTAACCTTGACACCCACATTCACGATTTTGCAACATCAAATGTAGAAAAGTCAATTTATGATCCAAATTTAAAATGAGGAAACTGTGTGGGCGGGAAGGAGTGGACTACTGTGTTTTTTGGTTTGTTTTAGATTTGGCTTTCGCACTTATCAACAATTGCTTGGGACTTTAATACCTTTTTTTTTGGGTTAACAGGCTTCATGAGGGTGATCCTGAAACTCCCCTTTAATAGCATAGGAATCTAACAGATGCCCCTTTTTTCAGTTTAATTCATTGTCGAATACAGTGTTGACACCAGTATAAACTTTTTTAACGAATAGATAATGCAGTTACCAAGCAAAATTAACTAATTAAAGAAACACCACATGGCTAATCTGCTTTTCAGCTGACGAAAGCAGCTGGGATAGCAGACCGTTGTTTTATCAGTTAATTTTGTTTATCTAATGGCTAACATTTATTTGCTATTTTTCGTATAATATAAAATTGCTATAATTCTTCGGTATTTTGCATTCATCCCTCTTACGGATAAGGAGGACGGGAAGTGAGATATTTGCAAAAAGAACCGAATGAATTTAAACTCAAAATAATTTAACAAATACAGTTGCATGATTATACAAATCATTTAATTGTGATATTGAAAGCAATGAACTATATTGCCTATGATGGCTTACTTCGTGAATGAGATTGTGTGAAGTAGACACCCAATTTATTTAATGACTTCTTATTTTCTGAAGTGTGAATTGAAGTAGAAACCTTAGAAAATATCATTGGAATATATTTTTACCATTAATTTGTTGAAGTATTTAAATCTTACTTTCTTTACAATTTCATTGATAATAATAAAACAGTGTCGGGTGAATCTAAGATTTTCAAATTAAAATTGATTTATCTTTGTTATTATTATTTTCATTCGATACTTAACTTTCCATTAATAATATTTTAAATATTTATCTAGTATGATTTTATGTACTTCGATAGTCACAAATGGTCGACTATAGTGGCTCGATTGTTTAGTTCGCCGCCAAATAGTTCTTAATGTGACTGGTTCAAAATAGAATTAATTTTTGATTTAAAAGAAGCTAAAGAAATTGTATTAACCGAAAATTATAATTTATTTAAATTCGAGGAACTTACATTATTGATCATGGTATGTTTTATTTCATGTGACGTAAATTTTCATTAAGAACTTTTTACGTTTCTTTTAATATGTTTTGCATTTCAGTTATTTTACTCATTCTTCAAGTCCTTAGTTGGCAAGGACGTTGTTGTGGAGTTGAAAAATGATTTAAGGTAACTAATTCTTTATTTTTAAATTTGCTGTTAAACTGTGTGGTTATGTACTGCGGCATTAAATGCAACAGCGAAGGTGTCGGGATTTTATATAATTTAGTTTCATAAATATAATTGATGTATTTTAATTTTGTTCAGTATAGGGCCTCTGTGTTTGAAGTAATGCTAATATATGTTGCTCAAATTAATAACAGTCGGAAGAATGCTTAATGTCGTTAATAGCTATGTCATAAGCCATATATAGTAACCTAGAGTAGTGTTTCTATTTTAAATGTAGTGAAAACTGTAAAGAACACACAACGAAATTTGTGGTATAATTAAGTAAGTAGTATATGTATGCATATAACTTTACAGAAATATATTTTATTTTCTTAAACAATACACATTATACTAGTATATGTTTGTAACATTTGAAATATTGGAACTAGTGGAGTTATAACCGCCACATATACGCCCCTAACTTATGATTGGTGAACAACTAGAGACGCCACAGTCTGTTAACGTGCATACAATGAAGGGAAAATCCTGATATATATGTTTGGGGGATCATATTCCCTTTTAGCCGAAATATTAATTTACTGTTATTATTTCTTTTTTCCAGCATCTGTGGGACTCTCCATTCAGTTGATCAGTACCTAAACATCAAGCTAACTGATATAACAGTAACTGATCCTGACAAATATCCTCATATGGTGAGTAATTTTGTAATGTAATGCTGTAACTCACTGGACACACTAAAAATAGACATATTTTGTTTTATACAGTTGTCTGTCAAGAACTGCTTTATTAGAGGCTCAGTTGTTCGTTACGTCCAGCTGCCGGCTGATGAAGTTGATACGCAACTTCTTCAGGATGCTGCAAGAAAAGAAGCTGCTGCACAAACTCGATGATTGTGCAAGTTTTGATATTTCATTCTATTAATGTACTGTGCATTAATATGAGAAACTACATTAAATATTTTTTTTAATTATTGAACATATGAAGCAGTGTGCACTCACATTTGTTTTTATTTTTTATGTGCAAGTGACAAGTTGGTTTGTGAGAGTGAAACTTTGTGAAAAATTGTGATATGAAGTAAATCACAGATTTATCATACTTTATTTAATTTCATATGCAGCCAATTTAATTTATTGAATTAATGTCAATAAAATTCAATATATTTTAAAATTCTGATAACTTTATGTTGTCTGTTTTCTGAGTGTGTTATTTTATTGTTAAAAGAATAAGGTAGGTCAGTAAATGTGAATTAGGTTAAAGACTAGTTAAGATACACCACATACATACTGACAAATACATATTTTTCATCTACATTAAGTATAGAATTTTCCATTCATTCCATGAAAAGTCTTAATATAATAAAATTAAGGACTATGAGGTCAGTGGTGTATCCAAACTAGTCCAGTTCCCAATTTATATTAAATGGACAAAGTCATTGCTTGATCATATTAGAAGAAATTAATAATTTTGTAAGTGCATTTTTTATGTTACAAACAACTCAGATCTGTATGATATATAATTTATGGGGTGGTTGTGGCAGAGAGGTGACATCAAAGTAACTAACTTTAATTACAAATTTCTCAGTAATAACAAGTAGACGGATAATTCTTTCTATAGAGATTTTAGAATTGTAATGCTTATCAGGAAATTACTGCTTGGTTTTCTGTTTCCATTGGTGTATGTTCATTTGCCTTTAGCCCTAATTTTTATTGTGTGTGGTTCAGAAGTGCCCATTATTTTTTGCAGACATGCAGCTTTTTGTGTTTGCTTGTTCGAATAGTTACTTGAATTACCCAGAATTGGTTTGCCCAATCACTTCCTAATTGACTACATTGTGTAGAGACGACACATCAAACCTCTATTTCCTGATTTAATATAATTTTTTCAGGTACTCTTGTGTAACACAAATTCATTGATTACAATGAAGGAACTTGAATTTTCGTAGGATAATTTCTCAGAGAAGGAAGTTTGCCAACTTCAATTTTTTGTTCTTTTGTGTATACCTTAAACATTTTTTTTTAAAATTTTGAATTACTATATCAGATAAAAAAACTAAAAATTGTACACATGAAAGGTCTATTATAATGTCAAACCAGTGTAAATGTATTCTGAAATAGATAAACTGCTTGATTTCCACATGCTGTTTAAGGGGCATAAGGAGTAGTTCTGTGAAGTTTAAGGCCTTATTCATTTCTTTAAAAATGTTTGCTTTGAGACTTGGCACAAATAGTATGAATAGCAATTCCTTTTCCACATAGGTGACCTGGAGAAAATAATCATGGACATTAATTTTATGTCTGAAGAACTGCTACCCATGTTCCTAGAATACCAAGCAAAACTGAAGGTTCAACCACAGCTCATAAACAGTGTAATGAGGCATACTTTTAAGTGCTTGGATTTTAGGAATGAGTTCTCCATTCACCATGAATATTAATGTTTTTAGATTGGGTTGATCCTGACTTGTTTGGGTGAGTTAACGTACATATTATTGGACAGCATTGTGGATAAGTGTTGGCTCATGAGGCCTTTAAAGTGATGTCCTACAACACCCAAGCAAGGATTCTTACAAGGGTAAATATGTAAGAGATTTATTTGACAAATGACCTGACCTGCAATATGCTACATTTCTAATTGTCTACTTAACATTTTATAGTGAATAATTTTCAAAATTTAGTGTTGCATGTCTAAGGGAACAGTAACAACCTTTAAAGTTGTTCCAGACATGCTTGCGTTTGTACAAAATTGAGCCATTCCTGGATCACTATCCTCGAGCTACAAGCAAGTAGGAGAATAAGGGAAGAGAGAACAGTATGGAGGACTTTGAGCAAGAGAAGGGACAGAGTCTTGTAAAATTAGCGTTAGAGGGAAGTGTGTAGGGTAAGAATAACTTGGAAGAGGCAGGCCAAGGGTAGAATACCCTGAGCAGTTAGGTAGATGTAAGATGTGGTAGTTATGTGGGGAAAAAAAGGCTTGCACAGAATAGGTTAGCATGGAGAGTTGCATCAGACCAGTCTAAGGACTGAATCCAACAAAAACAAAAATTTTAACAAAGGTGGCACTTATTTCTAACAAAAATATTATCCATATGTACCTATTTTTTTATGAAGAAAGTTAATTTTAGGAACAAGCTACATATGATTGCAGTATTGTATACAGAATCGTGTAGTTTTTCATCATTTTGTAAGTCTTTGGAATATTGCCAAGTAGCCTTTGCTTAATTAAAATAAATCACAATTAGTCCATAAAAAGTAATATTTTTATTCATTCATCAAAACATTTATAAACAGGGCTGGTGATGCTACCTTTTTCTGTTGGCACACAGCTTGGTTTCTAAGTGCTACTTCATGGCTGAGTTAAATGAGCTTCACAGGTGGAGCAGGGGAATTAAATGTAATACCATGCATGCACATTCTTTTCGAGACAGGAATTGTGCTACAGCTGAGGATAGTACAAGGCATGACCATGTGCTACTTTAGTAGGAGTGAATACACTGTTGAATATTTTTTAAATCAATGCAGAAATTTGCATTTTAACACAGTAATTGTAAATGTTATCAAAATTTTTAAACAAATAATTATTCCTTAACAATTTCAAATGCTGTAGTGCGTATGCACTACCCTGGACTGGAGGTGTGATGCTGTTGATTAGCTTGAGCAAATTTTATTGAAGTTCAAGAAGAGAGTAGCAGAGAGGTGTAACCAAAGGATGTATGTTGCAGATAGTCAGTCATGGAATAGGACCAGCAGATGAAGTTTTTTCAGACCAGAATTGACATAAGAGTAACAATAGATGCATTTGAGTTCGTCACTTTCTTTATGTCTTTATGTTACCTTAATGTTTTTCACCACCTAACAAAAGCTACAAGGCTATCAGAAACATTGTGTGACATTTATTTTATCACTAATTTATTAGCTGTATTTTGGCTACTTCTTTTTGTAATTTGTACAGATAAAAAATAAACTTTCATATTTTAAGATTTCAATTAATGACAGTCCCAGAAATTTATAAATATATTTATATCTCCTTGTGAACCCACCCTGAGAAAATATTAAATTTTACCATAAATTGTAAAATTTAAATTGTTTTGTAGAATTTTGTCCTAGGACTGTTCTCCGGCATCCCTCCATGCTAACCTATCCTGTGCAAGCCTTTTAATTTCTACAAAACTACCACACTCCACATCCTCCGTAGTCAGTGCACTGTATTCCATCCTTGACCTCCCTCTCCTGTTCTTACCCCACACAATTCCCTCTAATGTTAATTCTACAACACCCCCATGTTTCAAAATGTGGTCTATTAATCTAACCCTTCTCTTGGCCAACGGCCTTCAAATTATTCTCTCTTCCCCCATTGTTTATTTTAAATAAAATTTGAGACATTAAATTTGAAACAAAGTATTAATAATTAATGAATCTCTGATAATTCAAAATACAATACACATGTAAAAACAATTTGGCAAGAATGCAGAGATATGGAGGTGAGAGGTTGGTTGATCAATGAGCAGAAAGAATTCCTTAAAGCATGGACATTGTGTTCCTTGACAAGCTGGAAAAGTTTGGTGTATGTATTCTTTCCAAGTGTTATAATATTCATGGTTTATGTTAGCCTAGTATATAAAATCGTTTGATTACAGTGTTGATCAAGTGCTTATGAGAAATGGTAGTTGTTTTAGTAGGTGTATTCACTTAAGATTTCCAAATTTCATAAATATTTTATGTAAATAAATTTCCATTTTTAATTTCTTCACATCACCTGCACTATCGAGATTATACAAATTTCTCATTACCCAAATCAAATCCTTATCCCCTCTCTTGCTGTGTCATTTATACAGTATTATTGTTTGGCCATTATTATGATATTTTTTTCTTAAAAATCGTCGTTTTCAAGAAATGAGGTACTTATCTTTTTGCTTAATTTTTCCTATATAAAATGAATTTTTCTGGGGCACCTTGTAGCTACCCAGATATATGCAACTAAAATTTTGACGTTTGTGATGTCTCCACACTTGGTGAAACATCACATCGACTGCTGACAAGACTACACTGTATGTCACTTTAAAATAACAAGATTGAATTGGCTATTACTGTCCTGCCTATTTTAATTTTCATATAATTATTCTGTTACAATACTTTCAATTGATTAATTTTTCAGCCATGTTTCTAAAGTTCTATTGTCGAAGGAAAATTGGATCCGATAAGTGGGAGTTTGTTAACAATGTCCATTTCTCATTTGAAAGTATTATAAAATAGCTGACCCCCGCAACTTTTTTCGCAACGAAATCGTTTTTTTTATTTTGCCATAAAAAGGAAATAACAGGTACAGAATTTCCTGAAAGTTGAATTATTTGAATATATAAAAAGTACTGTATCATCTTTTCTAGATATCGAAATGAAACATAACTAAAATTTAAGTTAAAATTCCCGTTTCAATCCCTGAAATTTTCATTGAGAATAACTCAAGAGAGTAGGGAATCTGCATTCATTTGGAGATTTTAACGCACGTTGAGAAAGAAACCTTCACGTAGAATTAATATATTATATTGATATAATTATAGAAATAAAATATTCAACAATGCTAAAATTAAATTACATTTTAAAACCCTGAAATTTTCATTGAAATTCGTTGAGCCATTTCGGAGCCTATTTAAGACAAAGGGACACACTTCAATTTTATTTATTGGTATAGATTTAAGGTTAAGTACAGGTACAAGGAAATGCTGTAAGGTGGTGATGGAATTTTTTTCAATTCATGTAGAACACAATTATTTTTAAACGCATATCCTATACTGTTTATAAATGAAATATATCCTGTGCATTTGAGTAGTAAAGAACCACACACATCGTGAAAAGTATTAACAGTTTGTTTCATTTTATTTAACATATTGATATATATGTATATAATACAGGGTAGTATTATTATTAAAGCAATGATCCAACATAAGCTGACAAACAAAATTATCGTCTTCCGTTTATATTCAACATTTTCATATAAATATAATCAATAAATGAAGAATGATTTTGAAGATTAGGGAAACATGAATACAATAATAATTATTTACACGTAAGTATTTATCTCTGTAGTCTAAGTAATATTTGTCCTTTTCTTCTTACTTATATGCACGGATTCTGCTTCATTTGCGATAATAATATAAGTTTAATTTATTTGGCTTTGTACATTTATATAAATATGACTAGGAAACATATAAAATCACATTTTTCTTATATAAAATCTCATTCTATTATATTACCAATCACGTTTGACATCTTTGGTTGTGAAAATTAATTCGCATTTTTGTCATACCCTGTTAGTGAAAATCAGGATCAAAATTCATTGTTTCTGCTGATTCTTTTCACAGTTTGAATATCGTTCACATCCCGTTAAAATGCAAATCAATTTCTTCGAAAATAATCCACTAAGGGAACACAAATATGAGTACACCGATTGCGATTAGCATGTCTCATAGACACTTTGCGCCAGAACATAAAAAAAGAAGCTTTTAATTCTCGAAGGTTAGGAATTAGGGAGCACAAGTTCTCGATGACTTGGTACAACGTTTAGTCACCGAATTCCTTTTTCACGCCACTAGTTCTGCCTTAGTTTTCTCCTTATAACCCAGTTTCACTGTTCTGTACTGAAGTAGGAATTCTGCATGAGATATAATTTGTCTATGGGATTGACTTGTACCATCCCTGAGAGCAGAGCTTCTGGAGGTGGTGGAGGGTGTCCCGAGGGCATGTCCAGGTTCTGCATGGACATGCTATCTGAGCCTCCCTCGTCCATCTGCTCGAAGTTTGTACTGTCATCCAATGAAATGTCTGAACTACAGAAACTCTCTCCCGAGTGTGCAGGATATGCATCTGGAACAAGTAAAGTCTTATGAGCTTTAAGAATTATAAAAACAGTGTGCCGAAAATTTTGTCTTCAGCAAGCTTTAAACTGAAGTGTTAAATCAACAATCAATTTTCGTTTTACAAGTCCGAGATAAACGTTATTACTTATTGAATAGGCCCATGGCAATTGATTTATACGTAGTCATCGGAAAGAAATATGCAGATAACTTACCATCTGGAGAGTACGGGATGTTTGGATTGAGTGGCTGACTGCCTGATGGAGGGTACGTGACGTCAGGATCTCTCATGGTCAGTCCATTCAGGCTGAGATAATGATCTGGAACGAGACATTCAAGAAAATTAAGTTTTAAGACTGAAATACAAAGAAAACAGGATGATTAATTTTTTTTGTGATTGAATTCAAACCGAGTACAATGAGGCCCAAACTCACATTATTCCCTAAACGAGAAAAGTCCGATAAATCCCCAAAATCAACACTGAACAAAGGAAAATCATTAAATAAGATGCAGTAAACTTTCTGTACTCTTAAAGAAACTACGAATCTTCGTTTGAAGCTGGGTCATTCCATGTCAAGTGGTCTGATTTCAGGAAAGTGCCCCGTTTGACCATAATGTATTTTGAAGAAATTTTGTGTGAGCTTTCATACGTATCTTCAAAGTACATTGGTAAACTTTCACATTTTAAAATTTAATGTTTGTGGAGATATTGTAGTTTGTTTATGTAGAAAAACTTTTACGCTATAACTGAAATTTCTGAAACTTTGAGATGTAATATCTCTGGCGGTATATTATTATAAAAAACGAAACGACTATCTAGTACAATGTTATGTGTACTTTTAAACGCAAATATCAAAAATACTTTGATGAGTAATCTTCCTTAGATAAATTGAAGCAAGGTCTGCCAAAAGCTTGAAGTGTGAAAAAAAATTAAAAGTTTGGCTTTCTACATCTCTGGAAATAAAGGTAAAAAAACTGTGAAATTTTGCACTCTATAAACTAGCATCACAAGGTCTTCGAATTTAAAATTTCATTTATCTGCTTATCTCAAGTGCTTTACAAATTGAGTGTAAAGTTATCGATTTTTGCAAAAACGCCAAAAAGTGGGTATGTGTAGCCTACTTTTATGGAAAACTAACTTATAAAAACTATTTTAAATAATTTTTATTTGTAAGATCATGTTTTAAAATTCTTAAAAAAGTAGACGTGATCTTTCATCGTAGGCGTATAAAGGCTTGAAATTGGGGACAAAGTTGATAACTTTGCATTAAGATGTTGTATTCTTCAATATGCATTCAGGTAGTTTTTTTTAATTTCTGTTTTAAATTACTAAAAAAGAAGGATTCATATTTCATTACAGGAATATGGGATCTCGGAAATATGGCAAATTGTTAATTTTTCATTCCATGCTATACTTAATTTTATTTCTGTTGGAGTTTAAGTTGTTCTGATTAACTTTTCATTAGGTTTCTGAATGTACTTCTACACTAAGGGCATAGCCACACAATATCTTTTTAAAGCATAGTATTCTGTATATGCAATTGAAACTTTTTGTCCACATTTTTGAGTGCCTTTAATCCGAGAAATGGATGCAATTAAGTCAATTTTTATTATTTCTACTTTGCCAAATTGCATTGTTGGAGAAAATTTATCAACAACTTGCCATGTTCGTTTCTATTCCAAGAAAATTGGGCTGCGTTATGTGTACAGTTTATCAGCCAGTGAAAAAATACTTCTCACTCGACGATTAGACGTTGAGCTCACAGAGAATGATTTTCATAACAAAATAATTTTTTGAAACTACATGAAATGAGGCAAAAGTCATCCCATTTAATAAAACAAAGCACACAGCTAAGCATGGGCTGTTGAAAGTCAATCTAGCCATCCAGGTCTATTGAGAAAAACAAATGTGAAACCAGGTCAAAATATTTACTCTGAGTGTAAATCTGAATTCATTTATATGGTCCAAGGCACATCAGAGTCGTCATCATCACAGAATTGTATGGACATTTCGGACACTGTCAATCGACGTTTGACTGACTTCAGGAGTTCCCCATTAAAATTTCAAAGGTTGAGCAGTAGCCATAAAATTGACTACATTAAACAAAAAATTGAACGAGTGCAGAAAGTGGTAGCTAAAAATAACAACAGCTGCTGGAGTAACAGCTGAGAATAGTGAAAAAACTAGTAAAACCTGTGATTTTTCACGTCAATTCAATGTATATAGATATATGATTGCCACAGAAATGTCGTACTTTTGCCCACAATTTTAAGGCCTTAAAACGTGCTCACTTTACAATAAGGTTTAAAACATACTTCTTTTAATAATAATAATTTTGAAAATATTATTTAAGATAGTTTTTCATTAAAGTAGGTTAAAAATGCCCTATTTTGGGCTTGTTTTGTTGTTGCAAAAATCGTCAACTTTAGACTCAATTTGTGAAGTACTGGAGAGCAGCAGGTAAATGAAATTTTACAGGCAAAAACATTGTGATGTAAAGGTATTAAGTGCAAAATTTCATACCTTTACCTCCAGAGATGTAAGAAGCTAAACTTGTATTTTTTTTTCACACCCTAATTTTTTCGGCTGACTGCTTCAAATTATGCATGCCGTTCTCTTCATACATTTTTTGTGTTCTTGGGGGTTAAAAGAGCACAAAATGTTGTACAAGAAATCCATTTCTCATAACTTATAATAAAATATTGCCAGAGATATTACATCTCAAAATTTCTTAAATTTCCGAATCGTATGGTAAAAGTTTACTGCACGAGGTCATAAAAATGACTATATTTCTGTAAGTACTGCAATAGAGAGCGTAAAACTTTAGCGATGCTCATTGGCGACATTTATAATCATTCGCACAAAATTTCATTGAAATTGGAGATGGTCGAGTGGGTACTTCACATGAAATGACCCAGCTGTAACATTTAAAAGGGATTTGGGTTTTACTTTAAATTAAGTGAGCAGGCAGAGTGAATAATAAGAAAGTATTACAATTTAAAATTACATTTAACACTAGAGAACAACAAACGAAATAAGATTAACTTATCTCTCTGCTCTTTTAAAATAATTATACATTTTATAAAATGAATTTACTTTATAAATTAAAATATAAAGCAAATTGATTCTGTTTCTCAGGTGATGGTGGGGCTTAAATACCTTGGTCTTTGTGTTAAGAACAACAATTTATGGTGGCAATTGCTGTGGCTCTCACTTTTTTCATTATATTTGAGGGATTTATGGTACGTTACCGACATCGGAACTCGTAGGTACTTAGGAGCCCTTGAAGAGGACTTTCTTTCCTCCACGACTCTCCACAGCTAACTCCCTCATCCCTCCATCTTCGCGACAACTTCGCAACTAATAACTCATCCCTCCATCCTTACGTCAACTTTGCAACTGCTGTCCTCAATCTTACGCGAACCACGAAATCTATGATTTCGCCTTCCCGACTCAAATTTTTGCCAGTAAGAAACATTCTTACATTTTCTAGTTCGCGAATCCGGTGTTCACACGTATGGCCGAAAAGTCGCAAAATGACTCGTACCAGAGGTTACTGAACCTTCTGTGGGAACGTCTGAACGTGGTAAAATATTGAGACATTAAATTATTACTATCCGACACATTTAAGATTTTTACTGGCCGGTTTCTTAATCCCTCAAAGGGCCACTCTTTCAATAGATGTTATGATGTTCTGAGAACAGGCCTTCGGATCATTTACCTGAAAGGGGCAACGAACTCTCGAGTTCCGCGTTTATAAAATTAAGTTTAACAAAATTTATTTAATTTAAAATAAAAAACCTCTTTAATAATTTGTAAAGTGTGCATACACTATAAAACTTTGGGTCATTTGCGGATCAACTAAACCAATATAAGTAAATTCTATCCAAGTGGAGTAATTATGACGGGAAATATAGCATGGGTTCTAGACGAATCATACCATATTTGTACTATATAAATGGTGTGTTCGGCATACTTTATAAAAATCGGTATAAAATTAACTTTGCACTTTGGAAATCGGGACATGACTCACTTGTATACTCACTGTGATCGCCCGATGGTGGTTCTTGTTTGATGGTCTTCTTATCGTCCTTATCCAATTTGTCGCCGGTGCCTTTCTGGTCTGCTTCTTGCTTTGCCTTTCGCTGTAGCTTTTTCATTTTGGCTCTTTGGTTCTGAAACCAAACCTGCACTACCCGGACGCTGAGACCCGTCTCTTTAGCAAGGGCTTCTCGAACCTGTGGAACGAATGATCTCATCACAACAGTTCTTAGTTAAATTTGTATTAATTCTTATCTGTATCAGGTTTGAAAACTGAATGTAATAGAAATAAATGTTTTTAATATCATTCTTTAGCTACACTAACATACATATTAGTGACAGTAATTGTAATCAGTGGCGTCTCGTGAATATTTAAAGTTAAGTGCAACATAAACCAAAGGGAAAATTTTTACGAGGATAATTCCACTTATGTAGGATAATAATACTGCAACATCTACAGTGTTGATAATCTCTAAGACCCGTAGTATGGAACATTTACTATTTCGTCTATATAATGTGTAATAGGGACAAATTTTTTAATTGTTAAAATATAAAATAAAATTGGCTCACGAAAGTATTTTTACTTCTTACATATTTTAAATAAAGCACAAGGAACGGCCAAAAGTCAGAAATGAAATAATTTAATTGAAAATGTTTCGTCCCAGAACCTTCGGAATCTCCTCAGTATATAACAAAAATTTCACGAAGCAGCTGATACGACCGGGGCCGAAAATCTATTCTTTCAAATTAAATTATTCCATTTTTCACTTTTGGCCATTCTTTGTGTTTTTTATGATATAAATTCAGGTTAATTTAATTACTTTGTTTACATATTTTAAATAATGAAAGTTAATTTTAGGAAGAAGTCACACATTATGGCAAGGATTTTGCGGTAATTTTCTCAGAATTACGAAAGTCTATGAAATGCCGTCCGTTAAATGTATTTTTTCTTTTAAGTAACCTTTGTTTTATTTAAATAAACCACAATAAGCCCATAGACAGTAATCTTTCAATTAATTCGTCGAAAATATTTGAATCTATAACTTGTTGAGGCTGTGTCTCAGCACGCACGCTCTGCCCGGCGCTGTTCCTTTTGTAGTACACATAATTGTTAAATCTTGGACGAACAGGGGAGGAAGTGAAAAGAAAATACTGCGCATTTCTCATTACAGACAGGATTATCGTGTTATAAAGAATATAGACTGAATGTATGTGGGATAAGGCGCGCTGGAAGGCGGACAGTTTCGAAGTATTCGAAATAGAAACAGAAATTCAGTCTTAAAATACGATTATTTTATGGTTTCTTAAAGTTAAGAAACTAATAATTCCTCCTAAATTAATTCATATGCTGTAGCACCTGAACAAATATGCACCAGCAACCACTGATTGTAATGAATTTAAAATGTTACGAACGAAATAATTCTAAGTAATGAAGAAAAGATTCTCGGGTTTCCACGAAGACGATGGCAGTAAAAGCCGTCGACAATTCGCTGGTCTACGATATTACCCGGGTAGAAACCCGAGAAGCTTTTCTTCATTCAATTACCGGGAAAGCCTTCGATCAAAATAATATTTGATTACTCTTGTTCGGGCGTTTCATTGCCTTTTTTTTTTAGAAAATCCGCCATCCTTTAAGAAATAATGCTAACGCTCTGAACTGATGATCTTTATTTCTTGAAAACAAACAGACATTTTTACTATTCGAAAGACAGGTTTATTTAACTAACTCCCATCTCCCTCCTTCGTCATATTTTTATTTTTTTCGCCTTTCACTTTGCTCCCTATATTTTCTTAAAATCAGACAATGGAACAGCAAACGAACACTAACTAAAAAGTAAATGATTCTTTTCGAAACATTTTAAGAAGGATCTATCAAATTGGAAACATGCTGATTTCTGCGCCTCTGAATGAAATTAACGCAAACATCGACGGTTTCTATTTCATTCAGTTTTATCATGACGGATCAAGTGTTGGAGCCTCGGGAGAGCTTCAAAAATCGTCTAACAATTTTTAAATATATTGTATACTAGCTATGCCCGCTACTTCGTCTTTTTTCCCCCGAAACGAAAGAACAGGTACATAATTTTGATAAAGCTGAATTCATTGAATATATAAAAAGTACGATATCATCTATTTATGATCGCTTCAGGGAAAACCTTATAATTCGCAGTTGTGTTTGAATAATGAGCAATTACTATATATAGTATCGACGATCAAACAATTAAGGCGCGAATCCTACTGTACAAATAGATGGAGTGAGAAAATCGTCCTTCCTCCCTCTCTTTTATGCTACCAATATTACATTTATAATAACACAGTAAGTGGGATGAATGGTATAGTAACGCCTAATAGAACTTATAATTCGCAGTTAGTTTTCACACCGCCTTTCGCGCGGCAATTCAATGGATTTATAAATATTTACGTTAAGTTAAAATACCTGAAATTTTCATTGAAATCCGTTAAGCCATTTCAGAGCATAAATAAATTAAGAGTATAGGCAACCCACATTCATGCGCGTATGAGAAGAAATATTTATTTTTATATTATATATATATACTATTATATTAATATCTCCTGCAATATATTGAAATGAAATATGCACGAATATTTAAGTAAAATGTCCTGTTTTTAAACCGTCAAATTTTCATTCCAATCCATTCGCAGCCTATTCGATACAAACATACAGATAGACAGAATTTTATTTATTGGTGTAGATAAAGATGATAGTGTTAATTCGAGGTAACAATTATAAAAAACCTGACGAAGGTTCAAAATGGCAGGGAAACGTTTTATTTCATTTTATTAAACATCAAGTCTGAAATTTCTGAAGAATTTTATTTAATTTTAAATGAATAAACCAATGCAACATAAAAACCGTCCATGCAAAAAATTTGAGCTGTAAATTAAGCTTTATTTAGCGTATTTATAAGGATTCACAAACCTTGCGGCACGGCTTGGGGCTGATTTCGAATGAAGCCTTGAACTGTCGTCTCTGGGCCGAAGTGAGGATGGTTCGAGGCCTCTTAGGACCTCTACGACCGTCCCTCGGCCTCGCATTCTCGTCCAAGAGGTCATCTTCTGCGGAACGGACGAAAAAAGCAAAACATGAAAACTACATATACTATGATATAATGTAATGATGATTCAAGTCAATGTATAGATTAGTGACCACACCTACGATAATAGTGCTCATATCTATAAAACATTTCTATTTTGATTTTAATATTAATGTTCTGTATGTCATGGGATGTAGCGTAGCTTCATTTCTTTCACAAAGCTGCAAAGTTAAACAAGAAATTAACTACGGTGCTCAAATTAACAAATTTAATTCACCTTCATGCACGAATGAGACAGGCATTTGGTTGGTTTTAACATTTATTTCGTATTCATTGGTTGCTTTCTTCGTGATCGTAATAATACTTCGGCAGGAAATAAAACTATTATTTGACGATAATGTAGTTAGTGTTAATTAATGACACTGAATTTCATGGAATGAATAGCGGCCGTTTACCTGAAATAATACAGATAATCTTTTTTGTTCATGTTAAAGGAGTAAAAAAGATTTCCGGTACCTTAAGGAAGCTAAAAATAATCCCTATATCTTAAGGGAGACTAAAATACACCCAGGATCTTAACGGAGTAATGAACGCTCCTCATATCGTAATGACGTGAAGAATGTCAGCACAATAATGGAGTCATGGATATTCACCGTACTTTAAAAATTAAAAAAATATTTCTGTTTGACTAAGTTGTATTAAGAATATAAAGTGTACCTTTTCAGTAAGTATAGGACACAAAGATTTCTTGAAACGACTCGGTAGCCACCTAACACAATCTGCTTGAACTAATTTGTATTCTTCAAGGGAGCTCGTAACTTTTCAAGGGGAGAGGAACTTTTGGTCTGAAATCTTCTAAAGAATGACAGAAACCTTTTATGGGATGAGCTACACAACGTATTAGAAAGTTTTCCTTAAAATGATTAATAATAATATAAATTGTATTGAATTGACTGCTCTGTTGAATTCAGATTTCCTATTAAAAGACCTAGATTGTATCACATGCTTTTATATAAATTACTGTCATGGGAACTGTACATCTAATAAGCCCATACCCAATAGTATAATAAATTAAGTATTTATTTAATTACGTGTACTGTTCAGAATTACTGATTATAATATTATGGAAATATGAAGCTGGTTTTTGGGTCTATTTTGTAGGGTAATTATAAAATACGTAATGTTAAAGTTTATACATATTTATTGTGAAATAACCATTTTGTATGACGAGTTAATTTGTTTACTAATGTATTAATATATAGATGGACAAACGTCCAGACTTAATAATAGAAGATCATAAAGAAAAATTCTTGCGAGAACCGGGGCTCGTACCCGGGACCTCTCGCTTTTCGAGCGGTCGCTCTTCCATCTGAGTTATCCATGTCGACCTCCGTATCACTGCGAGATCTCTCCATCCCTTGTATACCTCAAGCTCAGGCTCACATACAATTTACCTAATCACATTCTTCACAGATTTATGGGACATCAGTGAAGAATGAGCAATACGTGTAAATTGACTAGATGAGAAATGATTTCAATTCAAAGAGAGGATGATTGTTTCTAACTGAAATTCAGCTTTGAAGCACCGCGTTTTTATATTCGTCAAAGCTGGGTTTGATAATTTGACAATGATAGGGCCTGACATATACATTTATGGTGGAGGTCGAGATTTTCCCACTCCGCTTTTCTAATTTCATTTTCATGGCATTTAGCTGAGCTTCAATTGGAAGAAATTCTTAAGTCGTAGTGGAGTGAGTGATAACGTCACAGTGAGATATCTCCGTAATTACGAGTAGGAATTGGAAACAAAATATGGGTATTGGAATCGTGGCAAATAAGAAGAGATTCACATAGTTGAGTTACATACATCTCCCTATGGATATGACATCAAGGTGAAAGAATGACTCACCTGAGAGCCTGTTTTTTGGGTTAACAGGCAACATGAAGATGATCCTGGAACAGGTAACTCCCCTTTAATAGCAAAGGAAGGGAATTGAAAAGGAGGGATGCGGAAGGTAGAGCAATGTAGCCAAAGGTTGACCAGGGCCCCGGGATGTGGTTTAAGGATCCTGCCCGGTGTTTCTCCTAAATACATGCATTGAAACCCTAAAAAACATGTACCAGTAGGTCGGGAATTGGGTATATTCACATGACCTTCCGAATGATGGGAGAAGTGTTTGCTGTGGGGTCGCAGTATCCCCTTCTCCGTGTCTCCACAATTTTTAGGAGGCAGTTGGCTGATTCATTTTTTTGGGTTAACAGGCTACATGAGGGTGATCCTGAAACAGGCAACTCCCCTTTAATAGCATAGGAAGGGAATTGAAAAGGGGGAATGCGGAAGGTAGAGAAAGGTAGTCAAGCGTTAACAAGGGCCTCCGGGCTATGGTTTAAGGATCCTACCCGGTGTTTCACATAAAGAGATGCAGGGAAAACCCTATAAAACCTGCATCACATAGGTTGGGCATTGGGTACTATTCTTACGCCCTTCCGAATGACGGGAGACGAGTTTGCTGTGGGGTCGCAACATTCACTTCTCCGTGTCTGCACCAGTTTTAGGAGGCAGTTGCCCGACTGATCCAATGGGATCAGTGGACAACTCTTGCCATGTGCCCAAGGTCTTCGACCCCAGTACATGTACCTCCCAAAACAGGTGAAGGTGTCTCGGCATGTGAGAACCAGAGAGAGTGCGACAGGTGAGCCCCGCAGTCACTGTGGGGGAAATGCCTACCTGAAGGACTGGACTGCTGCAGGAGAAAGAGCTCCTTCTCGAAGTCGTGCCTGCAGAAGAGTTGTCCCGCTCTGACCACGAACTGTTCGCCTTTCTGCAGAGGCTGACAGCAGGCAGCACAGGCGAAGCACGCCAGGTGGAAGACGTGACTCTGCGCTCTCATCACCAGCTCGTGGGGCAGCAGCCGCTCTCCGCAGCGGGAACACTTGGCCCCGAACTTCCTGCAAGAAACCGCTTTCAGAGCAACGGACATTCACGCGTCATAAACTCACCAAATACCAAATAATAATCCGAAGGCCTTCTTTATCAATTTCAAGTAATTAACTTGGTCGGAAAAATTTGAAAGTGAACTATGAAGATCTTTGTCCTTTATTAATATATGTAATGTACATTACATTATAATTATTTATTGTGATAGAAATAATGTCCCTAGTGTCTTCAACACAGTCTATCTTTGACTACTTTCCCAAATGAAGTACAGGAATTTTAGTAAGAATACGGAACTTAGCTTTACAAAACGCCACGAAACTTGACATGTATGTAAAAACTAGCAGATATCCGGCCATGCACGGGTACTTATTTGTATTAGCCCGGTACACTGTTTAATTCGACACTAATGTAATTAAATGTGATATAAGCGTGTTTGTGGCTTCCCTATCCCTTGATTCTAAGAACGATTTAAGAAATATTATTAACAAAGGGAGATATATATATATATATATGTAATGCAACTATGTGAATTTATTCTTATTTACCATTTGTAGATACGATTCCAATACCCGTACTTGTTTTTTCAATTCCTACTCGAAATTACGGAGAAATCTGTGTTACGTCAGCACTCACTCCGTTACAATGCCTAGAACTTAAACAGAATCTGTAACTTCAAAATTATGTTTTAAACAACTTAAAAATTTTATTACGTCCAAAACAAACAATTAAAAAAGTTAAAATACACACATAACCATGACAAATTATTAAATAATTTTAGCTTTGGTTTTTATAAGTTTGTATTAGCAAATTTAGTTTGAAATCTGCCATAGTTAGTTGAAATGTGGGAAGATTTTAAGTATTTAAGAAAATATTTCGTATTTATTATGACCATATTTCCATGTGTTTTTATTTTGGTGGTTCCATTAAACCTAGCAGTGTTAATTAAACAGATTCTTAACCTGTTTTATGAAGTGAAACATAATATTTCAAACCAAAATACGATCACATGGAAGGAAGATATTAAACGCGAAAGATTTTCTTCGATCCTTAAAATTTTCCCACATTTCCAGAAATCATGGCAGATTTCAAAATACATTTGCCCAATATAAACTTATAAAACCAAAACTAAGAATTTTTAAAAAAAATTTAATTGAACTTTTGTCTATTGCATACTTGAAAATTTTCGATAATCTTGGTTATACGTATATTTCAAATTTTTAATTGTATGCTTTTGACATAATAAAACTTCTAAGTTGTTCAAAACATAATTTTGAGTCTAGTGTTTATCTTTAGTGTTGAGTGCGTATCATGTAAACGGCTGGATATTGTACAGGTGTGAGTGTGAACAGTAAGATATTTCTGCAATTACGAATAGGAATAGAAATTACGGATATGGGAATCATGATGAGTATCTACAAATGGCAAATAATTTGAGGTTCACGTGGTTCCATTACATATATCTATCTCCCTCTGTTGAGTAGACTTCCTAAAGTCGTTCTTAGAACCAGGGGATAGGGAGGCCTGACAAGCGCTCTATACCGCTTAAATCACATTAGTGTCGAATTAAATACTGTACCGGAGTAATACATGCGGAAATGGCCGTTTACCCTGCTACTGTCGTCGTCAAAGTAGTAGAGCCCTGAGTTTGAAGCTTCACTGTGCCCATTCGGATTGACCTACGTTATTGTAAATGGTATCATTTTACACAGAATTTAATGCCATTGAAATGAAAAATGTTCAAAATCATTTTATACATGTGTTTCGGTAAAAAAACTGAAAAATTCAGGGATTTTTGTCTTTCTTTCATATAGCTCGACTTTAGCAACTCATACATTTCAAACTATTGCTTCAAATCGTCTGAAACTGTAGCAGAAGACAGTTAAGCCCCTTCCAAATCCACCCGCAAAGTTTAAATCATCTGTGTTTCTTACTTAAAAAAATTAATTAATTAGTGGACCTCTACTAACTCTTTGACAGCGCAGAGTGGGACACAGATTTTCTTGTAGCGGTTGAAAGTAATAACTATAAAATATAAGTTTCATTGATGTAGCAACGCAACAAAAATTTGTACAATTGTTTTGAAAAGTACAGGGAGAAAGGAAAGGTTTATTTGGGACGGCAGGCTAAAGTAGGGTGGTAAACCTTCCCAAGTAAGAAATACATATGATTTAAACTTTGCGGATGCATTTTGAAGGGGTTTAACTTTCTTCTGCCACAGTTTCAGACCATTTGAAGCAATAGTTTGAAATGTAGGGGTAGTCAAAGTCAAGCTTTATGAAAGAAAGACAAAAATCCATGACGTTTATCAGTTTTTTCGCCGAAACGCAAGTGTAAAATGATTTTTAAAAAAAATTTCATTTAAATATTATAAAATGGCATTAAATTCTGTGTAAAACGAGACCTTTTGCAATAACGTCGGCCATTCCGAATGGGAACAGTGAAGCTTCAAACTCAGGACTCTACTATTTTGACGACGACAGTAGTTGTTACATCTTCGTAAAGTTCGTTGTTGTTGTTTCGGGTGATGTAGTCACGAAGCACCACTAGATCAAGTGTACGTACTCCCGTCGCCTCAAAAGAAAACTTCCAATTGACCTCATCCTTCCCCCTGATCATTCAGGCGCACCCTAACCCACTCTACCATCATGTCCGCAGACCACATCCTCATTAATCCTCCAAAAATCAGTTCACTGCCTGTCAATCCTCACCCACAAGTCGTATGCCCCTCAGGTACACCAATTCTCCTAAAGTTGGTTAATTAAATGGATTAAGCTATCTTCACGTTATCATGTTAATTATATACCTTTTTTAATATTGTATATACTGTATCGTTATCGTCCTAACTGATAATCTGTACGATAAAAGGTTTTAAATTAATAATAATAATAAAAAAAAGATCAAGTGTTATGAGTTGGTCTCGTTTGTGTAATCTTTGTCGCCAGTGCCAAACAGGTATGTCTGGACGTTGGACAGGTGTCTACTTTGTCTTGTTTTGGCGTGAAAGGTCCGTCCCAAAGTACGTGAAGGCTGTGTGAGGGAGTTGTTGAATGGTACCTGTCGTAGTCGGGCTTGCAGTAGAGCTTCCCTGCGCGCCAGTAGCAGGACCTGGAGAGCAGGACTCCGCACTCGCAGCAGGCAAGGCAGTGCTCGTGCCAGGAAGCGTCCGCCACGCGCATCAGGAAGCGGTCGTGGATCTTGTGGCCGCAACCTTCGCACAGCTCCGTCGGCCGCTCCTTCCCCGCCTCTACATCACATTAACATACACTTCATTCTAATATCAATTATAATATAACTCCCAACTCCCGGGCCAGGTTACTCCTTTTACATTAATAATAATTATTAATTATTTATTTACTAATATTCCTAATGATCTTGTCATTAACAGTATCAAACCACGTTGGGGAAAAAATCAATTGTCCAGTAAAATTCCTTGGAACTAAATGATAATTGCCATTAATATGTTATTACATTCTACTTTCTTCCAGTTTAATTATAATTGTTACCATCAAATTGAGGGTAGTCTAATGGGATCTCCTGTTTCTCCTATTTTTGCAGAGAGATTTAGAAACATTTTGTCTAAATAAACTAACAACTCACTCAATCAGATACCATAGATACGTAAACGATATTTTTTGTTTATACATAAGAATGAAGTGAATAATATAACAAAAATTTTCAATAGTTACCATAAGAAATTACAGTTTACTTATGAATTAGAAAATAACAATAGAATTATTTTTTTTTACACATAAAAATGAAGTGAATAATAAAACAAAAATTTTCATAAGAAATTACAGTTTATTTATGAATTAGAAAATAACAATAGAATTAGTTTTTTTTATTATACATAAAAATGAAGTGAATAATAAAACAAAAATTTTCATAAGAAATTACAGTTTATTTATTAATTAGAAAATAACAATAGAATTAGTTTTTTTGGATGTTTTAATAACCAACAATCATGGGATTATTGAAACCAATTGGTTCCGGAAAGATACCTATTCGGGCCGTGTTTTACATTTCTTATCTAGCCATCCAGAACAACACAAAAGAGCTATGATTTTTAATCGTATTGACAAGGCGTTAACACTCTCAAATAAGAAATTTCATAATGATAATATAAAGATAGCAAAAAACATTTTAACCAAGAGTTCATACCCATTAACTTTTATTAATAAACATATTACAAAACTAATCAATTTCCACAAATTTAATAATAATAATCCAAATAATACTAGCAAACAAGAAACCAGTTAACAAACAAGTTTATCACATTACCGTATTATGGAAACATAAGTGAGAAATTAAAAAAGATTTTAACTAGTTACAATTTTAGAGTAGTTTTTAAAATTAATAATAAACTCCAATTTACAAAAAGAGAAAAAGAGAAATTTTAAAAAGAAAGGTTACTTAATGTAATTTACAAAATTAATTGTGGTCAACTTCATTGTGGTAAATGTTATGTGGGGCAAACCAAACGAGCTCTAGTACTAGATTAAAAGAACATAAAAATAGCATTAAAACAGTGAACCATAACGTTGTTTGATACACAAGTTGGAGGAATCCAATGAGTTCGATTGGGATAATGTACAAATTTTGGATTTTGAAGAAAATATATTTAAGAGAAATATTTCAGAAATGTTATTTATTAAAACAACCAAGAACACCCTGAATTCTCATAATGACACGTTAAAATTAAGTTCTGTGTATAGTCCACTGTTTAGAAATTTTTAACATTTGCTAATATGTGTTACATTATATGTAAAAATATTTGTATATAATTTGTTAAAAACATTGTTATTAGAATATAAACCTGACTATTATTCTTAAAGGATAAAAACCTGTTTATGTTCTTACTTTAAAATTTGTTAAGTTGATATTGACAATATTAGGAGTAGCCGCCGCTAGCCCAAGGCCATAGGGAATGGTTGTTAAATTTACAATACGACACGTCAAACCCCTAAATACCAGATGAGCCATTATTTAGTCTTGCACAACCTGTTGACCAGATAAGTTCTTAGTGCTGCCTCGGACCTCACTTTGATACAAAGAAATTAACGATTACAACAATTTTGTAGTTTTTGATAATTGGATTTTAACAATAATTTGGTGTGTTGTTAGTTTATTCCTTTATATATATGTATGTGGTATATATAAGTATTTTCAAATTGAATTATGTATTTCACAGATTATAAAACCGAAGAAGGCGCGAATATGCGCCGAAACGTCAGTTAAATAAAAAATAAAAACTGCCTGTAAAAATCGGTCGGAAATTATTAAATTTGTTAATAATAATTAAATAACCGTTTCTTACTTGTAAGATTATAAAATTATTAAAGAATTCTTGATTGAATAATTCAATTTTACTCATAACCCTGTGAACCAAACTAAGAACCTACACACAAAAATTAAAGATAAAATTAATAAAATTGGTGAATTAGTATTGTCAGCCTTTTTGTCAGTTTTAAAAATTTAAATATTAAATGTTACAACGTCTTTTCTCTGATTTGAGACTTCTTCAGGTACTAAAAAGAAATTTAGAATAGTTTACAATGGGTACAATGTCGTGGGATTTTTTTTATACACAACATGGTTTTTAACTTACAAAATTTAGCTGTTCATGGAACCTCACTCCATGACTCCTTCGGAAGAAATGCGGGAAAGTGCCGCAAATCCGGCTTAGAAGTGAAGTTCCGTTACAAGTTTAAACCAACAATGGACGACAACAGTAAAGAATCATATATAAAATTTAAGATATTGGTATCCGGTGTACCGCAGGGAAGTGTAATCGGGCAAATGATGTTCTTGGCTTTTGTGAATGACCTGTCGACGTGAATATATTCTAATATTAAATTGTTCGCGGATGACTGCATAATTTACAAAATTATAGGGAATATAGACGATGAAATCAGATTTAGATAAGATATATCAATGGACAGAAATTAATAAGATGAGAATAAATCCATCTAAGAGTAAAATAATTACTTTTACCAAAAAGGAAATGGTCATCCCCGGGGAATATAAAATAGAAAACGAAAAAGTGTAAATATCTAGGTGTAACTTTTAATGAGAAATTAAACATGGGCGAACACGTAAACATCGTAACGCGGAAGTTATGGAGGTCGTTACACGTCATAAATAGGATATTGAAGAAAAGTATAAGGCACGACAGCTGCTTACACTTCCCTAGTTAGACCTATGATAGAATACGGGGCAGCAAGTTGGGATCCTTACAAAACGGAGCACATGAATGCCCTGGATAAAATTTAGAAACGGGCTGGGGTTTTATGTGGGGATGAAACTAAATGGAAACCACTAGGCGATAGGAGGAAAGAGGCTAGGGAGCAGCTAACTATACCTAAATTTTACTCTAAAAACGACTATATTTACCAAAGAAAGGAAAGGGACCAAAGAACTATGTGGGAAAATATTCCTTCGTAAACAGGTTGATAAGGGAGTGGAATGCTTTACCTGCTAGGGTACTAAAGGCTTTCCATACGAGTAATTACAAATGTTTTCAAAAAGAAACACTGAAAAATTAGGTGCTTATTTTGTAAAAAGGGGACGTCAAATATTTTTAAATTGTAGTTTTAATTTTTTTCTGTAATTTATCTTTGTTCTTTTAGTTTATCAACAAACTGCCACTGGGCAAAAATGCCCACCTGTAGAATAATAAGTACAATACAATTATTGAGAAATAATTTTGTTCTTCATCAAGAATTTCGATATAGTTCGAATATGGTGGTTATTCATTATTACGTGTTTAGATAAAGCGGAATGATTTTTTGAACAGCTTTTAATGTTCTATGTGCTCCGAAATGCGTATTTTTAGTGATATTTTTAACTGCTCTATATTTTTTGCTTGGCAATACAATTTTTTTCCATAACATTTTACGCATTGTAAAATATTATAAATTACTTTTCAGCGCCTGAATAAGTCTCAAATCAGAGACGAAACGCTGAAACATTTAATATTTCAATTATAAAACTGAGAGATAAACTATTTAATATATTTGATTTCCGTAATGTAGCACGAAAATTGTGAAAAGTATTGTATTGGTAACACGACAAACGGTTTAAAGACAAGATTGTACGAGCATAAAATCAGTTTCACACCTAAGCCAATAATAATACTGCTCCGTTGTCACATATAAAATCCTTCAATTATATATTCGATTTTGCAAATATTGCTATCTTCCATAAAGAGAGATAGAGATTTAATATTAGAATTGCATAAGAAATATTTATTAACCGAAAGAACAATGTAATTGGCAACATGGGTTAACATTAAGCCCATATTGAAGAGAGAATGAAAACATTTTGACGGTCACAGTTATTTTTTTAAAAAATGAATTTATTACAACGGTAGTTTTCGGCAGAATAAACTGTCATATTCATCCTATTATATTTAAAACAATTCTACAGTAACAACATTATCAATATAGTGTACTTTGTACACCGTTCTGGTCAAACTAGACGACGTGTTGAGAACACAAACATTTTAAATTTTACAAAGTATATATTCTACTCATGGGTAGTGGAACTTATTGGTCTCTTAATTTAATTTATAAGTGCTATAAACGAGACTAATCTTAAATATTTTTGCCTCGTTTATTTATGTATTTTTAAATTTTTAAGAGGTACACTGGACCTTTCATACCCTTTTCATCATTCCCACTGAATATTTCTTAAAGAATATGCAAAATTTTATTGGTCTAAGTTGACGAGACGATGGAGAATTGGCTCTCAATTGCAGTGAGAAGCATTCGAACTACCAATCAATCGTTGAGGGCATACCACAGAAGTATATAAATTATGATGTTCCAAGAACTTGAAGGTTAACATCCTTAATTCACATTTGGACTATTTTCCTTAAAATTTGTGTTATGTTCCACTAGAGATTGGTGAAAGGTTACATACGACATAAACAAATGGAAAGTGAAGAACAACGATGACGGCTGCCTTTGCAGGATGGTACGCCGATAAAGTCTATAAAGAACATAAATAAAAGAAAAGAAAATCATGAGCGGTCCAAATAAGCTTTGACACATGGAAAAAAACTGTAATCATTTTACATGCTTCGGTATTACGGGTGGATGAGGCGAAGTGTTCATTTACTGGAGTGTTGATCCTACCCTTTCTCATCTTTCGTGCACATATGTTGACGTGATTCTGAATGCTAATAAATTTACATATTAATAAAATATATTTTGACGTATGGTAACAATGAATTTCTCAAAAGATTATAAATGAGAAATAAATAGTGGAGGTTGCTAAATAGAAAAAGGAACTGCTGACTCGAAAGAAACAGAAAATTGGGAGTAGAACAGCCTATTCTTCTTCATCTTTGACTTTACAGCCAATTGAGGGCTTTGGCTACTAGGTCGACTGCGGACATTCCAAATTTGGAGTGACACGTGGTCAGCGCATCGATTCTCCAGCAGTCTTAATCCCAGTCTCCGTAACCGTAATGGCACAAACTTCCAAGCCCATGCCAGGATTCGAACCGAGGACCTCTGTGTTGTGAGGCAGCGACGCTAACCACTAGACCACAGGAGGTTGTCAGAACACCCTATTAGTTTATATAACACTAGCTGGGAGCCCGGTGTTGTCCTTGAGCTTATTTATATTAACCCTGATAATGAATTAATTCAACATGTAATTCAGGTACATTAAAAATGAAAACTACTATGGATTACATTTTTAGTATACCTAAAGAAGTCTCAAATCAGAGACGAAACGTAGTATATTTCATCTTTTAAATAAAATAAAACCTGACAAACATGCCGTTATAATTTATTTATTTATTATGAAATACAATCTCTCCATACAATATACCATGGAACGTTGCCTACTAGTGGGAAATAATAAAAAAATTATTCGGCAAGTTCGTGTAAATCGGGTGACATCTGTTGAGGAGTTTGAACAGATATTTGTGAACAATTCCAAACAATACTTGTAGCTTCTATGACGTAATACGAATTATAAAAAAGAGTTGGCCTATATGAGTTGCATTCCGAACAGTTTGACAAAGCAGTTGGATTTCATTAAGGACTTTTTCAATATTGTAGCTAAGATTGAAAAATTTTGATCGTGTTTTAAACACAGTTTTGTATTTATAATTTCTTGTCTGTGTCATTTTAGACATTTTTTATCCTGAATTGTTTATAAGAACCATAGTTTTATCAACTATGTTTATCAGTGGACGATTTAATGGTAAATAGAAAAGTATAACACATCTATGTCTCCATATAGTTTTGTAACTTTTGAATATAATGCAATGTTTCTTTCTTTGTGTCACTTTGACATGTAATATATATTACTATGGCAGTTTTCATGACGTGAACTTGACGGGGAGGAACTCGGCGTCACTCCGTGCGAAATTTGGGTCACAGAAGCTCGGTTCTAATTTGCAAAATCGCGCTTCCTTTGGTGCATACTTCTCTTTTATTCGTACGCGTTGCCAGGAGCGGTTTGCTGGAGCATTGCTTGGCTACGAGACGGAAGCGTTCAAGCAATAAAGCAAAAAACTCCCGCAGTGGCGACATTTCGCTTCGTCACGCTCACACGCATCATTCCGCGTGAAATGGAAAATTCGAAAAAGAAACCTATCCCTACTTATATATTAATATCGAGAAATTTCTCAACGTTGTTTTCAATGCTTTCATACAAGTAAAAATTAACGCTCGGGCCGGGTTCTAACTCACTTTCTTCGAGTTGTAAGGAGAAAAAGAGTTTCGGAAAGAAGCTCTGGTAACGAAGTGGTGTTTCATAGAACGTAACTACATATTGAGACGAATAGTTTTAAAAATGTCTTTACAGTTTTATTTACAACACAACCTTTAGGGTAAGTTGGAACGGAACGGGAAAGCGGGATACCCTGTTTTTTTTAAAAAAAGAAACTGGATAGTACTGGAGGGTGTAACAATAACTGGTCAAGGACGAAATCTTCGCAGCCCACTTAACCGAGTTATGGCAGCACCTTTTGAATGAAAATTTTTTGGAGGGGTTAACAGGCAACATGAGGGTGATCCTGAAACAGGCAACTGCCATTAATAGTATAGGAAGGGAATTGAAAAGGGGGGATTGTTATGGCGTCTTACATATGAGATATATGGCAGCATTTCGACAGAAGGTAATTCACAAAAAATCCTCGCTCATAACTCTTTAATGGTATTTATTCGTAAACTAGGTGTCATTATCTGCATAAAAGTTACGTATGAAGTTTAAATCTACTTGTAATAAAGCTCGGTAAAAAACCTTACACTGAGGCTATCGTACGAGGCGAAACGTGATAATACTGTATAAGGTAAAATGTGTGTTTCTCAAGAAAAAAAGGTAAAAACTTGCAGACTCACCCTATAAGAATGATTTATAGGATGCTGTACCCAAAAATATTAGATTAAGAAAGAAAAGGGACGGAAAGAAGGGAAAAATGATAACAATGAGTATGCAGTTGCAAATAAAAAACTATTCCTATTTGTGAAAGGAAAAATTGATAACGGGATCAACAGTACGCTAAATACGTATAAGAAAGACAACTGTTAAGTTTTTTGTTAAATTGATTTAAATTTTTTGCACTAATTGTATATACAAAACATTCCATCGCGTTCTGTCCCAGAGGGTGTTGCAGATCAATAAAAAATTTTAATTCGTTGTTTTAAGTTACATTCATATTAGAATAAGTATGTAATAGAGTAAAGTAATGTTTTCTACTTTTATAAAGTGATTTTTCTATTTCCATAGTTTTACAAAAATTGTTAAACAATAAGTGTCCTGTTCTGCCCCGACTTCCTCTATAGCTTGACATATTTTCAGTTAACGTTGAATAATATAATTTGTCCAATAATACTTTCTAATTTTGCATAGTAAAGCGATAAATTCATATTGATAAAAGTTCTTGACTTAGTAATTATTTTTAATTAATTGGGAGACAATTTATTTACAAAGACAATGAAAACGCCATCTTTCACACCATGGCAAAATTTTCTCACCTTTTGTACGAAATTATTAAACGAAAGAACATATATAATAAACGAATTATTCGTATGAAGATAAGATTCTTCCATTTAAGTCATTTATCTTTGAGGAAAGTGCCTTTTTATAATTGTTAAATTTGTTTATGTGTACTACTCAACTGGACACTGCTGGAAACTGAAAACTTTTATAAGTATCTAAAGGTAATGAGTAACGAGGCTGTAATCAGTTAGAATTTCTTTTCAAAATTTGTTGAAAATTGAAACTTTTATATTCATTTCAGTAGTCCCGTATTTCCTTTTCTACTTTCATATCAGTAAATCGAGATGCACGACTTAAATAAAACTTCAGCCCCAGGTTCAAGGATCGGGCTAATATATTTCATTGTACGAGCAACGCCGGATACCCAGTCAGTATGTAATATAATAGAAGAAGCGCATAGTTAATTCCCGTTACAATCACATCATTGTTATAAAACGTATCTTTACCCTATTGATTTTACCTACAAATGTATTAATAAAGGACTACTACTTCTTCTTCCTTAGCTCTGCAGCCCATTCAGGGCCCTGGCCTACCCGGTCGACCTTACATGACACATTCCGAATTTGGAATCATATCACTCAATGGAGTTCCTTTATCTATAAGTCTTTTCTAAAAGTATTTCTACTCAATTAAATCCTTCGTAAATCCTGTAAAATTGGTTTAATAATAAATATAACAATAATTTTCCGATTTCATTCACAATTTAGAAGAATTTGTTGGTATGGACCTACTTCATATTGTTATTTTATAAAATGGATTGTAAAAATTATACCAAAATTAATTCAGGTCAAAATATACGAATAAAATAACACAAATCCAACGTCAAAATTCCACGAAAAGCATTCTGTTACCACCAAACAGATTTTAGATTACAAAAATGATTTTTGGGATAAATTTCTTATCATGGACATAGAGAAAGAATACAAGTAAAGAATGGTTTCCGAAATGCTGCACAGAAACGTAAAAGCTGTTACTGACTCTTTCAGCAAAATTAACAATATTTTAATGTAAGACCAGTAAATTGTCCCGGTTTTTTAAGATTATAATTCTGTTTAACCCCCTAATTTTAGTTTCTCATTAACCGCCACTCGTAAATCAATGTTACTATCTTTATAAGAATTTTTGTTATAATATTATTGGATAAGAAAATATATCTTTATTATGATATAATGTTACGATGTATTAAATTTTAATGTCTAGATCTGGTAATGATTCGTACGTGAATTAAACAACCTGGTAATATTTATTTAAATTTTTAAATTTGTCTTACCGGTATATTTGTCATCAATTCTATTTGTATGTTGCTATTATTTTAAGCAGTGTAGTTAAATATATAGGTTACTATATTCTAAATACGAAATATTTAGGATTTGGTGAGCTATATTATTGTGAAGTGCTATTGGTGACGAAGTATGTAGGTGTCGAGATTCGTCGGTGTTGCTCCCGAATTTCTAGCGTAAATCGTCCGGCGTAATTGGCGCCTTCGTCACTAATTACCCCGTCTGGAGCGACGGGCGTCGACCCAATAGAGGCAGCTCATTAAGTGACACGCTACTCCTCCGTAATGAGTCCTGACGTAATCAAGTGTCGCACCTTAGGGCCTCGTCATTACAGTTTTCAATTAGCACGTCGCGGCCTTGTTTGCTTTGCCCCATATCGAGTGATTTATAGACGCGACTCAGGATCAAGATTTATGACAGTTACGTGTTTTGAGTTGGTAAGAACGTTTACCATCAAATGAAAGAAATCGAGGGAATTGTTTTTCATACAAGTTTGGCATGACAGAATTAGTGATTATTTAAACCTTTACCAGAAACACAAAGAGTACTCGGGTTTATAAATAATCCACTAAGACAATTAGTACGTGAAGTTTCGACAGCGAGAGACTATTTAAGCAAAAATATGCTCAATAGCCGTAAATTCTATAACGCGGATATAAGCTTCGATGATAAGATGAAAGGGATAGTAATTTCAATTGAAAAGACAACTACCGTTTACCAACATTTAATAATTGAATTTCTGTACGGCTAATCGGGACTCTTGAATTCTGTTGTGATATTTATGGGAAACTTACAAAATAAAACAACAATTGTAATTATCAGTTGGTAATTACGAAGGTTCCTACCTACTCAGAAATTAGGATAGTGTCCCACAATATAAAAAGTAATTTAAGAATTTCAATTCTTTCAGTGAATATATTTTTTACTCTTTACTTCGCTCTATATTTTTACTTGGATATTTAACATTGATTAGCATACGATTTCCAATGTTTGTAGAGCTATGACACACATAATTCTACACGTTTAGTGAACGATAGACGTATGAGGAGCAAGTCGAAACAAGGTACAGTAAAATGCAATAAAGCTGCATTGTAATTTGCTAAATTGTACGTAGGTTGATCACTGTGATGAATGAAAAATTTTCGTTTACAATCAACTGTATTTTTGTTACTGAATTGCATGTAGGTTGTACACTCCAATGAATGAAAATTTTGCATTAACTATCTCAGAATTTCGTTTACAGAATTATTTATTTCGTCCCCAATACCGCTTTTGTTTCGTTAGGTATCTTATCAGGCATAAAATTTTTGTACTATTTGAAAGATTTGGTACAAATAAATTTACGAAAAATATTGAATGAAACCCTGTAAGCGAACAAATGACCTGTAGTTAAATGTCTGTTAAAACACGTTAACAACCACAAAATATTATATCAGACAAGGCCATGGCTATGGCTCATAACCAACTATTTAACTGACAGCGGCTTCATCGCGGAAATGCCTGGTTGTCTTCTGTGGAGGTTCAATGGAACTATTTAGATCACAAGAATTTTTGAATTGCTTCACTGTACTTAATTTTCCAGTTCATATGAGTATGACTAATTTTCATTCACGAAGATGGGGGGAGGGGCGTCATTCGCTGAACAGTTCACTCTACGTTCATTCATGTAGTCCCGTATTATTTATTTATTTTTCTACTTTCATAATAGTAAATAAACACTATTTAAAAAATTATTGTAAGTTTTTGACGGATAAATTTATTCTCAATTGATCAAATAGTAGCATTAACTGAAAATTTAAAACTATTTTGTTCAGCTGTATGCAATATAATGTTAATTCACTTCTACATTATAACTTCGCTTACGCTTTTGTGTGGGATACACCCTGATAAAATATCTGTACATTAAAACAAGTTTTGATGTAATGAATTACAGTTTTTGAGATCGAATAAGTAAATTTATGCAAAGTAGACGGTTAATTAGCAAAAATCGTCTGAGTAATACTTCGAAACGTTCGCCTGTGAAGTATGCAGTCAACTCAACAAAGCACACGAAAGGATTGCATAAGCAGTACTTTCTTTCATTGAAAGCTACTGAACAATATTTTGTTTCTAAAATATGTACAGAATTTATTAAACATTATGATAAATTGTTTTAGTTTTAATGGAATAGTGTTTGAATTATTATGTTAAATCTCTTTTTACTCACACTTTCTATATTTTTATACTTGCAGCCTCTAATAACCAACCTATTTTACATGTGACGGCTGAAGTGAATATTAAAATAAAATATTTCGCCTTATAACTCACAATGTCTGCCTGTATACATATACATATTTTTAAATGTTCAAAGGTAAGAAATCTGATCAAAGGAGATAGAGGGAAGGGGAGTGTCATTCGCTGGACAGTTTAGCCTATGTACAGCTGGAGACATAAGGTTAGGAAACTTTTGGGAAAAGCATAAATTTCTACTCTACGCCGTGCAGACAAAAATGTGTATTAATTCGAAGTGTTCGGCCGTAGGAGTCATGGAGCATGGAGTGAGGTCCATCATCAGCTAAATGTTTTATACCTGTCACGAAACGTAGTATAGATCATTATTTAAATAAAATGAAAACTGACAAAGATTCTGTTATAACACATTTAATATTTATTTAAATGTCATGTAAGTGATATAAAATGGCCTTAATCTTAGCAGACAACTTATCAGTTCTTTTCTGACATTCACAACGTTTTTCTAACAATTGCTAGAAGAAACATTATGAATATCTGATATGTTGTCTGTTAAGATTAAAGCCATTTAATAGCATTTTTAATGTCATATAAACTAATTAACTCGAAAAATTGTTTATTTTAAAATATTGTTGCTACAAATTTATTGCATCTTAAAGTGTTAAAACTGATTGAATTTTACTTACAATGTCGAGGATTATACTTGGTAATTAATTTGTTGCTTCAGCTAAGTTATTTTAATTCACCATATTGACTCCTTCGCCCTTAGCTATTTATATCACATTCATATGTCCCCTTTCCTTTACAGATGATTAGATTAAAGCAAAAAAGAGAAGTAAAACTCTTGAAGAGTATCGTCAGCTTTAAGTGTTTTAAATTGAGCGCATAGTTTGCGCTTTCTTCGAGCTCGGGGCCTCATTAAGGCCTTGTAATGGCTGTCGTCGCCATAATGGAGCCGGTGACAGCTGCGCCATCTCCAACTCTGCACCACGCAATAGAGGTTCCTTCGCCCCCGACTTTTTCCCCCAATATTTGTTTTGATAAGAATTCCGCCCTTTCGCAGCAGCCGAGTTTGGACGAAGTTACGTTACGACCTCTCTATTTCACCGAGCAAGTAGCTTCCGAAGCTGTGGACGTGTTTAGTTAATCATTAAGGCTTGTTACGCGTGAACCTCTTTTCGTGACCGCTTTTTATCTTCAGTTAACAGTTGTAACAATTTCTCCAAAGCAATACAGAACATTCATCCATAAAAGTATTTAAATCCAAATAAAGTATATTATGAGGGGAATGTGATTAAAAGAGAAAGAATAATAGAACTATTAACAAATTACTTGGGAGACTTGAAACCTCTGGCATAAGAAATCTCAAAATGGACACAGTATAATGAAACTGGAGAATTTTTTGATGAACGATAACAGATATGACCTAGAATACACGAGATAATAAATAAAATTTGATAGATAACACATATACATTCTGAAGACGCCAGGGATTAACTAGATGAAAGTAATAAATACGACAGAAGAATAGTTATTATACAAAAATTTATAACAGAGTGTGTAAAACAAATTAAATAATGGCAAATGGATTTAAGCAGGTGATAATTATTTATAGGAATTTGTGATGGATCATTTTAAATACGTACAGATTACTGCCTTTCAAAAAGCTACACTTCGTTCGTTTTAGAAGAATGTAATAAATTAAGACGAAGTAAAGTCCATATCAGGCGAAAATTTCCATATATAAATTATGCCGGAAACCAACTAACGAATTATCACCCTTCCTTTCCATAAAATATTAACCGTAAATAAAGGAGTCAACGTTAGGGATATTTTATAATATTCGCTATGATATATTTATAAATAATAAACCGTCTATGTAAGATTTATGCTAATTAGATAAAGAAGTGGTTAAATTACAGACAACATTAAGTGATAAAATAAATAGCAAAGTAAGTTTCTGCATTTCTTGTTGCTTTCGTCAGGTGCTTCAGAAACGCTGCTGTTCAAAAGTCGAGATACAGACTGAACAGCTTAGCTAAAAGGAAATACGCAAAGGTAATATAAAATCTAAGAAATTAGCTTAAAAATAAAGGATCAGAGCCGTATTTGAGTTACGTAGTATCAGTTTCTACGTTAATTTGAAGCAGTTTCAGTGTAGGCTAATGCCGGAATAGTGTCGACAAGTGTAGTGCAGACTATAGAGTTTTACCAAATGAGAAGTTGATTAAGCATATGTGATCTTTGACATGGGTAACAAGAAATACAATCAGGGCAAGGATCTATGAAAACTGACATAGTCAAGTATCTGCAATTTGGCCACATCTTTATCCAATGAATAAACTATTCTATTAAAATTATTCTCTTCCTTCTGTTTTTTGAAATTTGATGTATTATTCCGCACCCTTCGCCGACTATGAGTTCATAGAGCAAAGATTTAATAAACTTCTAGGAGATTGTCTTATGTTTTTGTATACTCAAATAAAAAATTATTGATTTTTCGCATCAAGCAATCTCCCAGAAGGTCAACGAGCCTTCTACAGCCGTCGTGACAGCTCCAAATAGTGATTGATTGGAACGTATCATTTGCCACGTACAGTTCCACGGCTTACACATCAACGGCTGACATTACCATCAACCGCGACTAATTGCTACCTCCATTACCGATATCGGAAACGATCTGGACACCAAATTAATCCCTTAGACTTTTCTCTTCGCTTTTTTGTTTCCTGCTACACCGGATCGTACCGATAGCAGTAAAACATTCAGATCAGGTGTTTGACTAGATCAACGATGAACTTGTAGGGCTTTTCTAATAGACTTCAAGGACGTATCAGCTGCGATGCTTATTAAGGGTCATAACATTTTGTTACATTTAGCTTTACTAATAATTATCACAATTAGTGTAATATATTTATGGTCGTCAGGAATTCTACAATTATTTTCTACTTCTGTAGATATATTTATTGACCGTTAGCGTTGCTTAGGAGATATTCTCTTACTTGTTCGTATATTTTGCATGAGCACAGAATGTAATAGGGCTTTTATATTGTTACTTTAAGTATCACACCTGTCGCATATTGGAGGTGGAAATTTTGTGTCAAAATTGTGTGGCTGGTACGTCTTATGGTGATTTATACATTAGTTATCTTCTCGTTATTTGGGGAGGGAACGTAATATTTAGGTTATTAGAAATTTTACTGGTTTTTAATTCATGATATTATCACATTTCTGGTTCTATTTTGCCACGAAACTTGGTTATACGTCTTGAATTTTGTTACGTATTTCTTTTGGGGGGAGGGGAGCCATGTTTGGAGCTTTGAATTATTTGGTGTGCCGGTATCCAAGCATTTTGTATTTTTCCCTAATTTATGAAGCTTGCGGACAGTCTCTTTTACCTTTGCCGTGGTTTCGTATTCGTGGCCCTGGTTGACTATATTAATTTTAAAGCCCGCAGAGCAAAGGTCATAATGAGGAAATTCCTTTGAGGATGATGATCAATATGAATCTATTTCTGCAGGAATTATTATTACCGAGGATTTACGTTTGCCTCCGAACGACGGTCCTAATTTTATGAATGGGAACAATAACAGAGTGTATACTCCATTAGATATGAAAAATTTAAATCCGTTAAGATATGATATTTTAAATTGTAATGAGGATAATAATGTGATGTAAATCTTAAGTAATGTCGAGAGAATACAAAGAAATTAAGCCTCTTTATAAAAAAATTATTATAAAAATTATAAATGATTTGGGAATTGTAATTTATTTGAGGTTTCCATTGACCTTGTGAGAGTTCAAGAAGTAAAGACGAGTGACAAATACTACAGAGAATTTTTCTATCTCAAACAATTTCTCTCTTACAACTTTCATTGCCTTTTCAGTCATAATTTTTACCGAGTAAAAGTTTTAAACTGAATTTACTACGTCATATGTTTACATACCAGAGATGTATGGAGATGGAAATGAGCCACAGAAAAGAAGAAAGGTGAAAACTGGAATAAGTCGAGTTGTGAAGAGGTAATTTTCCAGAATGAGAAATTTTAAAAAGTATCAGAAAAGAGGATGGTCTTTGGAATATAGTAACCAAAATAAGAGGCATAACACGGAAACAGAGCACTGAGATATAAATATTGAGACGGGAGATGGTTAGTGGGTTGTTAATCAGGATGATTAGTTGTGAAAATTTGTCATAAAGTAGAAAACGATACGCCGATTATAATTAACAATTCTTAAGAAAAAAGCTTAAATTACTTACTGCGAAATTAATTATCCTCTATTTAGTCAATTGTGTTGGCTGAAGACAAAGAGAAGACGTAGCTCAGTCTAGAGGATGGCATAAGTTAAATTCGAGCACCTTCTATTCCAGGGATCCCGGGAAAATAAGCCGAGAGCCTGGAAGGTCTTGGCAACAAGGAAAACGTTTCGGCAGGAGGATAATGTGTTGACTCGCCAATTAACTGGCTCCCATTAGCCCAGACACTTTGCAGCTCATCCAGAGAGTGGCGAAGCGTGTACGCGGGGAAGCATTCATTAAAAATTGATAAGGCTACGTTTTATGACATACATTTTTTTCCTATTCAACGTTCTACTTATTTTTTTAAAGTGTTTCTACGCTTACTGACATAAAAGTAGCTTTCGTAAAGTATAATTGGCCATGAAAGTGTTTTCATTAACATATACTAGTGGCACACACTCATATTATATCTTAATCTCTTGTAATTCCGGCAACAAGTCGAAGGTCACGTAATAGAACGTTGTTATAAATATGTAATTACTGAGGTAAACATCTCTTAAAATTTTTCTCTGTACACTTAATACTTGATTTCTTAACTTTTGTTTGAAAGTTAATCAAAATAAGAAGAAGGAAATAAGATAATAATGCAGAATAGAGGTAAGATTTATTTTAAGATAATCAGATTATGGGGATCAGGAACTTTAAACGTTGCATCCTGTGAGATATTGGAGCAAAATAAAAGTGTTGCTTTAATTTTTTTTAAAAATTTGATGACTCTGAACGTGAGATGAAATAACATGGAAGTATATTCAGAATATGGGCACGTTTTGGATTGTATTTTAAAAATTATTGAATTGGAATATATTAAAAAAGTTTTTAATATTGCAAAAATAATATAAGACTGAAACAATTAAAAATTTTTTTGTAGTGATGATTATGGCAAAATTGTGGTGAAAAAGTTGAATAAAAATTATAAATAAATTTTTATGAATGGACTACTGAGTATTATAGAGACTAATAAACTACTTATAGAGATCCAATACAAAAGTATAAATTATAACCGAATAAAGTTTATAATGTAATGTATCATATATCAGAAAAGTACAGTAATTTACAAAATAAGTAAAAACCTTTATAATTTACTCCAATTATTTATTTTGTGTTACGTTCACAACATGTAAGGCATACAATAGGAAAACGGATCTTACTATCGTTTATACTGAGCCTAAATTATACAAATTTTTGTAAGAGATGGAAAAGTCTTTCATAAACGAGGGATTACAATTATTTTGAACCATTTTATATTACAGAATATCCTACGTAATGCAACCTTAATTTATTAATATTACAAAACAATTTATGACATTTTAAGTCTTTATTCTTTAAATTTAATTAATAACAAGGTTCCTGAATACTTTCATGCATTCTTCAAGTTTTTTTCCCTATAGAGGAAATATTTACAGTATGAAAATATGCTGAAACATTGTGTTAATTACATTTAAAAAATGAAGTCTATAAAAGCTCATAGTTTGTGTTATTAAATATAACATAAGCTAAATTTAAACTTTTAATTATTAATATTGTTAAAGATGAGTTCCACGTAAAAGTAAACTTTACTGAAAAAATATTTTAATATTATATTTTCATTGGAATTCAAATTTACGTTCTGAAGTTACTATGTTGAAATGAATGAATACGTTACAGATGTTCATGTATTTATTGTGAACGGTTAAACAACGCTGTAGGAAAATACGTTCTTGGTCATTTTTTGGGTTTGTTGGAAAGTTATTATTAAAAATTTTAATTGTGTGTTTTAATGTTCCTGAGTACATTATTAAAAAATCACTACTTTCATTTTATTTGTTAATTATTATTTTGTCTTGAGGGAAATATTTTTAGTCGGAATAATCGTTAGCATTTAAATATGTAAGGATATAAACATTTTCGTCGAATTCTGATTTAAAAAATGGTAAAATCGCTGAATTATGTCTTAATTGGAAACTAATTTGTCGTTTTGCGGAAGAGTGTGGTAGTTGAAGCGGCAGATTCTTAGATGGAAGTGAGCACATGCTGGCTGGTATTGTGCTCGGCACAAAGGAGGCGTTCTTTTATACCCTCCTCGTAGACTTCTATTCATGGCGCACGAATATTGCCATTTACAATGCAGATCGAGGAGGCGAGAAGGCGTGATGAGAGAAGGAGAAAAAAATCCAGAATTCACGGCAGTCTCGTCTGATTGCTATACCCATGAAATATTAAAACACAACTTCATAAAACTGCCGTGGAAAAAATGATTTTAACAAAACATCAGCTGCCTTAATTATCGGTCTCAAGAACGCCATGGCAGTGCTTAAGTTATTAAATTTTCTTTAGCCTTTTCCTTTTCCGAATTTAAAGAACATCTACTTATTGTCCCCGTCTAAGAATTGTTCTGAGTACTAAGATTTAATAATCCAGGTGAGTAAAACGCTGAAATTAGTTTTAATAATTACTCAAGTGAATTCTTACCTTCTGTAAATCTAATATTATTTATGAAGTTAGAGTTGAATGACATTGTTCTCACTACTCGGGTTGCATAAGCATATTTTTCATTACAAAAGTAATATCATTTACATACCCAGTCTTCAATTCGTACATAATGATACATTAAGGAATATAGTCCAGTAATTTTCTTTGATAGTGACAATATTAGTAACGCGTCGCTAAGAAACAGAAAACTTCACGGTGTTCTTTCCGTCTGTTCGATGCATCGTAAACATACGTTTCTTAAACATTATTTTAGTAAATGTACTCCCATTTCGTCAATTTTAAATGTAGGATCGAGATACTTGAGACTGAAAAGTCTGTTGGGGATCGTACATTATTATATTTAATTCGTTGTATAAATCGTGAATTGGAGCTCAGAGAAGAAACGTCAGGCGTACTTTAGAAAAAAAGAAATATTACTTAAAAGTAGGTTACTGTTAAACTGTAGTTGATGTCAGTCTAAGAAACTTAATATTGACGTATAAAAATAAATAGTGGATTGCTAGACCATATAATGATAACTGTATATGATGGAATAAAAAACTTTTTGACGGTCAACATTTTTTGATAATAATTATTTTAATAAGTTGATAGCTTTCGGCAGTTTAACTGCCATATTCATCCAAAATTTTATGAATAGAACTGTATCACGTAGTTAATTGATTGGTTTTTGTACTAGCGTTTGTAATATGGCAGTTTAACTGCCTAAAGCTGCCAATTTATTAAAACAATTATTAGCAAAACTTGTTAACTTCAAAATTTTTTATTTTATTATCAACAATAAAGATGTATTATAAATATCCTCGGAAAATAGGTTGTTTTTGGTATTTAAAATCTAAATAGAAAAATATAAATACTTTTGACTGTCTCTATTTTTAAAGCAACATAAAAAGGGCTAATTATTGCTGACATACATTTCCTTAATAATATCTATAACATGAGTATTGCTTTCTTATTTGACAGATTGATAATGACAATTTAAAAAATTGTTTTATTTATTCGAATTTATAAATATTAATTAAATGATAACCACCAAAAATGTGTCTATCAGTTAATTCAATGTATAAACTTAGCATATAATTGTTGACGGAATAATAAAACCTAAAAACTCTGAGTTTTTTGGTGTACACAACTATGAAATTGTTAAGATTTATATATATATGATGAATTGCCAATATAAATTATAAATAATACGAAATATAGCTGCGAATTTATTTTATTTCATTATCCCTGACATTATACTTAAGCAGTGACACATTCATTACAAGATCTTTTGTTGGTAAAAACCCAAATTAAATGTTTAAAAAAATATATGGATCTCAACAAAGCCATGAACCGTTTATCAAACTCAGCGCTATCTGATAAAAGATTGGATTAAAATAAAGGTAATGTTAAATTTTGAAAACATAAAGTTTTGCTACCATTCTTTTTCGGAGTTGAGGGAGCGGAAGGGATTTTTTATGCTGATAAAATTATAACGATAATGCGTTACCTCTATTGGATAGCATGTTCAATGCATTTAAATTAAGTTTTCGTAGGTTGGTGTTGAATATGGTAGTGAGAGAACACTCAGAAATAAGATTGTGAACTCAATTCACTGGTTGGGACTCAACAAAATTAATTAGCCAGTCATTCTATACCGTAGATTCGAAATGATAGTCTTAGGCAAGGTAATGATCTAAGATTCTCCTTCACCTAATAAAGGAATGTAATACTTTAACATAAAATTGTCCCTAATTACAAACAAAATAAAGATCATTATGGGATGCTTCAAATATCAGAATATTAAAAGTAATAATTCAAGTTGAATTAGATGGAATGAAAGAAATGCAGATATTCAAATATAAATAATAGACAAATATTTTAAAGCTTATTTTTAAAGAACTTCTATGTCCCGACAATGGAAATAAAAATAATTTACTAATGGAACATATGCATAGTTCAGTACACATAAACTAAAGTAAAATATGACGATGTATTTATTTCAAATAGAGAATAATCTGTTTCTTTATGTTTAAGTAGTTTATTAATATATTAAGCAAATAATCATAAAATTGTTGTCTGTATTAATTAATTTTTTTATTGTGAAACTTACTTAAATCAATAATACTAATAGGAAACACTTAACATATTTATTTTCACCAGGGCGAAAACATATGTATATTACAACACATTATAATAAAAACATTGACAAAATGTTGCTTTAATCGCTCACTGAGATGAAACAAAATAAATATAGCTTTTTATTTTTCAAATAATACCATTATCCAAGTAAATAAATCGTCACCTAAGCTACATAATAATAATAACAATAAGATTAGGTATAATATTTGCCGAATGCAAAATTATAATTTGAAAAACAAAACAAACCAGAGTTCACTGAATTTTTTTTATATATGTGTTGAGAGAATATATTTACTGATAGACAAGATCTACTAATAAGTTCAAAGTCCGTGGTGAAATATATTAGACACGCCCTCCACACTCCTCTAACACTCATGCGCACGTGTATATGTTCATATAATATAAAACATTATTTCCTCATCACAATAGACGTTAGTAATCTAATAATAACAACGGTATTTTGAATACTTTAAGATTGTCTTTTTGGCGAATAAATCAAAATTTGTGCAGTGGTATGAGATTTCACAAGTTTTCATTCATTACAAAAGACGGAACATTTGAATGAATAAATTATGTAAGCTCATTATGCAGTAATAATGAAAATGAAAATTTATAGTAATTTTAAATCATACATAAAAATTCGATTATCAATTTACTTTACAAATTTTGGAATTATTCTCGATACAAATCGTAAATTAAGCATAAACTGTCAAGAAACTAATTAGAAACAGAAGGAAAATTGTAATGAAAGGAAGAGGAAAAAGAACTGCGTAGTGAAGGTTAGCCGATAGAAAAAAAGGTCACTATAACGATTACCGTACTACTATTTCAGAGGAAATTACGGAAATAAGTGGAGAATACGAAAGTAAATAAATACTGATAATATAATGAAGGAGAGGAAGGCAAAATATTTCAACGAAACAAGTATATGCAACAGGACTGAAAATATAATAAGTTTATATGAGCTATAAATGCTCATATTTCCTAATAATATTGTTAGACAGAAATAAAAAATTATAAAATATACCAATGAACACAAAAGAAGTTTCGTTAAAGTAAATGAAGAGAAACCTCACTTAAGGGACGTTACAAATTATGCATATAAATTGTTTGTAATATGTAAAAAAACGAAAGTTTTTAGTGGAATATACTTGTAAAGAGATGGGTGCAAGAACAATGACATCGAAAGCAGATTTTGACGAACTGAGAAGATATTCTTGGGGAAGAAAAGCGTTTTATTTTATAACATCTAATTACAGTTAACAAAAAGACATTTTTAAATCTTAATGCTTAGAGTTTGAAATCTGAGAAAGTTAGACAAATTAAATTTGGAAGGCATTGATTGATTGGTGGTATAGCAGTATAATATTGAAGATGAGATAAGGACAGCGAAGGAAGGAGGAGAGTTATTAACAACTTAATAGTAAGCACTATAACAACACGAATGACAATAGAAAAGTTAGACATCGAGTTGATTCAGTTCGGAAATCACGTCAAACCAATATTTATCCTGATGGCTTAACCAAATTGTGTGTCGGGTGAAAGAAAAGAAGTCACAATGACGACGGCGCGTGAACGCCTATTATTTAATGAATTTCAGAAATCCTGTTATTGAAGGCTTATGTTACAACGTTTGGGCTCAGCTTAGATTTAATGACCACCACTCGTATAAAGTTAATGTAAAAATTGAAACTATAATCTTCTATAGCATTTATAAAAATAATAATAACAGAGTCTTTACCCAAACTGGCATAGATCTGTTGGTTTCACCAGAGTGTCACAGAATGACAGGTGTCACTGATTTTATTACCGGTTGGCTTGATTGTTCTACTTAATAGTATAATTTCTGCAATACTCCATAATTTCATGTTATAATTGTACCAGTCACACATAAAAACACGTTTAATATTTCCAAGACTTAATTTCATTGCGAATGTGGAAGGGGGGGGGTCTAAAGCGGTAATATTTGTAAAAGTAGGTATTAGCCTCAGGTAATTAGTATATATATGTCATATGAATGAGAACAATAAAACACATAATTGTTTAATGTAATGTACTAGCTCACCTGTCCTCCCGTTGCAATGCATTGCCGCCGGAGGCAGCGTGTCCGAGTCCTGAACCATCTTGTCGTAGACCAGGCTGTTGTTATTGTTGTTGAAGAACTCGATCATCTGAGCTGCTGGTGCGGTCAGCTGTTGGCGAAGAACTGGCTCGCCTCGCCACCATGACCCGACACGACCGTCGCTCGCGCTCCCGCTCGGCACAGTAGAGGGCGCTCCCGCTGCCTGCGCTTCGCCGCTGCCCTCCGCTACGGCAAATAGTGCGCCCCGCCCCCGAGCCACGCCATTGGCCCGTCACGCCCCCGTGGCTCCCACCACCCCGCTCACGCAGTCGGACGTGAAATTGGCCCGCGGAGCCACCGCTTTTATTTACCCCTTGATGCTCTCGCAAAGAGGGTTTTGCGCTGCGAATCTCTTGAAATACAACAGGAGAATATTCAACGCAGCTGATTACTGACGGTTCCGTGCTTTGACCCTTCCGTGGCCGTGCAAAGTAGTTCTCTTATCTCAGGTGGACTTTTTTCTTGGTATTACTCTTCTCATCATATATTCCGAACCAGTCATCCGGATCTTTTGAAATAAAGTTGAAGAAATTATAAGAAATATACTCTTCATTCATTGTATGAAGGACTGAAGGTAGCCGGCATATTTCGACACGGTAGATCACCAAATATTAATAAAAAAGATGAAATTCGGGGAATACCGTCACTTCTACTAACATCGTATGTTACAAACCGCAAACAATATGTAGTAGTTGAAACTAAAGACGGCCAACTTCACTTATACAATTGGGAATTTATAACATGTGGAGTTCCTCAAGGATCAATTCTTGGGCCTTTACTTTTTATTCTATACATAAATGATCCTCCCATCCTCTAAAATCGATTCTCTGCGCGGATGACACAAGTATAGTTATTGCAGATGAAAACTTCAATAATCTGATTAAGAAAGTAGACAGCGCTCTGGACGGTCTTAATGTTTGGTTTAACGTGTATAAATTATCCCTCAACCTAGATAAGACTATGTTAGTTCAGTTTAGTGCTGATGCTAGTAATAGACCTGTAGACAAATTTTCAGTCAATGCGCCTTTCCTTGGCCTACGGATTAAAGTGGAATGGCCATATAGATCTGCTGGCTGGGAAGTTCAGCTTGTTATTGTCTCAGAACACTAATGCAACACGTTGGCTAAAAGTACGTCAAAATGGTTTCATTCAATTATGACCTATGGCATCTCTAATTGCGGAAACTGCTCCAGGAGCAATGAAATAATTAAGTTGTAAAAGCGTGCCATTAGAATAATTTCTAGATCGAGTTGCAAACCGTTCTTCAAAATTTTGCAAATACTTTACCAAGCGTATATATTTATGAAATATTAAAGTTTATAAAGCGGAACATGAATTTCTTTCAAACGAATGTCGAATTTCATGAATACGCGACCAGAAATCGTTCAGCTCTAAGGTCGGACAAGCATCGCCTTGCTCCACCAGAAAAGTATTCACAATATCGGGATAATTTTATACAGCAGCCTTCCTCCAGAGGTTAAAAACAATAACTACAAATGTTTCGTGAAGCAGAGTAAAACTATTCTATTAAATGGCGCGTTTTCCTCTGTACAGAATTTTCTTTATCGTCCCTCTAATATTTAAAATCACGGTTCCTGCAAAAGTGTTGGATGTGTTGCATTGTAAAATCACACCCCACATATCTTTAAACTTTCTATACATTTTTTTCTGCTCTTTTGTTTGTTTCTTTCATGTCTTGCCTGGAGCTACTGCGGAAGAACAGTTTCCTGGTCGCGCCGCTCCAAGTAGTCAAAACTCAATTCTGTGTATCTGTGTTTGTCAGTGTGAGCTTGAGATCTCTTGTGTGCGTGTAGTGCTTTTAATGACTTTAGACTATATTCTTTTTATTTTATTAATTTATTTTAAGATTATTTGTAATTAATTATGTATCTTATTTTGTTCTTAAAATTATTTGTTATTTGTAATTTATGACGTATCCTATTTCCTCAATCGAGGGCTAATGGAAACAACAATAAATCTAAATCTACTTCACTTACGTTTGTAAAGAACACCACGTAGGGTAATAAAGATAATATAAAATTATTTGCGCATGAGTAACAGAGCCATACAGTTTGCAGAATACGTTTTAACTCCTCAAGACGATTCAAATGTAATTCAGAAAACACAGTTAACGAATAAGACTAAAATCACCCCCAACAAAAAAAGAGTAGCATATTAATAAAAAAAAGGTTCGCGGAAAACGGAAGGAAATAAAATCAATAAGTGTAATTTAAACTGGAAACGTATTAACTGCAGTGTAATATCAATATTTGAAGAACTATTGCTTAGGGTTTTCGTTCAGTATTATTTTTAAGAGCTGAAATGGGCCACAGGGAGACATTCGATACTAAATTTATTATGGTAGTTGAAGACAGAGAAGAATTTCAACCACTTACGTGGGTGATTATTAAAGGTGAATGGCACTAGCATTTCGTCAGAAGAATAAATCTTATATAGGATTTTTTCAATAAGGGCGGGTCGATGTTGATATTAAATAAAACGTACGAAATGTACGAAATTCTGTTATTATTTCAAATAAAAAATAATTTTCTTAATGCCTGACACGCAGCTTATTTTATTTCTTTTCAATATCGACCCGCCCTTATTGAAAAATCCTATAGATTGATTCTTGTGTTCCGAACTGAGATGATAGTTTAACAGGCCCAAGCTTGTTTTAGAATACTTAGAGGTATTATAAGATTATAGGAGAATATGAAAATAGTTTTAACAGGAGCGAATGGGAAAATGGAACAAAATGAAAAAAACATAGCCCTAGCTAGTTATACAATTTTTACGAAGAAATCAAGACTAGAATGAAGTTAAAAAGTATATTGAGCTTCTATATATTGTTTCATAAACGATTACGTCTGAAAATTATACAGTAATAACTACGATCCGACTAGCGGAATTAATCTATTATTAATGCATCTATAAATATTTCTAATGTTTCAGGAAAATATTAATATATTTAGAAATAAAAAATAAATATTGTCATATTATCGAATGAATTTACAGACGTTTAACGATTTCTTTTATTTATGAGGACTACAGATTCCTGAAATGAAGTTTCGTGTAGCTATGAATTTCTATTCTTTTATTAAATTAATTTTATATTTATATATGTGACCTAATTTTTTCCTTCTTCTTTGGAATAGGTCTAGTTTATTATAGATTTTTGTTAAGGTAATTTGTCATGTTGAAAGAAGAGCTCATATTCCGAGTCATTGAAAAATTGTTTTTTTGCAAAACCCTTTTTCTGTTTATTTAACGCACATGGCTGATGCTGTTTAGTTTTGACATAATTACAGTTGCTCCGTTTTCATCTACAGAAAGATTATTTTTGTTTTCACTCTTGTCTCATCGGAAAATTACGTCATTGACATTTATATTTCTGATAAAATCTGCGTTACTGTTGACGGAGTATTATTTCCTCGTTCCTGCATGACAACGTCCTTCATTTCACGTTCTGGATGTTTATGCCAATTAAGCAATTTTTAAATGTATTAATCTGTAATGCAGTCTACGTAAATTCGTAAATATAATAGTAAGTTATAAATAATTATAGTACGAAGCTGCATATATATGCGCTATCCTTTTAAAATTGTTGCCTATTTCGAGACAGATTTATAAAATGTTAAAACAATACGCATATTTTTTGAATGTATGTGTCAATATATTATTCATAACAAATCCTTAAAGTTCATAATGCAAAAAAATTATGCTATAATAGTTTATTTCACACACATATAGGTCTACTTTTCATATTTAAAAATGTGATTTTTTTTGTTTCTGGCCGATGGAAATGATACTACAAAGTCCCCTTTTAACTATGTGAACTTAGTTTTTTTTTGGTGGAATATTTTTCTTTTTCGAATTGGGTTATAATGAGCAAGGCGAGACCTTCCGGTTTGTTCGTAATAAATTCAGAGGTTTCAGGAAACCACAAAAAAGGACGCTATTATTATTGTTACTATTATGTAGACAAAAAAATACACAGTATAAGTACACTAAACTGAAATATATAATATGAATAGAGTAAAATTCCTCACAAATCTTTATGTTTACAATCGAGTAGAACAGTCATTAGTACCTCCGATGAATTATAAGTCAATTAATCCACTGAATTGACAATTTCTAATATTCTATGCACTAGTTATGTCCTCGGAAAATATCTAGAGTTATTCTTCAGAAACGTTTTTTTAAACCCGTCAACGTTTTTAACGCTACAGTTGATTTTTCGTTTTCACTGATCGAAAGACTCTTGAGCCTTTTTGACTCCATGCCATTAGAAATTTAACCGAAGAAAACTTTGCGTTTTCAGCTTTATAAAGGAAACGGCCAAATGTGATACGGTCAAATTCCCCTTAGTAATATAGTTTTAGGGTGTTCGAAGGTAGTTAAACGTTAATTGCTTCCCTGTTCTTTTTTGTTCCCGACCATTTATAATTTGAAAGGTAGTGTCTGGAATTTCTCTCAATAAATCAATCACAGCACACAGGCTTCCCTGGTGTATTGTCCATATTTTATTCGTCGGGCCGCTGCGCCATAGGGAAGTTTCCGAAGTTCAAGAGATTTGTGCGTTATAACCGCTTTTTTCCATCGTTACAACCAACCTAATTTTTATACAAAAAAAATTGATTTCAATTAAAAAAGTAAAATTTGATCGTTGTAACGGTATTTTAGATATAATAAAGCTGGAATGAATATTTAGGAAACCGATACTTGTTTTGTGTTCATTAATCATACAAGAGTATAATAAATTAATTTGATTTATAATTAATTAGTTCTGTGGATAGAATCACACTAATTCGTATTTAATTGATTTAAAAGCGTCGCAGTTTATAGCATGCATATTGCCTCGACCGGGGATATTTAAATGTTCTAAATTTTAAAGCGCAAACGGATCAAGTTGAGAATAATGATGTTTATTTTTATGTATTCATATATTTCTTGTAATATTATATTTGACGTATCCTATTTCCTCGACCGAGGACTAATGGATTGTATAATAATAATAATAATAATTTATTTGTTGAGAGTAAGTGCACATCTATTTCAAGAATATAATTTTTATTTTTTTTCTGTTCCGACTCCCTAATTGATTCATATATCGTAAATTTTTCTGACAAATAAGCGAAAGTTAATGACTTAGGGAAATTCTTCATTTCATAAAGTGAGATGAGGATCACATTGAAAATTTGTGATCCTTTCGGGCATTGTCCAGCGCAACTAATTCACAATTCCTTGTCCACTGCAAAATTTCGAAATATTTGAAGACGTTCCAAAATGAAATAAGATTATAACAGCAGCATTACAATATGTTTGTGTTTCGTTAAGTCTGTGACTTGTGAAAGCAAACATCACGTGTGTTACACCGGTCTTGAGCCTTTTGTTTGCGCAGTCAAACCCAGGAAGTTTCTGGACATAGTGTAGGTTGTAAAAAACTTCAGATAAATTCTGGGACGAGAGTACTTCAGTGTTAAGTGGAAACAGTTCTCCCGAAACAACAAAACCTTGCACAATTTCACCATGTTTCAGGTTTGGTTTATCTCTCGAGGTTTGCGTCGCGCCTTGTATTAACAAAGATAGACTTACCCGCAACACTTACATTCTATTTTTTTTTAAAGGAACACTTCTTTAATGAGATATTTTACTGAATCTATTACAGGATGGGGTTACCAGTCCTATAAAACCTACAAGATAAGCATAAGCGAAATTTTATTCACGAAAGGCATACGAATGTCGAAGGGATAAATAAAGATGATTTTATATTTTATTTTGCGAGTGATAGATAACATAAGAGTAACCGACATATGTGGATATGAATATATATATATCAATATAGTATAGGAAAGTATTTGGAAGGGGAGATGAAGAAAGGAGAAAGAGCAGGGAGAGCAATAGTTTAATGATTTTACCCGTCATATCCCAATAAGTGATGGCAAGTGAATCCTAGAAATCCTGCATTAATTAGGTCGGGTTCTTTGAACTGACTCGCGTCCTTAAGTTGACTGAGGTAGTGTGTGTTCTTTACAGCTTTACATTCTTCATGTCCCGACCAGTTTAGGAAGAGCTTGGAACAACCGTTCAAATAGACACAACAGAAAACTCCTTTTTACAGTGCCATGCTACTTTTTTCGGTAACAGGTGATCCTAAAAAACGTAACTCTCCTTTATTAGCTTAGGAAGGGAACTGAAAATGGGGGATGTGGAAGGCAGAACAAGGCAGCACAGGGTTGACTAGGGCCACCGAGCTATAGTTTAAAGATCCTACCCGGTGTTTCACTCAAGAGATGCAGAGAAAAACCCTAGAAAACTTGCATCAGATAGGTCGGGCTGTTGGGCACTATTCTCACGCCCTTCCGAATGACGGGAGACGAGTTTGCTGTGGGGTCGCAGCATTCCCTTCAACATGCCTTCACCAGTTTCAGGAGGCAGTTGGCCGACTGATACAATAGAATCAGAGGACAACTCTTGCCATATGCCCAAGGTCTTCGACCCCAGTACATATACCTCCCAAAAGAGGTTAAGGTGTCTCGTCATGTGAGAACTATGATAAAAAAACTAGCGAGTGCGAGGCATTCCCGACATAATCAAGTGAGTCCCACAGTCACTCTGAGGAAAAATGCCTGCGAGGGATCACTCCCACAGCTACCCTAGGATGATCCTGATTTTTTTTGGGTTAACAGACTACATGAGGATGATCCTGAAACAGGAAACTCCCCTTTAATGGCATAGGAAGGGAATTGGAAAGGAGGGGATGCGGTAGGTAGAGAAAGGTTACCAAGAGTTGACTAGGGCCCACGAGCTGTGGTTTAAGGATCCTACCCGGTGTTTCACCTAAAGAGATGCAGGGGAAACCCTAGAAAACCTGCATCAGGTAGGTCGGGCATTGGGTACTATTCTCACGCCCTTCCGAATGACGGGAGACGAGTTTGGGGTCGCAGCATTCCCTTCTCCGTGTCTCCACCAGTTTCAGGAGGCAGTTGCCGACTGATCCAATGGGATCAGTGGACAACTCTTGCCATGTGCCCAATGTCTTCGACCCCAGTACATATACCTCCTAAAATAGGTGAAGGTGTCTCAGCATATGAGAACTTTAATAAAAAGTACCCAGAGAGAGTGCGAGGCATTCCCGACATGATCAGGTAAGCCCCGCAGTCACTCTGGGCTGAAGCGCTGCGAAATGTAGCGCATTTTTTAGTAAACAGGCTACATGAGGGTATTTGAATGAGAGTAAATATAAGAGGTTCTGCAGGCTATTTAATGATAGAAGAATGAAAAGAGGATGTGAAGGTAAGAAGTAGCCAAGAAAGGTAGTAGAAAGAAACAAGACCATAAACGATTTAAGGAAAGTGCAATTCATTGATTCATAACATAAATAGAAGAAAAAGACAGACACTGACGTAGTTTGTCGAATACCTGGAACTTCTTCATTTGAAGGCGCACAAATTTTCTAATTAGCAAACTAAACTTTTTTAGATCAATAAAATGGAATAAGCCGTTTAAATGCGTTCAATTAAATTCCATATTAGGATTTTTATGTTACAAAATTAGCAAGAGGAGTTTATGAATTAAAACCACATGTATCCAGCACCTATTAATTATTTTCTACTTCATTATCATAATCAATTACATTCACGTTATAAAATTATATAGCTCTAGTAAGGTATGGTGAAGGCTAAAATATTAATCAATTTTTTGAAGTCTGAAATTGAAAGATACTTGATTTTATTCGCGTTAATTAATCGAGAGTGTATAATAGGCCTACGTCAATTTGGCATTCATTTAACCACCATGTAATATCACATTTTATTTACCGTTTCATAAGGACTGCTTCCTTACACCTGCTATATTAATGAGTGGAAACTCGGGGGAGCTCAAATAGGATTGTCGAACATTGTATGCAGCTCAACCTTCTCCATGACTAGGCCTAAGTTTTGCCTCGTCACCGTCTAATTGGACGCGTTGTTGACTAGCATCCATCCTTCATGTTCAGAAATCCTTAGTACGAGCTGTGACTGTAACTGAGAGTATACACAATTTATCTCTTTAATCCTAATTCCATCACACTGAAATGGAGTTTGGGTTATTTCATATAATTTTTTAAAATGTCAAATCCGAATTAGTTTGTCATTTCTTATTTAACTTTTGTTAGCTAAGTACAGAGTTTTTTAGACAAGCTTGAGAGTAACACATTGGCAAAGAATTTTACTTCTCGTTTTATATTGATAAATTTAAGTTTATTAAGATTCTGAAGTGGAAGTTTTCATTAGTCTATACATTATAATCTTGGGCAGAAAGAAAGGCAAACTTTGCATCTGTATTGAATTTATCGTCGTAGTTGCTCAAGGGGGAAATCTTTTCAATTAGACGCCATGCACATTACGATGCAGTCAGCCTGAAAAAAAATAAAAAATAAAAATGTACCGATCTCTAATTGGAATTCTTAATTTTTCTTCCATCGGCATTCTTAACTAAATTAGTTTTTAATTTGAATGTTGATTTAGCTCGAGTTTAATTATATTCTGACGAAGCTCATTAGATAAGGGTAAGAATTTTAAGAATGCAGACTTTTGATTGAATAGTCAAAAATGATTATTTTATAAATTTAATTTGTTTCCTTTTGAGGCGGAGAGGAATGGCTACATAAAAGTATAATGATAAGTATAAGTTTATTTCAATAATACTCATACGTAAAAAAATTCAGTGGTATACAAGAAATATTAATTGAAGAAAAATGGGCAATGAATGGAAACATATATATATATGTATTAATTGTTACTGTGCATATGGGTATAAACTGAGTGGCCATTGTATTCAGTAAGTCCTCATTTTGTGAGTCAAAACGCTTATAGGAATTATTTCCATGTGCTCTACTTTGGTGTTACAGGAAGATCAAGAATTTATAGTTGGAGTAACCGTATTTTAGTACCGCTTTGTATTTTGAAGGAGAAAACAAAATTTTAGGAATAGGCTGTGCATATAAGGGATCAAGAATTTTAATCCTTTGCTCTCCACGGTATGGTGATTACGGACCTATAAGCCATGATTTTTTAACAATATTAGGTGCACGTGAATCGTTTATTAATGTGTGTGTGTGTGTGTGTGTGTGTGTGTGAGAGAGAGAGAGAGAGAGAGAGAGAGAGAGAGAATATGGAAAAAGATTTAACTGGTCTGTAGTAACTCCCAGGTTCTAAATAAGACTATTTGTTTTTTATGTGTAACGAAGTCAACAAGTTGTGAAGGTTAAATAACAAGAGCCTTTGATTAATTTTGAATATAAAATCGCGTTAGATGGCATCGATGTCCAGACCACGTCTGACATTTTTTTGGAGATTATACAAACAGCCATTAAAATTTCATACATAGCAAATACACGTACAACATTTGGTAACGGAAATATAGGGATTTTTAATAAGGACGGGTCGATTTCGAAATGAAATAAAACAAATATGTGTGTGAGGTATTTACGAAATTCTTTTTTTATTTGAAAGGCCCTTTTGTTAATATCTCACAAACAGCTTGTTTTGTTCCATTTCAACATTGACCCACCATTATTAAAAAAACAAACCCTTTACAATCCACATTTTTCCTAGTAAATTTTTTAAAGTTTTAGTTTCTGATTAATCAGTACAAATATTTGTACCAAACCTCGCTTATATTAATTTAGTTGAAAATCAGGAAAAATTTAGTGAAATAACGAGATATAAGCGTAAACATAATTGACATCAATTCGAAAAGTTTTCATTAAAATGCAACACACCACATTGGGTGTTCAAGGAGCCGGAAATTTTTCAATATTTCAATTTCTCGTTGACGAGTATCTTTGATAAACACATTGTTTGACTTAGGAAGATCTTATGATCGTAAGATGAAAGAGTATGTATTACACAAGTCGAATTACGGAATACAGCGGAATAACACCACAGAAAATTACAATCTTATTTGAAAATAATAGGGTCATGACTTTTATATTAATTAACATACATGTTCAATATAATTCATAGCTCATTCGGAACAACGTGATGCGTTTTAATTTTCAAGATGACAAAAATATTTTTAATTAAAAAATTTAAAGTTGTTAAGAACCCAAAATAAATACATTTTCGTAAATATAATTAATTAAAACATCGTTTGACCAATAAATAGGCCGCGGAAAATGTTTTTGTGTTAATGATTATCTACAAAATATGGCTGTACCTTATTTTATTTTCATAACTGGCACTTTTTGTTGATACAAAGAAATGAGCTGGTAGAGTGAATAATTTCAAAACTAACACAATTTAATATATTGTTTTTTAAATTATGCTTCGTAATTATTTTTTCGTTAAATATTATTTGGTTCTAGCTCTTACTGATCTTTTTTGGTTCTTTCCCTTTCCGCAAATACTTAACATTTTCAATTAGTTACGTACACTGGTTAATTTTTGTCGAATTGGTTTTTATACTACCACTAAGTATATTTTAGAAACAAGCTGTTATTTTATCGGACTTTTTAAAATCATTTTCAAAAGAAACCTAAAACTACCGGTTGATTTTAGAAATGTTATTTATAAAAAATTAAAAATCTTTAAATATTATAAAATTAGTCTGACAGTTAATGTGAACAAATTATTAATACAATGTTACCGTAATACGTGCAATTTAAATTAATTAATAATAATTGGTAAAAAACGTAAAATATTTCTTCCCTTATAGATTCAAATCTTTTAATTTTTATGTTTTAAAAGAAATTATTTTATATGTGTAAGAATATATTTATATTCATCAGTTTTCATACAGCTGAAGCTGATTAAAATTAGAAAAGAATTATATTTTATATGAAATAGGTTGTTTTCAGTTTTGCAAAAATCAAGACCGTTGCATTCTACAATTAATTGAAAGGAATTAGAAATGCTTCAATTGAAGCTGAGGTAAAGAGCGTATAACTAAATTTAGAAGAAAGGAAAAAATGGAATAATGTTGACCGGACCCAGGACATGATCCCAGGAACTCCAGCTTCAATTAATTTTATACTGCAGATGAAACTAATCTTATGAATTACAATGATAATACTTGACATAGATGTGATTCAAAGATAGCTGACAGAAAGAGAACAATGCTTCGTGGAATACAGCTTAAATGAGATAGAGCAGTTGTAACTTCGAATGAGAACATTCATGGTGCTTGCAATCATCAACAGTTGATCTATCCTGAGTGAATGATGGGCCTACCCTTCTAATATTTTTCTCTTAGGCTACATTGCCCTTCACGCGAGAAAGATCCAGTAGCGGCATAATACTTTATCACTTGTATTCAACTCAATCTTCTGTATGGGAGAAGAGTCTTGATGTCCGAATTAGTTTGTAAAACTTGGGCGAATTCCAGTGAATTCAAGGACGATGCAGCACGTGTGCGAATAACTGTCGGGGAGTTCACCAGAGGTGGTCTCACTTCCGCCTTACTTTCCGTGCCCCTAGCGTTGGGGGTCCATGTCTGAGGTCCTCTTCCCCAATGACGCCGAGGCTAGGCTGAGTCAGAGCATCTGCGATCTGTCGCGGCGCACATACTAATGCGAGAATTAGGCACACTCGCTCACAGAGAGGGGCGTCGTGGCGCTGCAGGTGTGCGGAACGGAGACCCCGTGAAACAGACACACAACTGATTACAGCCGTGACTGAGACTCGTCCAAACATACCAACTACAATGTACTGATTGAAATTCCTCCTAGGGGCGCGCGGGTCACTGCAAACTACCATTCAACGGACTTAAACTTTACCCTTGACAACTTTAATTTAATACGGTACGGCGTCGCCAGTTACCAAACACTTTTCTCTTTCAGAGTATTTATCTGAAAATAATACATATTCAATTAAAGTTCTGAAACATATGCCATAAAAGAATTACGAATATAAAATTTCCTTGTGTCTATATTTCTTTACGTCTGGTTATATTAATGACGCTGAAACTTGAAGGAAGCTTGGCACAGTCGATAGAAAATTATTCAGTTTCATAAATTCATCACTTCAAGTTGTTAAAAACGGGAGGGAATATATAGTTTCCATAGACTCTACGAAAGACAGTAGCAAAATTAAAATTTTTAGGGCAAGAAAATAAACCAGAAATCAAGAAAGGAGTAAGACAAGGTAAGACAGTCTGCTGCCCATCATAGTGCATGGAGAAGAAATAAAACCCTCCGGTTTGTCGATGATATAGTAGTAGTAGGGGAGTCAGAAGAAGACTCGGAAAACATAATAAACGTAGTCCTGGAGAAAGAGTACAACATGAGGACTAAAACAACAATAACCAAGGTATGGAGTGTAGTATAGGGGACAGTGAGATGGAACAGGTAAGTAAGGCTTTCTCAAAATAAGAGGTATTACTTACTTAAGTATGAATATTAGGAAACCATTATTAAAAATGTTCGTTACTTGGGTGCAAAACGTGGACGATAGGAGTTTCAGAAAGAAAAAGAACAGAGGCTTTTGCAATGTGGTGCTACAGAAACTGTTAACAATGAGATCAGTAGAGAGAGTAACTAACGAGAAGCAGAATAAGAGAAGAGAGAAAAATATGGAGGACTTTGACCAAGAGAAGGGCATGTTTGGAGACATGAGGGTCTTCTAAAATTAGCATTAGAAGGAAGTGTGTGGTGTAAGAACATACGAGAGAGGTAAAGTTAAGCAGATTAAGGAGGATAAGAGATGTGGTAGTTATGTAAAAATGAAAAGGCTTGCGCAGAGTTGGATAGAATAGAGCGTTGCATCAGACCAGTCTGAGGATTGATCACAACAACAACTATATTTAGAAAATTACACGAAAATATATTCAGATACAGGCGGAGAAACTACGGAATTTAAAGGTTTAGTATGATTCCTACATAAAATGTTTGAGGCTGAAGGCAGGCTAGTCATCTGAGGAAATTTCACCAGTCAGGCACTTCCTTCGAAATTGGGGATCCCGCGTTCTTGGAAAATTCAATATTCTTGTCGTAGACACGTCACGTGGAGTGGTACTTTACCACGTAGAGGTGTGGGAAGTTGCAAGGAGACGAGAAAGTTGTACGTAACACGACTTGGAAGGAGTAGGAAGTCGGGGAAGAAGAGGAAGAGGAGGAGGAGGATGTTGAGCTAGGGCTGTTCTTAACACGACTCAGAAGAAGAAATTCCGCAGATAAAAGAAGAAGACGCTTTCAGTAACTTATTGAAAGGGAAAACATAAGCCACCATAAATTCTACCTACTTAGCCATAATTATTGACAGACATAATCATCGTCGTGGAAGAGGATGAGAGACAGTGCAAATCCACTGTCCTCCGCCTGATGATATTAAACTCACATGTGAAGGAGGAAGAAAATCGTCCCAACAACTACCTGCCGCATGTTGAGGGAGCCGTACGACTTCTCAGGAATCGCCTAGTAGCTCGCCGAGGTCAGAACAAAACAGGTTCGTTTTCCGCCTGGGTGTGTAAGCCGTATCTCTGCTGCCTGTTCATTTGTTTCCTCCACAGATATGACCCTGATAGTTGATTTGAGTTTCAAGCAAGTTTAGCTATCATTATTTACAATATTTAAATCACACTATGTTTACTATTTTCAATTTTTATTAAAGAACATAGCTGAAATTTTGAATCAGAAATTAAATGAATTTCAAAATTATTTGATTAAATTTGTTCATATTTTATTTATTACCAATCCTTTATAACGTAGTTTATCGCTGTAACTGAAGGACAGCCGGTGTAATTTCATGACTAATGAATGGAGCAGGGAGTGATATCGTTGGTATCATAAAACGTTATCCTGGTACAAAGATATGCTCACCGACATAAACAGAGCTTAAAAAGGGCGTTGAGATTAAGGGCCGTCGGCCGGTTACCTGTAAATATCCCAAAATCACGTTATCTGTGATATCTCCCAGAGGACAATTTTGCTGGAACGGAGGGAAAGTCAAAAACATAATTGGCAAAACTGACGAGTGTCATCGGACAAATGACACGAGGTTTTTCTGACAATCTTCTAGGGATACATGGCGTTAAAAAGACAGTTTTTAGCTCACCGCCCAGAGAGGAAAGACAGTCTTGGTTTAGCGGGCATTCAGCAAATGGTTCTGGTCTTGCGTGGGACTTCCACTTCTTGGAAATAGACACACTCCTGACCCGAGGAGGAAGGATGGAAGAAGGAAATGGGGAACCAGGTTGAGGTCAGCGAGGACAGTTCTGACCATCAAGGAAATTTCTGGAACCAGCGCCGTGCGCAACCCCGTTTAGACGGTGAGAAAAATTGGCATTCTTTCGAGAGGGAAAAAGCGAAGAGTATGCATTTCTCTTCCGTTAACAAAGTCTCTGTTACTTGATAAAACTATTAAATGAAAGTTTAGCCGAGTCATGGAATTAGATGCATATAAATTAAAAAAAAATTGTATATTTTCTGTGTAAATAAATAAAATGACCAAAATAAAAAGCTTTACTTCTTAAAAGGCGTCAAAGAATCATTAAAAAATCAGTTATCTAATTTAAACAACGGATATATGCTACTTTTCGATTTTTCCAATTAAAGGTTTGTAATTTGCTCTTAGATTTGAGTGTTTTGTGGTATTATATTTGTGATATAATATCATTGCCGAAAATTAATTTTCATGACGTGTAATAAAAGATATTATTCGGACATTGAGCTCTGTCGGTTGTCACGTGTTTAGGACGACCGAAGAGAACAGTCAACAATCTTAGTGCCTATAGAACTGCATAATATTTTCAGTGATTATATTTGCTATTTGCATTTTCCGGGCATATACTGTTAGCCTTCTGAGGATTGAAATATGCAAATTAGTGCGTTAGTACCGTTTTAGTATCTCGTCAGATGGGATGAATAAGACAGTAGGGCATTTAAAGGGTGATTGTACGCGTACGTGACGGAGGTTTCATCCAGAAAATGGTTTGATGTAAGAGGGACGGATGATATGACGCAAGTGGCAGCTGTGACGTGGAGGCGCAGCAGGTGCTCTGGCCGGCCACGTGCGCCGCCATCACAACAATACGAGGCCCCCCATAATAGGATCAGGCCTCTGAACAATACAACCCCCCTCCTTGGTCATATTGCCAGGGACAACTTACATATTTGTCATTGAGGGTGCAAGTGATCAGTCCCCCCCAACCAAATTTGAATAAAATTTAACTCGGGCGTAAGGAATTTTTCTAAGGCCGCTGTGGACATGAATGTTGAAGTGGATCCTCGTTGTCCTTATTGAGTATATGCATATATATATATATGTTAAAATAATAATATATAACTCAGGTTGAAGTTCAAAAAACGCATAATAACAAAACCATATATTTTTAAAGCACAACACAAGTCTTCAGATTACAGATTCTTAATTAATTCTTCATGATCAACAGTATATTTCGGCGCGTGCCAAAATCATTTGCAATAACATTACAGCACATTTGTTATCATTTTTACCAACGAACATTGATAAATGTATTTACTTCCTCTGTAAGTGTCTTTTAATACATTTGTAATGTGGTGTGAGTTTGCACCCGCATATATATGAAAGACAGTTATCCCAGTTATAAATGTTTATTGAGTTTTATTTTTTATTTTTGTATATACATTGTAAATGAGGGAGGGATATTAATTAATGAATTTAATAATTGAGTTTAAATATATATATTTATTAATTGTAAACACAATAATTTTTAATGTGGGTAGTGCGTAGATATATTAAGTTCAAGATAATTATTTAAAAATGGGATTTTATTAAAGACCTTCAAAATGGTTAGGGTGATCACGTGTAGCAGATCTGTTCGTTGACGAACCTGAGTTGTTTCATAGGCGTCTCGCTGTAATTTCCGTGTTGTGGAACTTATAACGGCCGGTAGACAATCGTACGAAGTCGTGCTGGCAAAGTAAGGAAACTCCGCTTTTTCCTCTTTCTTCCCTGCTTCCTGGACTGATCAAAGCATGGTCTCCGCTGCCACCTCACCAATCTGCTCTCGCCGTAACTTCTCTGCTGCCAATCTCCTTTCGCCACCACCTTCAAAAATCTCCTCCACCACTCTCCTTCAATATCCTCTCACCATCACTTTGCAAAATCTGTCCAATCTCCCAAAATTGTCTCCGCCAGCCTCTTTAAAGCCTTGTCCCCACTTATCCGACACCTATCACTAAGGTGGCAGGGATGGATATCCTCCAATCCTATCCCTTGTTTCATTTGGGGAACACACGCCACACGTCACCAAATTCCTAAGCAGATTAAGACATTCCGAAACGGCGCCGAGGTGTCCGAGCTTTATGGTCCAGGTGGCAGCCGCAGTCCCTTGTTATTATTCCGAGCCGCCGAGACGGCGGGCGGAAAAACCCCTTCTTCCTGGCAAACAACTTGCTCATGCCGGAATATTTGGTATTTAAGTTCCCGTAAATTATAATAAAAAATTGGACGCGGGTTCTACTGCGCTACAACATCGTTCTAAATTTATGAAGCGGGCTAGGCTGCTTACCAAGCCAATAATGAACACAATTGGTTAATTTGAACATCCAATCGAGATGATACATATAGCCAGACTGGAATCCAGTACCATCACTGCCAATTGGTAAAATATTATGGCCAGGCAGATTGATAGGACAGTCTTTGGAGGCTTAAAAAATGTGACTAAGGCTTGAGTTTGACAGTTGTAAACAGCACATACGTAATCCGCGAAAATAAATAAGGTATCTCGTGCAACAATAATCAAGTGGAAAGAGAGCGAGTGAATTCGCAGGAGGAAATGAAATAATAGCCACTCTTTTCACGCCCTGAACATTTGACGTGCACCCCGCGTAAGGGGCTCAACACGAGGACCCACCTTTTCAGCCCCCGCCAGACAGACGAAGGTGGAACAAAATTAATAAAAGACGGAACTGAGGAGATTTTCGAATATTAATCATTCGTTAATTATTTGGAGAGTTTTGAGATTTTCGCTGCGTTCTAGTATCGAGTCTGCAGCATTGCTTAGTATTTATCAAGTTATCTGGAGGATTTGCTTCAACCACATGGCTGATTGTTGGCGTCGGTTCGAGTAGCTGTTTCAAAGACCGTTGCTGACGAAGGACGAGGTGAACCATCATACCGAACATCATGATTTGCAAGCTGAGCGGTGATGTACAAATTCATGTTTCTGGCCCCTGGTTATTTTTAGTGTAATTAAAAATTTAGATTCCAAGTTTTGTTTATTATCTCCAGAAGATCCTTAGAGAAAACTATTGCTTTCCGTCGAGTTTAGCAAGCAGCCTGCTCTAAATTTAAATACATGAATTATTTTTGTAACTTAATATCGTACCTTCTTTATTTAATTTTATTAATCCACAATTGTTTAAATTTTAATTAAAAAGTGTTCTTTTCTTTTATTAAAGTTTAAATTCACTTTTTATTAATATTATTGATTAAAAAATCTAACCACAATAACATTTTACTTTATGAACGTATTCTGTAAAACAGGAGAAATTTATTCTACCTTATTCGAAAGGTACTGCGAAACATTATTTACAATTGAAACTTCAAGGACATCAATTTAATTAACATTTTTCTAAGATTAATGTATAAGTTTTTCAGAATAGCTGCCAGGACGCATTAGGTTCAAACGTCATGTTTTTGGGAAATTAGAAACCAAATAAAATGGTAGCATCAAGCAACAAACTTAGAGAAGATATTTCAATAATTTTTTTTTAATTTTCTCAATGGAGGAAATATTTAATTTTTCGTTAGAGATTCATTAAGCTTTGAAAATAAAGAAGTTGCGTTTAGTAAAAGGAAATTGTAATCTTCATAATTTAGTCGAATAACGATGGGGTAGTATTTCAATCAGGTACAAATCGCATATGACATTCAGAGAATCATTTACATAATTTGGGGAATTTTAGTTGAAAGATAGTAAATTTTAGTATAAAATGAAAGTGTTTCTTTTGTCCTATAATACGACATTGAAATGGAAAATCAAATAAAGTTTGTTTTAATATGGAGGCACTATCCAACAAAAAAACAAAAACAAAATGGTGTTTTATTTGTAAAACAAAATAGTAAATATATCTTAAACTATGAGATCCCGAGGAAGAAGTAACAATCGGCTGTGGGTCCATACTGGATTGTTTTATTAACTGTTCGTCGCACATTAGTAATTAATTATTCTCTGATATATAGAGAAATAGGAATATAATTAATTTGGCATTATTTTGATTAAGGGAAGGGAAGGAAGTCAGTCTCCTTGCACTTTGCGAAGGGAGTCGTAACCGCGGAGGACGCTCCTTATCCGTAAGCCTCGTGGCCACGGTTGCAATATTATAGCTATGCGTTGAATGCCAAACTGCACTGCTGTCCAGAAGCCTGTTTTGCATATATGCTGTTGGCGACCAAAACACGCTGCAAACGTTCGAGGTATTCGCCGGCGGAATTCCACAGCGACATTTTGATGACGCTGAATAACAGCTGTCACTGTGACATTTTCAGCGGCCCGTGACTCTGTGCACAGAAAACTATCATTTACTCACGCTACTCAACGAAACTGTTTTCACCAACGAATATATTCAGCCTAACTGACCAAGTTTTTAGTAGGACAGTTCCCACCGGTATGATGACGTTCTCGTATAACCCATACCAATTACGCTTGTACACTGACTACATTTTCCGATTACGGAAATTTTTTTAAAAGTTTATGAATTCTTTTGTTCAGATTTTTATAACATTTTTTCCTTTAAAAAACATTTTAAAATAATTACTCTAAGTACTTTATAAAATATATATTTTTATTAATTGACATCAAGGCATTTTTATCACTCACAAAACTTAATATTTTCACTATCATTAAATCAAGAATGTTAGCATTTATTATATATCTACATACACATAAGAACCTATTTCAAGGTCACAATTTATTTATACGTTTTATTTCAACTTTAAACTAATTTACCCAAATAAAAACGAATTTTTCTGCAACCTTTTTGCTCAAGAACATTTATTTGGGACTTTTTAAATAACACTGTTTTATACACTTATTATTATTATTATTGAAATCAACAGTAACGAAATTTTTCCAATTTATTTTTATCTTACAGATGATATTACCTAAAGCGTAAATAAAACATAAAATATATTGCGACTGTATTCTATATGCATAAAATTTATCACTTAAAATAATTGATTAAATTTGCAGGAGATTTAAAAAAATTGACATATTCATCCATGTAAGTACAATAATTATTGATCAACCAATTTATACAGTTTCTTAATCTAATTACTTAAAACTATACCAATTTTTTCCTACATATTAATAATAACAGTAAATTACAAAAACTAAAAACACACCTTTTAAGTGTATAAATTGATTCGATGATTAATTATTAACCGCCTTTGTTAATAAAAATGATTATTAGAATTGAAGGAAATGAATAATTATGTTTGCAAATGAGTAGTCTGCTGGTGAGTTAAAACCTAATAATTTTTCGGAGTCTAATGAAAAATTTGTTTGAGTTAAATAATAAAAAAATACTGTATAAAAATTATGTAGACCCTTGGGTTCAATGGGAAATAAAAGAATACTTAATTCCATAACTGATAAATTATCAACGTATACGCTTCCCTGCCATTTACGTTCAATTCTATGGAAACCTAATGTTGTGTTCATGAGGATTTGTAAAATATTCATAGGAATGTTAGAAAGGAATATAATTAAATTTCTGTAGTATTCAAGGCCGTATGAACTTTCAATATATTAAATATTACAGACGAAAGATTCCTTAAAAGTTCAACGAAACTTCTGATGCCGTTATGTGAAAAGTTCTCGTTAGGATAAATTATGTGTAATAAAAAAATTAAATAGATTATACTTTTAAAAATTTTAGCATTTGTTTTTCATTATTTTCGTTTAATTGCATTAGTATACATTTATTCATATGCTTAAGAAGCGTCGCTTGGAAAGCAAGAATAAACGTTACAGATACTCATGAATTTGTTGTTGGAAGACGGAAGGAAATGTAAAATGGGCGGAGTAACAAATAGAGTAAAAAGAATATATAAAATAATGCATCTCCTTAATATAATTACAAAAAAACTGAAAATTAAAGGATATCACTCATTACATTTACGATCAAATTATAGACGATTACTAGGATAGAATGAATTCAAAAGATGAAAATGTTAAACATCACACATTTCCGGTGATCAAATTCTACGTCACAGCTAGTTACTTTACCGCCCAGCAAGATTCATCAAATATTTATTCAATGCAATGCTATGAGTCCTTTCTTAGTACTAAGGCAGAATAGAAGACATCCATTGAAGAAATACGAATACAATATGATTTTATACATAGCCATTGTCAAAAGAATTGAAAAGATGTTTTATCATTTTGTTAGGCAGTTTGAACGGAATAAATGGTATATTTGCTGAACAGTTTAGAATGATTTATCATTATTTTATTTTTAATTTCCCAAGGTGTAATTTGGTGAAATAATTTCCTTATTTCAAGTGGGTTTTTAGAGGAAATAATTGTTATGGCTAACAGAGTTGTAATTGGATTATTATACTGTTATCATTATTACTTCTTTATATATATGAAGAATTAACGACCCGTATAACATGATCATCCATTGTTTACACTGTCAATAAACTAAATCAAATAAAGATATAAACACAAAGAGCATAACCAAAAGATAAAATTAACCAAGACAAGTTAATAAAACATCATATAATTTATTAAGTTGATAGTAAATTTATGGCTTTTAATGTACAACATTTCAGAAATTTATCTTTTCTTAAAATTAACTTCGTTATCCAAATAATAGTATTATCAAAATTAAAAGAATGACTCAGTTCCAAACAGGGTTTATTAATAAATGAAAATTTAAATTGCCTTTATGCTCCTTAATTCTAATTGACAGAAATATTATATTCCCAGAAGTTAATTTTTCCTATATTACTTCTTTAAAACGATTTCATTTATTAGACTTGAATGTGTGTATGATGCCTGTTACGCAAGTAAAACAGGTGGGAACCCATACAACGGTATTTAATGCTGAGAATTGCAAAATATAGTCTACATCTATACCAGTTATTAAAACTGAAGTGTCTGTCTGTATGTTTTTCCGAAAAGGCTCAACGGATTTCATTAAAAATTTGAGGGTTTAAAAACAGGAGATTTAACTTAAATATTCATGCATATATAATTTAAATATATCGTATAAGATATTAATATAATATAAATATCAATTCTATGGGTAGAATTCTTCGCATACCAAAAAGTGTATGTGGATTGCCTATACTCTTGATCTGTTTGTGCTCCGAAACGGCTTAATGGATTTCAATGAAAATGTCAGGGATTTAAACAGGAATTTTAACTTAAATATATTGCAGAATTCAGAAGATATTAATGTAAATATTTATAAATCCATTGAATTGTCGTGCGAAAGGTGGCAAGAGGACTAATTGTGTGTTAAAAATTCTGTTCATATACCATTATTATATGCGTAATTTTGGCAGCATGAGAGAGAGACGGGGGCGAGTATTATTACTCCATCTATTGTTGCAGTAGGATTCGCGCCGTAATTAACCCATTGTTGGCAGAGAGCTAACTCCCTGAGAAATAATAAACTTCTTTGGATCGTCGATACGATGTAATATGTAAATTTGTTTTATTTGTCGCGTCAGGTAAATTTTAATTTTTTAGGAGGGGGGACAGGCAACATGAGGGTGATTCTGAAACAGGTAACTCCCCTATAATAGGATAGGAAGTTGCTCATTTTTATTGCCTCCAAAACCTGTTCAAAACCAACTGCCTGAAGCGATCATAAATAATGAAAATGAATGAAATGAAAATAGCCTATGTTGTCCAATTCAGGGCAAAGGCCTCCTACAAGTAGGGGTAGCTTTTAGTAGTCTCACGTGGTGAGCTAATCCGCGTAAGATGTCTTATTAATACACTGCACTACACTTGTCACTTAGCTGTAGTTCTAGTTATTTCCACTTATTTCTGTCTCTGGCTATTCTGATCCATTGTCCTCCTGCTTGTTTTTTGAATAGGTCCGTCCACTTGCGTCTTGGTCTTCCTGGGAGTCTCTTGCCTATGTAGGGGTCCCATGTGGTAGCTTGTAACGTCCATCTTTCGTCTTGTAGCCTCACAACGTGTCCTCCCCATTTCCATTTGGTCTTTGTATCCTGTTGTGCAACGTCTATTGTTGCTGACATCCTATGTATCAAGATGTTCGATACTCTATCTTTCAGAGAAATGCCAAGGATCTTCCTATGAATTTTCACCTGGCATACTTGTCGAGTGTTTCTCTCTTTTACTCTGAGAGCCCATGTTTGACACCCATACAATAATACTGGAAAAACGCAGTTTTCTAGTGTCTCCATTTTGAGCCTCCTATTTAGGGTTCTTTCCAACAATATAAACTTTAGGGACCAGAAAGTTTTCCAAGATGATGAAACTCTTCTTTTTTACTTCTTCTACCAGTTTGTTGCTAAAGGAAATTATTTGTCCTAGATGTATATATTGTGATGTATACAGTAGCTCTGTTCCTTCAAGATATATTGGAGTTTGTTCTCCGCTTGTCATTACTTGTGTTTTAGATTTATTCATTGATAGTCCTGCCAACTTACTGTGTGAGTAACTCTTGAAGCATTGATTGTAACTTTCTTGGAGTTTTGGCGAATAGAACTATGTCGTCTGCAAACCTCAAGTTTGTTAGTCTCTTGCCACCAAGGCCTATTCCATTTTAATTTTCTGAATATGTCTTCCAGCATACAGGTAAATAGCTTTGGGGAAATAGGGTCATCTTGTCTGACTCCTCTTTCCACACGGAAATGTTGTCCTGATTTTTCAGATTTTAATTAACATAACTTTGTTTATAGATTTTCCTTATTAACAGGATGTATTTTACTTCTACACCTTGGTTGTTCAATGCTTGAAGTATGTTTGGGTGTTCGATTGTATCAAAGGCTTTGCTGTTATCTACAAAAGCTAGGTTAATTTTTTAGTGATTTTCTACTGTCTTTTCTATTATTTGACTGATTGTTTGGATGTGGTCCACTGTTCTGTAACCTGTACGGAAGCCTGCCTGTTCTGAGGGTTGATTCTCGTCAAGTGTTTTCGTTATTTGTATTATTAGTGTTTTTGTAAACCGTACTTTTTATATATTCATTGAATTCAACTTCATCCAAATTATGTAACAATTGTTTCGTGTTTAGGGAAAAATAAAAATAAAATTTCCGCGTGAACGCATTCGCGGGCATAGATAGTTTTAAATACGCATTGTAGAATGATGTTTCACTTTTTCTCGTTCTTTACTGAATCGTAGCAAGTAATAATTTTTAGGGTAGTATTTTTAATAAAACGCGGAAGAGAAGCACGGTTATTACGGTTAGTGTCAAACAAATATAATCGTGAACATTATCTGGTAATAGCTTGCCGATGAGTAATGAACGACATCCAAAATGACCTCCATTGAATAAGCGGTTACTACAGCCACACTTATTAAGTAGGACTGATTCGCAAAACCGTTCGTTTTGAGTCATCTATGGATTGCAGACGAGTCTGTGTAATTGTGTAATCCTTTTCGCGGGGTTGGTACGAGGAGAGCTCTTCAGCCGAAGATGACGACGACGGGGAACAAAACACTATTTAGTTAGGGCAGGCTAATGAACACGCTTTTCGAGCAGTTCAGGGAGGATGAATTTGCAATCTACTTTGTCGCTACGCTAGAATAATTACCGGGAAGCCAGCCTGAAATAATTGTTCCCGACGGCACGGTACTGCTGTGGTTAATATCGTGTCGAGAGGAGCGACCCGTATTGTTTGATAAATAATTTTCTTGCTCCCTTTTAATGTGCCACTCAAGACACGCTTGACTTTCGACGAGAGGAAATCTCGAGGCGCTTGTCAAGATTATGAAATTTGGTAACAACTTCGGCAAACTGAAGTAGTGGATTAAGGATGCAGCTACACTCTACTGTCGCTACGAGAACTAATTTCGTATCGTGCTCGCTCCTGAATAATAACGTTGAGTGTGTAATGGGTGATCATAGTGCTTTTCTTCCTCACGAGGAAGAATAATTTTTCGAGAAGGAAACAATACATACTTAAAAGTTCGTTAAGAAAATCAAAGTCAGCATTCGATCTACCTGAGCTAAACACTTAATTGAAAACATGTTTGCCTCGTTCGGGACAAATGAGCTTCGTCTGGCCTCAACAGTTTCATCCAGAAACAGACAGAATCTTTCGAGGAAGTCAGAGCTGAACGGGAAACTTATAGCTTAAAAATTTTACTAAAATTATGTAACAAGAAAAATAACTTTATAAATATATAAAACATTAGTTTGTTCAATTATTTACTTAATCTAATATCAATTTAACTTAAAACAACGAATTAATATTTTTTATGAATTTTTAAAAAGAAACATCCAAATTTCTTGTTCTGCCCCACCGTCTGTGTATTTTTACACTTATTTAGCGTACGGTTAACCACATTACCAATCTTTTCTTTCCCAAAGAGATTCTCTTTTGCAACTGCAAAGTCTTTGCTAAAATTTACCCTTTTTTCTTTTCCTATTCTTTTTTAATCTTTTCTTTTTGGGTACAGAATCCTGTAACTAGTTCTAATAAGTTAACTGTCGCAGTTTTTACTTTTTTTCCTTGAGGAACACAAAATTTTGCCTCACACAGTAGTATACCGTTAGTATCAGTTTAAGGTTTTTTACCGAGCCTTAATACAAGTATATTTAAACCTTATAGTAACTTAAATGCAGCTATGGACGCATAGATTACGAATATATTGTGACGCGTATAAATTTTCATCTTCTATTTTATTTTACTATCTAAATTAATTATACAATATTTAAAATATTGTACGAAGTTTCCATAGAGAACAGGATAAACCCATCAGATAAATACAGTCATAAAACTTGAAGCCCGACAGGCGCAGTCTTTGTCTGAAAGATTTTTTGCCTCCCGGCGAAAAACCCCAGGTATGCCGAGGGTAGCAATGTAATTGACCCAAAAGATTTCTAGGGGTGAGCCCTCCTAAATTTTGATTTTTTCGAGAGGAAGGGTAGGGACGCCAACCCAATTGAAGGACTTGGGGAAGATAGAAAAATCGGGGAGACCAAAGAGCTTTTTAGGAGAGGTGAGTTCGAGGTGGAGACGATCACTAAAAGATCATTCGGAAAAGAGCTGGAGGTGAGAGGTCAGAGAGGAAAACGAAACTGAAAGTCGGACTGGCTGGCTGCAAGGAGTCAGAGAGAAGAAGCGATCTGGCTTCAAGTTCACGAGGAGTAGAGACACGTTTCCTGATTCAGAGGCCTGCCGCTTCTATTCCGACCAGAAAATTACCTTTGCGTTGAATCCAGGAATGCCGGTCAACCAGGAAACTAGGAGAGGATCATTGCAAAGTAATAAACAAAAGTCAATAATCTCTCGTTCTGCTATGCAAATAAACACGTCATACAGCCCTGAATAAAGTAGATTAAATTTACTAAAGTCTCCTGCCATCTTATTTCTTTGGTTTGGACTCAGGTGGACAAAATAAAATTCATTAAATTAATTAATTCCTAACTATTGTAATTTGTTGAATTATTTACGTTTGTTAACAATAAAACTATTTTAAATGTTAAAGCTGAGATTTATTGGCACCCACTCATTTAAATATATACTATAATTTTTAATATAAATTAAATTATAAGTACCACGTTACAATATACTATTAAAGAGTTAAAAACGAAGATTATTTTAGATTTGCTTTTGTCGAGGTGCTACAAAAATTATAAATTCACAGATGTAAGACGCCAAAACAAGAGATCATTCACAAGGTACAGTCAGTACTTGGTCAAGTCGGCTGCCAGGATTTCTTCCTTCACTAGTTACAACGTTCCACCCCCCTTCATTAGCTTCCAGCCCTATCCAATAAAAAAGGTAACCCTTTCTACCTTCCTATCCCGTTCCTCCCCGACTTCCCCTGAAATTAATATTGACCATAATTCATGTCTGTGCGTATCGATTGTGCCAGTTTCTTAAACAGTCTAATATTTCGTGAAACTTGGCGTTGGTGTGTTTTGCGGGCGTGTCTATCAGCGCCAATAAAAAATATCGATGTTGACGTTTCTCAAACTCAAAATTTTCTGAATTGTGTTCACTCCGACTAATTTTGAGTGCACGGCAATAATATTACCAGTTTACTTCTACTCTAATTAAAAACACATTAACCTGCTAAAAATTTGTGCAGATCTACACACATCATTTTAAAAATTTAAACCGTATTTATTTTCAAATATGACATATAGAACTTTCCGATTTACCGTTGCATAGAGGTCAGCAACGCCGCCTTGTATCGTAGAGATTTAAAGCTCAGCTTTGGACTGCGTGTTAGTGTTCTTCACGGCCTCGAAAACTGGGGTTAAGACTGAATGACTATCGATACATTAACTACGTGCCTCTCCAAAAGAAAACAACAACGGGAATGTGCCTTGAAAGATGACAGATTGAAAGTCGTCTCGGGTCGTCCAAGGCATTAGACGGGCATTAATAAAGGAATAATCATAATAATTTAGTTAGATTCTTACAGAAAATACACAACCAATTTACCAAAATTAGTTTATTGACTACATCACGATTAAACCGAAATCTATACAAGCTACATTATAAGCTTGGTTTTTTGTATATACAATTAGTGTAATAGAATTAAATATTATTTAAGCTGAGTGAACAGCGTTGTCCGGGGACTTATGTGTATTAGACCGTTTATGAAGAACGTGAAATTTAGCGACGCTTCAATTTATTTAATACGCGTTGCATAACGAGAGCAGGATAATAGCAGTGCGTGTAAAACAAATGTAAAGAATAATTAAATCTGACAACTCTTCAAAGGAAAAAAATTGAACTTATTTCCTCAAATTTTACGGTTTGTTCAATCTATTAAATTATAATGATAGAAATATGTTTAGTATTTAACTATTGTTGATTAAAAAAATTCAGAAGACGCATAACTCAAAATTCTCAGGAAATCACTTGATAATATTTCGTCAGTTTTAGCAAAACAAATTGTTAAATTATAATGATTAAAAAATCTTCCCTATTGTTTTTATAACTCTTTGATTTTTCCTGAAGTTTGTATTGTAGGATATAATTGAGCAAAAGCAAAGATTGAACGCATCTGCTGGTAATTCAGTTAAATACGTTATGTTAACAGGTGGTTCTAAATAGAACGTAATAATACAAACTTACAGACGAAAGACTTTCGTATTGCTTATATCTTCATTCCACGTGTTCCTGGTGTTCGAAGAATGTAAACACATAGCAGCCATATTGCGCTATTCTACACAAATAAATATATAAAAGTTCCGATTTACACATCGCAACTCTAAAATAGCCGATCAGAGACTTACCAGAATTGACAGTGAATCCTGTGTAAGGGGAATGGAGTCGAGTAGTGCTCGCCGAGAGTAGATTATTATTTTAACTTGACGGGGGGCCATATTTTTTGATAAGATTATCCATATCGGAAGCACGGGGCAAGGAGGTGTCTCGTTTCAAGGCGGCAATAAAGCTGGCTGGCACCACGTGAAGTGTTGGCGGCTAATCCCCGTGTTATTGTGATCGGGCTGCCCTTCTCCGCTATTAAAGCGATACGGAGGGGAACCGGCCTTTGTCCGCGGCCGTGTTTTCCTATTGGCCTATTATGTCAGCTGATGACGGCTTGATTCTCTAATACTTGTTGAGGATCAGGTATCATGTTGTAGGATTAAATGCTGTGCCCCGTACAATAGCTATTTGTTATGTAAAGAAGCGGATAGTTGCCACTGGACGCCTTGATGTTATGGAAAACTGCTGCTCGAATTTCGCGTCAGTGCCACTGTTGACTATGGCGCATTATTGATATAAGATGAGACAAGTAAGTGAGGCATGTGAAGGAGGCGCCCAGGATTTCGTTATTGAGGCGCAGTGGCATGCCACTGTAATTAAATTTAATTATGATATTTCATTAACATTAAACACGTAATACAATTATGACTAAAACAATATTCGAATTGAAAGAATAATGTAAATTAATAATTCAGTATGTCATAACTAATGGTCTCAATTCTGAACATTTACCTTTCAGCGCACATGCCAAGTGAATCAGAAAAAAGGAAATTGGCTGCCGCACCTCCTCAGAAAGAAAGTAATATTTCGTTTCTGCATTCCCTCGTGTTTTGGCAGTTCAGAAAACTTTTTGTTTCATTTATATAGTGTCCTGTTGAAGAATGGCCGTCGCTTTTGTTGTGGCTTGTATGCTGTTTTTCGCGTTTGCCGGTATCTATACAAATTATAAATTATTCAGAAGCGAGTAGACGTATAATTTTAAAATAAACTGAATGGTGTTCATTACATTCAGGTCTACAAATTAAATCTCTATTTACTCACCTAATATTATTTTTTCATGTAATCTGTGTTCTTTTGCTATAACGCACCCTCTGTAATTAGCAGAATGGTCTCCAAGACAGTTTGTACATTTGGCTGGAGTATCCCTTGGCTTTGTGCATGTTGCTGTGAGATGATTTCCTGCACATTTCACGCGTTTAGGTATTCTGCTGCAGTATTTTTGCGTATGTCCGTATATTTGGCATTTTTTTGCACTGTGGTATCGTTTTGCTGGATTTCCATGCTTCCACTTTTATTTTCATTTGAGCTAAATATTGAAGCTCATAGATTATTCTAATATCTTCTGTGTTTTCAAATGTTGCTATGAACAGCGGCAGCTTGATGTATTCAGGTTTTTGATCTTTTTTAAATACTTTTTTAATTTTGTTTTCAACTTTAATAATTTTAAATCCTTTTTCTCTTAATTCTTCTTCCATTTCTCTTACGTCACATGTTGGGTGTAATTTTTTTTATTACAACTCGGATTGGCCTATTCTGTTTACTTTCATAGGAGTGCCATTCATGGTTTTGTTGGTTAAAATACGATATGCGTCCTCATCACTAACATTAATTTTTAATTGATTATTATTCATCAATGAGGCTTTGTAGTTTACCTTGATATCTTCCAGATTTTGCTTAATTTTCTGGTAATCCTTAACGTTGCTTATTATCACTGGAGGAGGTTTCAGAACTTTAGTTGCAATGATTTTGTTTTTGATTTGATTTGGTTTAATTTGTTCAGGTGATTCCGAGGCCTTTCTCTTCTCATTATTTGGGAGTAGCCATGCTGTTTCTCTATTTACTAGCTCATCCTCTTCATCCGAATTTTCAGGAATGTAATTTTTCTGTTGCAGGCTAGCTAGTTCTTTTCTAATCGTATTAACTACGTCTAGAGCTTGAGTTAATTGCTTTTCTAACTCCTTGACTTTTTGGTAATTTTCTAGGGCCTCACTTTCATCTACGAACTCCATATTTTCGCTTTCTAGTTGATCGTCTACTATATCAGTTTGTGAATAGGCACATTTTCGCCTATGACGCCAAATGACGCTGAGAATAGTTATTGGAAAAATAAAATCTGAATTTTTAATAAATATATATATGTATTTTGAAATGAAAAATTTGTTTTAAGACGGATTTCTAGTTCATGTTTGCTCTGAACTTATGAAAAATCAGGTGAAATTTAAAACCCTGAAACACGTTTCTGCCCAAAGTGCACGTCCCTGTGGTATCTTATGTATCGTTTTTATTTCCAGAGTACACCAGACTTTTCTTTTCACATTCACGGACTTTGCAATGACGTCATGGTCTCGACACGTCACGAGTTGCACTTGCACGAAAACGATTAAACAACAGGCGCTAATATTTGTAGCGGAAAGTTATTTCCCGTATAACGAACGACGTGTGGAAAAGATAAATCCCACATTCATTCGCGCCTTAAAGGAGTTGAACTTTTTAGGTCGCGGTTGGTTTGGAACTGGACTGAAGACGTTTTTCATTATTCGACTGAAGCAAACCCAGTATCAAACAAGTAGTAATTGGATGAAGGAATATAAACGCCGATTTTGATAAAGTAATCTTGATACTCAATTTACATGATAATTATTCGGAGCTCTTAAAAAATTACCTGCGTGTGAATACTTTACGTTTTAATAATAATAAATTAAAAAAATAAAGTCTTCCGTGTTTTGTAAACAAAACGAACTATGATAGGAAAGGACGAAGACGTAACATTTTACTAATTATTTTAAACTCTTGAATAGGAATTACAGTGAAATTTAAAATATTTTGTTAGGATAAAGGAATGTGAAAGTGTCTGAGGGGATGGCAACTGAGAATATTTTCTACTATATAAAATTGTGAAACATGACACTGAATACTATTTAATATTAATTGTTAAAGTTTTCAAACGACTCCATTTCTTTTCAGCATATAATTAAATCAAGAAACGTGGAATTCTCAACGAAATAGTATTTTTTTGATGTTCGGAGGCTTCCAGAAATAAAATAAGTTACAAAAAAATATTACAAAACTCACATGTGCTCGAGAAATTGATAACTATCATTGTAATACTTTATTAACCGGATTTATCAAATTTAAGTAATCCAAACAGTTACCCTCGAGGTCTCCCTCCGTCCCGGTTCCACATTTCCCTTGCACCGAATTGCATAAAATCTTCCACTTTTCCCCCGAACCGCTCTTCATAAGCTTAAAGCTGAAACAGCTGCTTTTTGGGGGGAAATTTTGGTATGGGTCATCTCGCCCCCTATGAATAGATATTGCCTTAATGAACGAATGCCATTATTTGGACATAACGGCGAAAAATAGCCGCAGTATTTACTCGTCTCGATTTCTTTGGTTCAAAATCACTTGTCCACGAAAATGGAACTTTTAATCTACACAAATGGCCACTGAACAATTGGAACCCTGACTTTATTATTTTTATTATAAATATTTCTTAATTTGAAATAAAGTAATTAAATTTATCTGACTTAATATTATAAAAAATTACAAAGATTGCTAAATGTCAGAAATGGAATAATTTAATTTGAATACGTTTCGTCCTTAAATTTTATTGTTTGACCCCGGATGTTGCGGAAGCAACATGAAAATTTTGTATTATTTTAATGGAACGAGGCGATCCCTACAGTTGGGGAATGAAACGTTGTAGGAGGGGGTTAATTAATTAAAGCTTATTAAAATCTTATGAGATTTATTTGCAAAAGAGGAAGATTTAACATGGAATACATTATTAACGAAATATTTACAAGGAAATGAAGGATTCCGCGCAGAAATCTGATCTCTTTAACCCGGGATTAATACCATGGGCGATTCCCCCTTAAACGACATGGATTGGAAGCGTAACAGCATACCTCTTTGCAGCTTCTCTTAGTGCCTAAGACCGAATGAATCTGTACAGCCTCTCCGCTGTGTCTTCCCCCTCGATAAATCGATCTTTTTCATTCGACTTATCTATCCACGAAACCCCATTGGCTGAGGCCACCACGTGGCAATTTTAAAATATTGTTTGTTTCGTCGAAGTTTGGAATTTCTGAGAACAGCGAAGGTAATTTTTATACGTGCCCTGACAGTATCCCATAGGATTATAGCCTCTTATCCCTGCGACAGGGATGCGCCGTTGAACTTCCCACTGTCGCTTTCGAGGAGCCACTCAACCTTCCAATCCTTTACTAATTTCTACATTACAACTTAACAAAATAAATATCGCGCTACAACGTATTCAAATCAGTTTTGGCCATTATTTGTATTCAAACATCATCCTCTGATTTTAAGTTTAAAATGAGTAAATGAAAAGATTTAAGTTAGCAAATAATTTCATTACTATTTAATTAATACAACTTTGTGGACTTCTTCGTGTAATTATTAAATGGATAAACATAGTGAAATCTGGTGTCGCATAAAATCCCCCGCGACGGTTACCTGAAGAAGGCCACAAAGTTTCATGAAACGATGTACTTGTATTAAATAAATAGTAATTAAATTATTTGATGACTTGTTGGGCGTCTTTTCATTTATTTATTCATTCTTTGTATTTATAACATTTTTTAACGTTTCTTATTTTGTTAAAATAAAAATATTGTTTGCTGATGTACGTATATTAGAGGAAACGCGGAAACCATGTAGAAATTATCCGTTAAGTTTTCAAATACTGGGTTGGAGTAAAGTAACATTACTTAATTGTTCAGTCCTCAAAATTTGGTGAGTGGTATGAATTTTAAGCAAATAAAATGCGACGTCAATCGATGAAGCTCTAAGTAAATAAAGGGGAACTTCATTTCCAATGTGATGAATTTTCCAGTTGACCTGTCGTATAGAACGACACCAGGGGAAATAGACAGTTATACAATAAACCTCGATCAGTGAGGAAAACTGTATAGGAATTTATTCATTAGTACATAACTAAAGTGTAGGGCAAGAATCTGGGCATATCTTGATTTGTTATAAAATAATTCGGAAGGATTTTCTACTGTTATTTATTTTATCTTAATTTATTAGATAGTTACCCCCTGAGATGGCCGTTTCCAAAACTGAGGGTTTGGTAAGTTTATGGGGAGGAATAGACATCAACAAAAAGAAACCAACCTTTTATTGTCAGTTTTTCATTTTATGGCACCAGTTTTAAATAATATGGACACAGTAAACGAATAAATAGCTCATTCCAGTCAGATAACATCTAGTATTGTTTTATCTTACTTGGTTCCGATTTAATTATTCCAAATAGATCCGCTTTTTATAAATTTCTTCTTTATAGCATCACCTTTCTAAATTTCAAAAGGTCAAGTTGTTCATTAATAAGTTGCTATTCTTCTGTAATTTTATTACCTTAGGTTTAGATAATATTTGCACGTTCTGATGTCAATCGTAACTTACACACAGAAGCATGTACGATTATGGTCATTAGTAACCTAGAAAGTAAAACCTTGTACATTTATGATAATTTTAGGCGTTAATGTCAGCCATCGTGCACGTTTAAAATCTTTGAAATATTAATTAATTCCATGTAGCGAAACTGTGAAAGAATAAAAACAAAATGGTGGTCCTCAATTGATTAATCAAGATGTAATTTTCTTCGTCTTTGAATTACTATTGTAGTATAAAGAATTGAGAAGAAAATTATATTCATTAGCCAAAAAACACGGTATTGTCAACAGCTTGGCATATTCACTCTACATAAATAATCAGAGAACTACATTAATGCATCTTAGTATTCAGGTTTAGTATAAGTATAACTATAAAATCATATTCTATAAATCCTATAGAGAAGCACAAGCTTCAATGATGTGGAACGAATCAGAGATTTTACATAGGTTTCTTTATTAATATTAAAATATACTGTAACTATTCATTAATTTTTAACTTTTAATAAGATTTTCTTAAGTTCTAAAATCCTAAAATTTTCATTATTAATACTTTTTATATACTTAAACACAATAGATTTAGAACTTATTCCAGAAAATATTTAAATTAAAATTCTTAATTTATACATTAAGTCTACTTGAGATGATAACAGTCTGTTCTAAATTGTTCGTTATGACTGGAGAAGTCAAAATTATTTCAAACTTCAATTTTGATAGCTGAAAATACTCCATAAAGATAATTCTTAATGGAAATTATGGGTGACTGAAGCTATTTGAAATCACTGTGGAAATGCCACTTCTTGGAGCTGCACGACGGGGAATCTGGCTTTCCGTTGTAAATCCAGGCAATAGATGGAAACTAAGGAACAAAAGAGCCGAAAATAATATACAGAAAATAGATTGTTATATAAAGCGACTGATAGGGTTGATTTTCTAAACAGTACTGGTCTTCTGTACGACTAGAAGGATTGTTAAAAAAAGGAACATAATATATCCTTATGATTAGCGATTTGAAGATATGTGTTTAGTTTCTAAAACTTTCGAGAGTTTCCTCATGGGAAGGCCTGAACGAAGGCCGAGGACAGAGGAAGGACAATCCCTATCTGAAATCGATAGATGCTCAGATAGCGAAACAAACGCAGCCCACAGCTCGGTCACGCCCTCTTCAGAGCACAGTAAATAAATGAGCGTTTTTCATAATAAAGGAAAACCAATTGCGCTTCGAATTTGTGAAATTTGTTTCCCGTATCTGATTAAAATGGAGAAAGAAGTTCCGCGTGGGTTACTGCTGGCACACACAGGGACTAATGAAACAATAGTTTTTTTTAAAAGAACTTGAGGAATGAATAAATAAAAAAAATCTAAAATTGAACAATATATTAGGGTCCATATTATGTTTTAACTAAAAACAAAACTGGTTCTTCAAAGAGTACGTGAAAAGAAAGAAATGTATTTTAATTTGAACTTTAATTTTTAGCGTAGCTAATTGATACAATTATAAACGGGAATCATATCAGAAACGTATTTTTAGACCTCAATCTGTTCTATCATATGTTTTATTTAAGTATTAGCTGATGAAACTGGGACAGTCGATGAAGGTGATGTAATTATGTGTTATAATCTGTGATTTGAGAAATACGAATGAAGCTATTTGCTGTTAGATATCTCCACCTAACGGCGGAAGTACACAAGAAAGTTATCTTTGGTTGTTGGAGGTTTTTCATCGGATGACAGGTTGCATGAGGATGATCCACTTAAAGAAAACTCCTCTTTAATATCACAGGAAGGGAACTGGAAAAGAAATTGTGGTTTCTTTAAGTGACAGGCTACGTGAGGGTGATCCATAAACTGGTAACTTCCATTTAACATCATAGGAAGGGAATTTGAAAGGGGTATGCCGAAGGGGGAGGAAGTCAACCAAGGGTTGACTAGGCCCCTGGACTATAGTTTAAGGATCCTACCCGGTATTAACCTGAAAGAGAATAAACCTGAATGAGGTACTAATCTCACGTCCTTCCGAATGACGAGATAGGAGTTTACTGTGAGGTTGTATCATTCCCTTCTCAGTGTCACCAACAGTTTTAGGAGGCAGCTGACCGACTGATTCATTGGGATCAGTGGACAACTCTTACTGTATGCCCAAGGTCTACGACCCCGAAACATACACTTGTCCAAAACGACCGAGGGTGAAGGTAAACCCTATCGTCACTATGCGGAGAGACGAATTTTGTAATGTTTCCAATATTGTAATTCATTTTGTAAATGAATATGGTATTTACCGAAAGCTTCTTCCGAATAAAGTTTGGTAATAAAAATTGAAATATATTTTTGGTGTATTGAAGTGACTGATAAAAATAAGGGGAAAAAATATTATCATAATAAATTAATTATCAGTCTTTAAACAAAAATTTTAATAAAACCACATAAGATTTTATATTAGCTCTTCTTAAATATTACGAAAATTAATTAATTCTCATGTAATCGATTATTTTTGATTCTCTGTGGGTATCTCATAAATAGGGTTATGTCTCATATGAAGGCAGTCGTATTTGCGGTCTGATAGCAGGTTCTACAAGCAGGTAACCATTAGACGCTCAGAGGATTACGTACTGAGTGAACTTTGTCCGTCATACCTCTATTTATTGTATTTGACATTTATTTTTAAAATAATTAATATATTATTGATATATATATATATATATATATCAATTGTACACACCAATACAAGAAAAATAATACCGACCAATCTGTAATTTAGTAATTTTAGCGGAACACATCAACTGTTTGATTCATAGTTATTTTAAATATATATATATATATTAATTGGGCATATTGATAAAGTAAATCGCCAAGTTGAAAGATTCCGGCCGTTAGTCGGCCTAATTAACAAATTAGATGCCTAGAGTTCTAGAGAAAAATTGTAGAGAAAGAGTGAAAAGAAAGAATTGAACACATTGAGCTAGATAAGAAAATATCTAGAATTAGTGGCAGGTATGAAACGTTTTTGGGAACAATATCCTATGAACTGTACTTGTATTAAATTCTTATGTTCTGTAATTGGACTAAATAAAAAAGTAATAAGAACGTTACGTAATCAGAAATAAATACGTTATAATAAAGAATTGATTTTTAAGACATACCTAAACATAATTAACTCGCTACTATACTTCCAACTATAGTTTTATGAATTTGGAAGTGCGGCCGAATTGCCAGTGAGCGCCTTGCCCAGAGGATTAGCGAAGTCCATACTCACGCTTCATTACTTGTGTCATCAAGCTCAGTTTTATTTTATTTTAATATATATATATCAATTATACACACCATAATGGTGTACTTAAAAATAGAATCATTAATTAAATGATCAGTGTAGGAGTAATCAAATTTCACGGAAGTATTAGTAATATAATTTAACTAATAATTCACTCTACAATTTATGTAAAAATATAAAGATCAATAGAAGTTTTGTAAAATATAGAATAAATATAGTTCATAGTTTTCTGTAATAGCTAATGTGTTGCGTTCAAATTCAGTAATTTATATATTATTTGATATCATTTCTCTTGATGTTGCGTAGAATTGATATTAAGTACTCTTTATCTGCTCCTAGGACAGCCGCTGCTACCTGCTATCGGACCGCAAATAAAACTCAGACGACACCTAAAAAGGAAAACTTTCACATGATTCCTAGTAGTTTTTTTCATTAGCAGTGGTCTATTGGAGTTAATTATCTACTCTGCTTGTAACTGTATTTTTGTTAAACCATTTAGATGGAAGTTTGGTTGATTTCCGTCCTGTGTTCCGCTGGACGCTTACTGATCTCTTTTCACTTTGCCCATCCGTTAATCGTATCTGGATCCTTGACGTCAATGATGCTCGAGAGGTTTGTCAGAAACGTAAATATGATACGGCTTGATTGTCCGTCTGTGATTCACGTGGTGGAGTGGAGACGCGGACAACGGCAGCGCCGCCGTGGAGAGTTGTCGGAACTGATCCCATTGTGGCTGCGGATAATCCCTGGCGCCCCCCGTGGCGAGCTTAGCTCGTGAATCACGGTGTCGTGCCCTCACGGTTTAATTACACGTCACAGACTGCGTCTCGGCGGAGACTCGGCGCTACACATCTCCATCCCACCATCCGCACTAAGCGTAAATCAACAGACGCGGTCCGAATCCGTACGATAAATTATACATACACGCAATATCGCTCCAAGACGAAAATCTGGTCCAGATCTGGGGTGGGTTATTTCGTCACCGTCGATGTTGCAAACTTACAATTTATATTGGTGCTATTCGACAGTAATTTTCTGTGCAGCCATGAGACTTGGCGGGGAAATATGAGTAGCGGTCTATGGAAAGAGCTCACAGTATATGACGTATAATGCAGCAGAAATTAGGAGGGAAATAAAATATTCGACTTTTTGAGTACAAGCCTTATCACCAACACTGGCGGGACGCCTATCATGTAATACATGCTTAATTTCCAAAACACGAGGCAACATTGTAACAGAGAGAACTTAATGTGCATAATGTAATTTGCGTCTCAACACAAGTGTTGATAATTGTATGGACCGTAAAAAAGATCCATGACCTCTCAAGAGCTTGCGAAATGATGAGAAAATGTTGCACTTGTACGTTCAACACAATATACACATTTGTAAATATAATAAAATTTGACTGATAACAGCACAAAAATGGTGTATCAAACAGAATCTTCTGTGCTGTTACGCCATAAAAGGTTAACAGTTCCTAGATATATTTATCGTCAATGTTAATGGACTAGAAATTAGATAAAAATCCACAGCCAACGACAATAATACAAGTTCACATGCCCACAAGTTCCGCAAAAAAGAAGCGGTAGATAAACACTGTGAAGTAAAAACATTATTATAGTTCAGTATCCCATGCATGCAAAATATTAACGAAAATAGTATACAGGAGAATGGAACGTCAAATAGAATGCGAGTTTGGTTTTAGGAAGAATATAGGGACAAGAGAAACAATATTGACTTTGCGATTAATTTTAGAAGACAGGATACGAAAAAACCGGCCTACGTTCATGGCATTTGTAGATTAAGAAAAAGCGTTTAATAATTTGAACAGGAACACACTATTAAGGATTTTGAAGAGCACTAGAATAACATATCAAGAAAGGAGACTAATACATAACCAATACACAAGCCAGGCGGCAGTAATTAGAATAGAAGACCAAGAAAAGAAAGCAGAAATCAAGAAAGGAGTACAACTAGGATAGTCTGTCGCCCGTGCTGTTTAACTTACATATAGAACAGGCGATGAAGAAAATTAAAACGGAATATGGAAAAGGAATCATACTTCAAGGAAAATAAATAAAAACCTTACGCTTTGCCGACGATATTGTAGTATTAGGAGAGTCAGAAGAAGACTTGGAAACCATAATAAATGGCGTGAACGTAGTCCTGGAGAAAGAGTTTAATATGAGGATTAATAGAGGGAAGACCAAGGTAATGGAATGTAGTATGGGAAACAGTGGAATAAAAAAGGGTGTTAGGTTGGGAAGGGATATTTTGACGAAAGTTAAGGAATTCAGCTACTTGGATGGTAAAAGTATAGTAGACATAAAGAGTATGGTAGTATAGACAAGGAAGGCTTTCGCGAAAAAGAGAAATTTACTTACGGGTAATATAACTGTGAATATTAGGAAATCGTTGCTAAAAATGTTCGTATGGAACGTGGCGTTTTATGGGTGCGAAACGTGGACGATAGGAGTTGGGGAAAGGAACAGAATAGAAGCCTTTGAAATATGGTGCTATAGGCAAATGCTGAAAATCAGATGGGTGGATAGAATTACAAACGAGTAAGTTCTAAACAGAATGAAGGAAAAGCTAACAATATGGAGGACGTTGACCAAGACGTTTTAAGACATGAGGCACTTGTAAAATTAGCATTAGAGGAAAGTGTGTGGGGTAAGAACAGAAGAGGGAGGCCTTTGGGTGGAATACGCTAAGCAGATTAGGGAGGATGTGGGTTGTTAGTTATGAGGAAGTGAAAAGGCTTGCGCAAGGTAGGTTAGCATGAAGGGTTGCATCAGACAAGTCCAAGGACTGAAAACAAGAATGGACAAGAACACCAATAATGAATATTACGATCTGAAAGAAAATTTTACGTTTATAAAGTTTCTCACAGTTGTTACTAAACCTTTTCCTTTCAAAAAGGGGAGCTAAAACCAAATTATTATATTTACACTTTGCATCGAGTAGACGGTTTTTAATTTCTATTGCAGTCGTACACTGAAAGTACGTTCAGATCTAACTGTATTGAAAAATAAAAGAGACATCAATGATGTTGAAAGGAAACGACTTGTCGGAACTGAGATTTTACCCGTAAAAAGACTGATCAACTGAAGGAACTTCCCGTTCGTACAAAATCAAGGATATCGTATGAGATACGAGGACTATCTGCCGAAAATACTTGCAAACTTTTGCTCCATATTTTGATTGCGTTATTTATCAAGTTTTAGCAGAAGTCTGAGATTATTTTGGTAGATTTTGGATGTTATAAATTAAATATTGATAATACCTGGTGCAGGTTTTCTAGGGTTTTTCTTGCATCTCTTTAGATGAAACAACGTGTAGGATCCTTAAATCACAGCCCGGGGGCCCTAGTCAACTCTTGGCTACCTTGCTATACCTTCCGCATCCCTCCTTTTCAATTCCCATCCTATGCTATTAAAGATAAGTTGTCTGTTTCAGGATCACCCCCATGTAGCCTGTTAACCCCCCAAAAATTGATAATTTGTATTTAAGTTGATCAGCCTTAAAGTTTAAAGTAGATTATTATGATCCAGAGTGACTGTGGGGCTCACCTGATCATGTCGGGAATGCCTCGCACTCTCTCTGGGTACTTTTTATCAATGTTCTCATATGCCGAGACACCTTCACCTATTTTAGGAGGTATATGTACCGGGGTCAAAGACCTTGGGCATATGGGAAGAGCTGTCCGCTGATCCCATTGGATCAGTCGGCTAACTGCCTCCTGAAACTGGTGGAGACACGGAGAAGGGAATGCTGCGTCCCTACAGCAGACTCGTCTCCCGTCATTCGGAAGGGCGTGAGAATTGTACCCAATGCCCGACCTACCTGATGCAGGTTTTCTAGGGTTTTCCCTGCATCTCTTTAGGTGAAACACCGGGTAGGATCCTTAAACCATAGCCCTTGGCTACCTTGCTCTACCTTCCGCATCCCCCCTTTTCAATTCCCTTCCTATGCTATTAAAGGGGAGTTGCCTGTTTCAGGATCACCCTCATGTAGCCTGTTAACCAAAAAAAAAAAGTTTAAAGTGATAGAATACACTCAATATTCTCTAATAATAACGATTAAGTAGTAAATGTTAGTTGATAAGTGTAATGTTTGTTGCTGTTATGGGAAGATATGGGAGCTGCGTCGACTGCGGCTAAGGGGAAGTTATTCGTCACCGTTGACAGTAGACGTTATTCCATTAGTCAGCAGCTGTGACTGCGTCGACCGCCAATTGCACGCGATTACATATGAAATTGACTGATTGATCGTGTGCAATCGATGAACTCGTAATTTGGCACATGATAAATTAATTGCTTGTTAATTCCATGATTCTCGGCCGCTCGTAATCACCGCCGTTTTCCATACGCATGGCTGAGCATGAGAAACGTGGCTACAGATCGCACACATCAGGCGGAACTTCTTGTCACCCATTTATTTCAATTACATCGCTACATCTCCTGTCTAGTCGAGCGTCAATTATGTGTGGCTTGAAGTTATTTCAACGTTAAGGTTATTTAAAACAATCACAAAGTGTAGGAGAGATTAAACTAGAGATTAAGTAAGGGGATACAAAATTTGGGATAAATTCCATGTCTATCAATAAGATATTTTTGGAAAAAATATTAACGTCTGTAAAAATTAATTACTAAATCATAAGATAGCTAAAATAGAGACATAAATATATTAGTAGTCTTTTAGTTTTATTTAAAATTTAAATTTGTTTCAGCGTGGGAGAAGTCAGGAGGGTTTTTGCGTTTATTTTAAAAATTCATCGTCCAGATTTCGTCGTAAGACATCTCTTAATCTACTCTAGGTCTGTTTTGTTTTTAAAAAAGGACCGTTTTAATATTTCTCCACACCCGGATCATAGTTTCAGGATCCTATCCGGTGTTCTACTTAAAAGAGATGCAAGGGAAACGATAGAAGCCTGCATTAGGTACTATTCTCCTACCCTTCCGAAGACGGGAGAGGAATTTGATTTGGGGTCGCAGCATTCCCTTCTCCGTGCCTGAGCCAGCTGGCAGACTAATGGGATTTTATGATCTTTATTTTTCTTATTGGGTAACAGGCTACATGAGTTGATCCCGAAACATGCCACTCCCTTTCAGCATTTGTTATTTATGGAAATGTAGCGTAAGGGACTTGGAGTGTTAAGGGTTGAATTTTAATAATAATAGGGGGACATAATTGATGTTTTGTGCGTTCTGATTAGTTTTAGTTATGTATCTCTGCTGAAAATACAATTTCATCTTGCAACTAACGATTTGATAATGGAGAATAAAATATATGATAAATCAGCATTTGTGGGAGTTTTAAAAAATATTTTATTATGAGTTTATATATTTCAAAGGTATTATTGAGTCAGTGGGTGGCTAATTGACTCCTCAGAAAGTTGAACGGTATCAGAAGAAATCTCCTCTTCGTGTCACTAGGTGTGTTATTTTCTTGTCACCGGCGACAGAGTCACTATTTCCATTCTGGTGAGTGGGTTGCTCATTAAAGTTGTAGGTGAGTTGGGACGGAAGATCTCGTCGCCGTCTGAATTGAGAAGCAGGCAGAGGGCGTGCTGGCTTCTTAAGGACGTCCAGGGCGGCAAACTCACTCAAGAGGAATGCCGTCGTCCTCAAAGCCAGCGATTCCAATTACATCGGCCAAGTCCTATGACTTCAACCAACAAAGTAGACGCCATGTCCTTGCAGCAGATTCGTACGAGAAGTTCGTTCGCCTTATAGTGAATATTTCTATAAGTTTTTAATAATGGTTCTCAAAACGAGTCTAGAAAAATTCTAAAACTGAGTAATGATAACATGAACGGAATTGAAGAATACATTCAAAGTAACACTGAAAAAAGTTGAGCATAAAATAACGGACATTAACAAATGCACTTGATTTTCACCGAATTAGTAATTAATTATAAATATATAGGCTTTAACCCGAATAATAAAAAACGCAGGTTGAAGTATGCAGTGTTTCAAATTTCCTACTCGTTCGTAATCAGTACTATTTTCAGAACGAAAACCATGAAAGTGATACTTGTTATGAGAAATATTTAAATTTAAAATATAAATAAAAATACCAAAACTTTGGAACCGAGCATCTGAAAGCGTATATAATCGAAATGAATAAGGTGCGAAAATTAATATTTTATTTAAGGTACAATCCGATTTTACATTTTCGGTTAAGAAATTAAAATCTATATTTAAAATGAATTATTAAATTTTACTATCGCAATTGTTGTTTACTCCACTTTATGGGAATCAGTTTAAGCAAATGTATAATTTTACTACGTTTTCAGAATTTTTATCTTGTGATCTAATTTACCTATCAGACGCTTTAAAAATATTTTATTACCTAAAGAATTTGAGGTCATCTATCGCCATCACGTTAGTCATTTATAGTTGTAACGAGAGCATAATTAACCATTATTACTGTTTGTTATAGTATACGTATATTAATAAGACAATATAATGTTTTTTCGTCGGCGCGTTTAAACGTCATAAACAAAAAATGTGGTTGAAAAGATATTAATTAGTTTTCATATTAGTTTTTGTACTTAATAATGGCGCCATATTTGTCAAACGTCGAGCCATCTGTTTATAGGAGACATCTTTTGAATGATTGGCTACGGATGATTGTAGTGTCTTTTGTAGTATGACTAAAAATAAAAATTATAAAAATCTTTACCCATCTACGAGGAAGAAAGGATATACTTTTGGCAGAGAGGAGTGTCCTCTCTGGGGATCAGGTGGCTGATATTGTAACGAAGTTTACCTGATTTGAGACAAAAATATATGGAGAGAGACGAGTCTTAAACGGCAGAGATTGATGGAAATACTTTGGTTGGGAAAAATATTAAATAACAAGCATTTTCACGGTTTGTCGATTGTGATGGTTCATTCAAACAAGGTGAATATATATATATATATATATATATATATATATATATGTGTGTGTGTGTGTGTGTTAAAAAGGTATGTAAACTGTATTCATTTGTAGATCTACCAAATTATTTGATTGAAAATAAAACCCCGATTTTGAACCCTGAGTAAAAAAGAGTAGAAATTTTGTTTACGTGACTATTTATGACGTAAAAATATGACGTCACCAATGTTTTGTTTCTCATAACGAACCGGACCTGTTTACAGTTAAAGTAATTTTGAATTTGGGATAGGATTATTACACTTTGTATCGGTTACTGTCTACTCAGCCTCTTGTTCATATTGCCCAGGAAGGATCATTGCTTTCTTGGATGCTGATTAATATGAAAATTTATCTTCTGCTACCAACTTGATAAATTCTAAGGAATGTTGAATGATCGAGAAACTTATGAGATATTATTATTTTTTTATAATTAAGTTCCATTATATCGGTATTCTGCAGTTGAATTCGATTTTGATAATAGCCTACCAAAAATCATTAAATATTTTATAATAGCCCCGAGAAACGCTTTTCGTAAAACGCTAGGATAATCACGGAAACGCTCGGTTTTACCACGTTGCAGAGAGAACACTTCAAACCAGTTTTCCGTAATAAAAATTATGTTAGTGTTACGTAATACTTCTATAACCGGAACATATAACATATTGATGACGCATAGCTACTACATGAAGTACTGTTTGGGCTATAAAAATAAATATCCTGCTTCCAAAAAACCTAGCAGTTTTAATTCTACAGATTATAAAGCTATCTGAAATGGAATATCCGATAGATTCAGGGATAGGCAGTTCCTGAGTAGGATTAGGAATAATCAAGCGAATTGAATATAGGGTCCGGTAGGACGAAACATGGTTAAGGCAGCCGGCTTCTGTGTTATATACAAATACACTTATACACTGCGAGTTATAGGATGTTCTAAGGTTTTTCTTCCACGTTTTTAAACCATTCATCAAGAGATTACTGTGGACTTAAATACTGTAGCAGGCTAATGTAAATGAATTCTCAGACATCAATGCACTGTCTCCGAGAGGATATATGATTTAATAATTTCAAGAAAAATGACGATTAAATAGATAATTAGATATAATAAATAAATTGTTAATTTACCTTATTGGTTAAATCTTAAATTAATTAGCAAGAATTCTCTATACGTTGTTTACAATGCTAATATGACGCGTTGCACGATCACATACATCTTTAAAGTTAATAGGGGAAGTCAGGGCGGAACGGGCTAGCGGGATAGAACGGGATACCCTCTTTTATTTTACTGGATAGTACTGGAGGTTAGTAAATAGGGAATGGAACATGGTAACTGGCGAAGTAAGAAGTCCTGGCACCCAACGTAGTTCTGACTCCATCTTGAGCTTGAACTCTTGTTGTGGCGTCTTACATCTTTGACTTCATAATTTTTACAGCATTTTGACAGAAAGTAAACTATAAAACTCCTCGCTTTTAACTCTTTAATGGTAAACTAAGTGTTTTTAGCTGCATACGAGTTACGATTAAGATTTAAATCTGCTTATATTAAGGCTCGGCGAGGAACCTTAATCTAAGACTAGCGTGCGGGGTGAAACGGGAAACTACTCTATAAGACCTATGTGCACCTCAGGAGGAAAAGGAAAAACTGGCAGACTCAACCTATGAGAATGAGTTACAGGATGCTGTACCCAAAAATAATAGATTAAGAAAGAAAAGGAATGTGAAAAGAAGAAAATTTTAGCAAAGACTGTTCAGTTTCAGAAAAGCTCTTTGCGGAAAAAACTAATAAAGTAATCAACCGTATTCTAAATAAACGTAAGAAAGAAAACATAAAAGGAATTAAAAAATTTTTAAATTAAATTTTATTGCATTAATTATATGTATCCGGGGGGCTATTGTATATATGATATGATCTTAATGTTTGTGTTATTTACAATCTTAAAGTATGTTGTGAATTAAAATGTAATCGTTCCTATATTTTATGGGCCTTCGATGGCTAATTTTTTACTAAGAATTGAAAGCTCCGATATTTAAATTGTATGAATATAACATTAGTAACTCTATAAAGATTTTAATTGTTTTTCAAAAAATTGTATAATTCGAGTGGGTTAAAAAATAGCTCATTTCTTCATAGTTACACGAAATTAACAATGTATTCACTATAATCACACAAAGTATAGCACAATAACAGTTATAATAACTACACGTGGCGCATTTTATATGATACCTGTATTCTATAATATTTTAGACTGAGACTTGTGTAAATCTGCGATTTTGGCTTTTGCGTACGTCTTGTGTACACAAGAACGGCTTCTTTTACCTAGCAGTATTGAGACAAGTATTTTCTTGAGCCGATCTCTTTTCTCACAGAGTTAAATTCTCAAGGAAACTCCGAGACGTGCCATTCGTTTGTCTGAGATTGATATTTAAACTGCACAAAGGAACACATGCCGATAATCGGCCTTTAAGCTTTGCTCGAGTTCTGCGGGAGAAAGAGAGAAGGCGCGAGAAAGGAGGGCATAGGTTATGCGGGTGCCGACTGCCGTGATTAATGACAGAACTTAATTAAAAGTAAAATTAGACTTACATTTCTCACGACTCCGTGCGAACAGTCGTCAAGTTGGAACCTTCCCCATTCCTCTAATGTTCCCTTTCCACACGCGACGTAAGCAGCGGTGGGGGAGACGTAAGCAAGGGTTGGGGGCGTTCATTAGGAAAGAACATTTCGCAATGAGTAATTGCTCGCAGCAAACCGCTCCGTCTTTCCCGACTTTGAAAAGTTGTTGGCTCGTTCGAGAACGCCGTCATTAGAAAACAGCGCCCTACTACTACGTGCGTGCGTGTGTACAGCGAGGCGCCACTAAATTACGGGACTCAAGTAACAAGGGGAAAAATGTTGCCCCTTTCCGAGACAAACTTAACACCGTTGGCAGGAAGTGTCAAACCTTTCCGAGCATCGCCTGTAAATAATCGATAAATAACCACTGATAATGTCAAGCGCTCATATAATACTTACTAAACCGAATAACAACATAACTGAAAGGTGTTGAAAACATCATGATCACTAATTATGTTTTTTTTGCGAGGGCAGGTGAAAATCTTCTAAAGACACTATCTCAGGGTCCGCACTGGATAGTAGTGTGGGATTCTACCCACTAAAAACACCTCCCTTTCCAACGATGACTGTGTGTATCTTCCTGTGGGACCGTCGTTAGACATTACTTCACAGGAAGCAGTCGTAGCGTCAAGCTCTCTCTGTCTCCTTTGAACATTATTATTTCTCTCTTTTTCGTAATTTCTTAATCTTTAGATAAGATAAGATTTATTGGATCCATTAGTCCTCTATTGAGGAAATAGGACAAGTCAAAGAATATGTTACATATCACACTAAGAATACGAATATAAGAAACAAAATATGGATACAACATATGAGTAAAGAAAATTATGTATACAATGATAAATAAATAAAACAAAGCAGAGAAAACAAAATATGAATACAACATATCAAGAATATGAGTACAAAACAATAAGAGAGATAGTAAAAGAAACTATGTATACAATGATAGATAAATAAAAGAAAGTATACATAACATATACAAAAGATATAATTTCTAGAGAAACAATGTCAATTTGGAACACTATAGCGGTATAATAGAGATCCACGCACTTCACACTTCACAATACACTACACTTTGAAACACACGTGTGTAGATCCGTGGGAAATCAGGCTCCAGCAGATCTCGTCAATTTAGGTCATGAAACAAAGAAGAAAAGACCGTTAATGAGAGGATAACGTAAAATATACACCTGATATTGTTTGCATATGATGACCACTGATTCAGCACTTTTGCAAAAATAGACTTTAATTACTTTCAGACCGATTGATAAATTCAGGAATAGAATAATAAACTCCTTCTAGCAGGAGATTCTTGCATGCTTTAGTGAACTGATTATAACTGTTTAAAGTTTTTATGTTGTCTGAAAGGCTGTTGTAGAGTTTTATTCCGGAGCAGTGGATACTGAAGGCGATGTTTATCAGCTCTGAGGACTGATCGGTTTCTAGTACCGTGTTGATGATAATGCCCGTTGCTTTGGAATAGGCTGAAATTACGTTTTACAAATTTTAGAATTTCTAGTATGTAGACGCACGGGAATGTTAGGATTCCTAAGCTTTTAAATAGAGGTTTACAATGTTCCCTACAATCTTTCGCGCATAGTATTCTTATAACTCTTTTTTGTAACTTGAAAACGTCAGAACGTCGAGGGCAATTACCCCAACTCGTTATTCCGTAGCACATATTTGAGTGGAAATACGCATAATAGACCATAATCGCGGTTTTAGGATCAACTTGCTGCATTAGTAATTTTATTGAGTAGCACGCGGAGCTAAGTTTGCCTGTGAGTATTTCGACATGACGATTCCACCGTAGGTTATCGTCAACTTGAAGGCCAAGAAACGACGCGTCATTAGCGAATCTCTTGTCTTCCACAGAAGAATTAACAGTTGACGAAAACTGTAGTAGTTTGGTCTTTTCGGTATTAAGAGTTAACTTATTTGCAGTGAACCATTGCTTTAACATTCCTAAAGTGTTTTGAATTACTGTAGAGGCAAATGCGCTTACTTTATTTCAGGTATTAGGTGAAAGCAGCATATTGGGTACCAAATTATCTGGTGTTATTGAAGTTCCAATATCGCTTTCTAATGCTCGTCTCCCATATGAAAATCTCGAGCAACTGAAAAACACGTGTTCTGGTGTCTCATTAACTCCACATTCAGGGCATGCAGGTGAATTATCTATGGCAAACCTGTAGAAGTATGCCCTGAAGCATCCGTGACCGGTCAAGAGTTGAGTAAGATAATAATCCACTTCTCCGTGTTTCCGATCAATCCAGTCTTTAATTGATATTATTAACCTATGGGTCCATCGGCCTTTATTGGACTCATCCCAACGGCGTTGCCATTCTTCATATGTTTTGAGCCTCTAACTCTCTTGCCTTCCAGACCTCTGTTTGTTTGTAGTCTGCGGCACTCATCGGCCAGAATGTCTACCGGAGGCATTCCTGCCACCACACAGATAATCGTCCGATACAGGTAACGCGTAGTGCACATAGCCTGTGGACGGAACTAACCGTTCTCCTGTTTGATTTTACTGTCAAAGCAGTACGCCATATCGAGGCACCATACAAGATCACTGATCGCACAACATTCGCGAAAAGAAGTCGCCGGTATTGTCTAATTATGTACTGTGAAATAATCTCACACATGTTCACTAAAACAGAGACAGTCTCCTTCGACTTATGCCCGACCGCAGTGCAGTGAGCAGTTGTAATAATATTTACATTGCTACAGATCGTCGACATCTAACACTAAGAAAAACTAATCTCCACCATAAAGGCGCGTGAAAACTTAGTCTAGTTGCTATCTTAATATTCTTCTGTGAGTTATTCCATAATGGTGAACAAGAATGTTGAAGGTAGATCTCTGCCGACTGCTACCTTCTTCCACAGCATGAATTGTTTCTTTTATTTGCTGGACATTATCAATGGAAATGTCGGTGCACATTCGAGAAACATGTTTCATGAAACAGCGTTTCGTGTTTCACACATTAGATAACACATTGGGTAGAAGCAGCGTTTCATGGAACGGAACTCATTTTTGCCCTGTATTTAATGATTCACCTGTTTTTCGCAGGTTCGGGACATACTTTTTGAAGAAAAGCGAAGAATTTCCATACTTAAGAATCCTTCTTCAAAAATAACTTTCAGTTTTAAATTTTTTTCATAAAAAATTTTTTCGTAAACAAGAGTTATCCATAACCTCTACAGAAGTCAGTCAGCAATAATTAGAATTGAAGGGAAAGAAAAGAAATCAGAAATCAAGAAGGGAGTTAGACAAGGATACAGTCTGTCGCCCATGCTATTTAACTTATATATAGAACAGGTGATGAAGAAAGATAAAAATGAGCATGAAAAGGGAATCAAACTGCAAGGAGAAGAATTTATTAAAGTGATTGAAATTAGTTCACCATTGACATAAAATATGAATTTTAAATCATACAATAAATGAATTGGCCGCCTCTGTTGTCTAGTGGCTAGTGGCACAGACTCTCATTACAGAGGTCCCGGGTTAGATTCCTGGCAAGGGTCTAGGTGCTTGTGTTGTTTGTCTTTTCAAGTTCCCTAAGTTAGAAAGTTGGACTAAAAGCAGCAAATCAGGTACTAATCAATTGCTAAGAACATTTGATGTTGGTGCGACTATAAACACAGAACTAAACAAAATGAAAATGAGATTGTAGAAAATGAAGAAACGACTTGAACGCCGTTTCACCGAAATCCCGCAGAGGCAAAAGGATTCTGATATTCTGTCAAGAAAAAATTGTCAGAAAATCTTCTGCCATGATATGAGCTCAGCATTTGCGCATGTCGTCCACGTATGTTTGACAAAATGTATCATATGTATCAATTAACTTCAAGAGACACTTAATTTTCTCTGTACATAAAATGAGAAGTTAACGGCCTATTGTACAATTACCCTAAATTTTATTGTTTTGGCGAAATTGTTTTTCATGACTAGTATACAACTGACCCGAATCTTAGGAACATTAGAAATGATCTTTATTTGGCTGTAATTTTTAAGATAAAAATGAATACTTAAAAATTTTGTACATTGCCATTAATTTGGGGGAAAAATTGAAATTGACCTGAAAACTTTGATTATACCAGATTTTTAACTTCCTCAAACTATTCAAAGAAACTGTGAAGGTTATCAGAGTTTTGATTTGTTTTAGATTTTACCAGATATCAAGCGTGCTATATAAAATTAATGTAATGCATAAGTAATTAAAAGAGATTGACGAACTAATTCCGTATGCCTTTCTTGTAGTATATAATAATAATAATAATTAATTATTTTCTAAAAATATTAATACTATTTATCGTCCTCTAGCAAAAATATTCAATATAAGAAAATCATGAAAATAATTAGGGGGTTCGGTTCTCCTCTGTATATTTTAATACCATTCAAATTGATATAATTCTGTCTGTAGGATGTTAATTAATAAATTCTTAAGAATAATAATTGTGTTTCAACTATTCAAATATGAGACTTACTTCGAATGTATTTTATATAAATAAAATCCGACAAAGTGAACTAATTTTTCCAACTGAATTAACTCAAGTTACAAATGTAAGTAACGGAGTTCACTTAATAATTCCAGGATTGGATTATCAAAAAATAAAATATTTATATTCATATGAAAGTTAACAGGGTATTTGTGGCAGCAAGCCGAAATTCGTTAATTTCGATATTGCAGAGGTTGTCCCACAACGCCATCACACGCGGATTAGAACAAGAGGCTCATCTTTATGACAGCACTAATTCATTTGTAGCAAAGAGCAATTAATGTCAAGGGTGTTTTTTTTTCTCGATACAATGCCGCTAATTGGAAAACGCCACTTCATCGCTCAAATAAAAATACGCGCAAAGCTGTGGCGCGGCGTAGTGATGTATTTGCTAAGCTGGTCTGTAATTGCCCATCGATCAAAGCGATAATGCGCTACTGAATGTTTCAAGGACTTCAGAGCACCTATTACTACCATTATTCAATGTGTTTAATATTTCGCATTTACGCAAGCATCACAGAACTTCAAAAAACTGGACGTAGAGGAAAAAAAAGGAAATCACAATCAAACCAAGTAAATGATTGACTTTGAGCACCTCTCACATTCGACGTTCAGAAAGGGTAAAACAACTCTCGACAACAAAAGTGAACTTATAAACCACCGTGGCTCTGCTAACGGCGTCAATGATAAAAAAAGAACTTGACGCGAAACGTAATATCTCTGTTATCAGCTTATTAATTGAAAAGCACTGATAAGCAGTATTTATAAAACTGGAAAGTGACCAAAATTTTTGTCAATAAGTGTAGCGAATACGAATAACAAACCTCGATCTCACATGCGAAGAAAATTTTTACACGTCAACTTACTAGAACTAGCAGATGAAGTAATTGGTGAAATTAAAATTGGTTTCAAGGAGGGAAAAGGAACCTCGGATTTTACAAGAATGCTGGGGTTTATTCTGGATAGAGTTGTAGGAGCAAAGGATGTGTGTGCTTGCCTTTTTGACTGTTAAGAGACGTGCAACCAGGGAAATTGGAAACAAGAGTCAAAAACCAAATGTTGATCTGTTCAATATATTGGAATCAGGCCACATATCAGTGCTAGAGCCGAGGCAGTATTCACCAAGAAAAGAACCCTACTAACTAACAAAGTAAATCTAGAATTTCTGATGAAGCCTGTAAAGTGTTACCCACTTTGTATGGGAAGTGCGTAAGATGGATAATAAATATGTGGAAAATTTTATAATTTGGATTAAGGGAAGAACTAAATAAATAAATTGGTAAGAAAGCGAATACGATCTAAGCAGAGTAAATTTACTCCAGATTCTCAGAGACGAGAAAACTGGATCATTTATGAAGAAGAAGACAAAATTTCTAAGAAATAACTCTACAACCTCAATGAATCTCTGAAACCTAAACAATTGAATCTTAGTAATAAAAATACTGTATCTGGTGGTTAATTTATTTCAGGTAATTAAAAAAATACAGACGTTAAATGTTATTCTAGAAAAGTTCCTGCAGGTCAAACCATGATGAAACTTAAATATTGTTTAAATTTGTAATACATGAAACCTCAGATTGGAAGGAGTTCTCTTAAAGATAGGTGTTGAGTACAAAAAGTAAAACCGAATCGTATATGTTAGTCTTATATATGGTTTTTGTATGATAAGTTTTATTGTGACAATCTTTTATTTAATTATGGGTGGGCGCGTAAGTCTTCGTTGAACTCGTTTTATTGACCTGTTCATAAGAAGTAATTATCCCTTTGTTCCGGATCGTATTAAATGTCGTCGGTTACGTTCCTAAAGAGAATATTTATCAAGGTCGGGTTCCTAATTTAAGCCGACTCACAGCTCGATTCTGGTGGGAATGAAATTCTCTATGTGCTCATAAATATAACGAACCATTTGACAACCGTCGTGTAAATTTAAGTGATCTATTTTGAAAAGCACTGAGATTTATTAAAATACAACATTTTTAAATCTGTGTTTGTAAACAATCAGAATGGATACGTATATGCTGGAAATTAATCTTAAGACGATTTCGGGTTCTTAAATTTTTTGTCTGCTACCTACGCATTATGTTTCCTAAGCCTTGTTTTACTTAATCAGTAATTGAAATGACTGTATTCTTATTTCGTCAAGTTCCCCCCAAAGTACCCTTTTTATATTCACAGTCATGCCCTATTCATCTCATATATAAAATTCATAATGCAGTTTTATCTTATAAGTTCATTCGTACTTGTCCTATCATTGATGTAGATGTAATTTTGTCTTTTTACTACGTAAACAAACATTCATATATTTTCCTCACTTTATTTACGTTAAGGATTATCAGAAATGATTAGGATCGTTGGTATTGCTATTTCTTTAATATAAATTCTGATGTATAAAATATCAATATTTTTATGGGGGAGGGGGGGGTAAATGAGGTTTCCAATAAAAAAAGGGGTTTTGTGCTTGCAGCTTGCAAATATGAACCTAAAAGCTAAAAAAATACATGCATCGAAGTCCCCCTTGAAACCCTTCAACTTTTGTCTTGAACCTTTTTTCGTTACCTATCCCCCTTCGGAGATATTTGGCAGTGTTTTTCAGATAGGACACCCCGAATATATATATATATATATATATATATTAATTCAAGTGAGCACAAACTGACAATTTAAACACAAACCGCAGTGACTCAAAATCCACGCGTCACCGACTCCAGATAGAAAACTATGATGACAGAACTGCCAGTGATTGTGATGACTGTTCAGGACATCAGTTAGCTTTAATACTACACTACACTCCATTACCTTGGTTTTTCCTCTATTAATCCTCACATTGAACCCTTCCTCCAGGACCCCGTACATGCCATTTATTATGGTTTCCAAGTCTTCTTCTGATTCCCCTAATACTACAATATCGTCGGCCAAGCGTAAGGTTTTTATTTCTTCTCCTTGCAGTACGATTCCTTTTCCATATTCCGTTTTAACATTCTTCATCGCCTGTTTTATATATAAGTTAAAACAGCATGGGTGACAGACTGCATCCTTGTCTTACTCCTTTCTTGATTTCTGCTTTCTTTTCTTGGTCTTCTATTCTAATTACTGCCGCCTGGCTTGTGTATTGGTTATGTATTAGCCTCCTTTCTTGATATGTTATTCTAGTGCTCTTCAAAATCCTTAATAGTGTGTTCCTGTTCAAATTATTAAACGCTTTTTCTTAATCTACAAATGCCATGAACGTAGGCTGGTTTTTTCGTATCCTGTCTTCTAAGTCAATATTGCTTCTCTTGTCCCTATATTCTTCCTAAAACCAAACTCGCATTCTATTTGACGTTCCATTCTCCTATATACTATTTTCGTTAATATTTTGCATGCATGGGATACTGAACTATAATAATGTTTTTACTTCACAGTGTTTCTCAACCGCTTCTTTTTTTGCGGAACTTGTGGGCATGTGAACTTGTATTATTGTCGTTGGCTGTGGATTTTTATCTAATTTCTAGTCCATTAACATTGACGATAAACATATCTAGGAACTGTTAACCTTTTATGGCGTAACAGCACAGAAAATTCTGTTTGATACACCATTTTTGTACTGTTATCAGTCAAATTTTATTATACTTACAAATTTGTATATTGTGTTGAACGTACAAGTGCAACATATTCTCATCATTTCGCAAGCTCTTGAGAGGTCATGGATCTTTTTTACGGACCATACAATTATCAACACTTGTGTTGAGACGCAAATTACATTATGCACATTAAGGTCTCTCTCTTACAATGTTGCCTCATGTTTTGGAAATGAAGCACGTATTACATGATAGGCTATTTGAGTACTTTTAGAAAATCGTCTTAGATTGTTTTCTGTGAATCTTCTATGACTTACATTACTACTTTTCATGAAACCCGCCTGAGAAAAAGGTTTTAATTAATACCAAGGTAATGGAGTATAGTATGGGAAACAGTGGAATAACAAAGGGTGTTAGATTGGGAAGGGATATTTTGATGGACGGTAAGGAATTCTGCTACTTGGGCAGCGTAATAACTTGGGATGGTAGAATTATAGTAGACATAAATAGTAGGATAGCGCAGACAAGGAAGGCTTATGCAGAAAAGAGGAATTTACTTACGGCTAATACAAGTATGAACATTAGGAAATCGTTATTAAAAATGTTCATGTGGAGTGTTGCGTTATATGGGTGCGAAACGAGGACGCTAGGAGTTTCAGAAACTTTTAGGAAGTAGTGATATAGAAGAATGCGGACAATCAGTTGGGTGGATAGCGAAACTAACCAGGAAGTTCTTAGCTGAGTAAGAGAAGGGACAACAGTGTGAAGAACTTAATGGATCATCTATAATATTTATTTGTATCTATTTACATATCGGACGAGGATTATACTATGAATCTTTTTATCTTAAAGAAACTTGATTAACTGGCTCAATTATCCTACTTATAACTATGGCGACAGCATTTATTGGATATGTTCTCCCATGAGGTCAAATATCATTCTGAGGTGACCAATAAATTTTTTTGACGTCTTCCAGAAACCTTTGAAAAGAACCTAAATTGGAAGGGGAAACATAATTAAATTTTTGTATTACATCATTTACTAATTGATATAACCACATACGATATGAATTATGCACGAGTTAAAATTTCTCTGCGCACATAAACGTTTCCTTGCTGAGCCTCTTCAAGATGCTAACATTAATGACTCGAAAAGCAACGTGGAGAATATTACTAACGTATTTATTTTTCTGACTCGATACGTTTTCTCCTTGTTGACATGTATAACGCGTCGTGTGTACCGAGCAGCATCTTTGTCGGTTCTGTTTGCGGAGAGCAAAGGTGAAGTGGCGCCCTTTACAAAGACTTTCGCTCTCATTACTCAGAAGTAAGCCCGTCCCAGACCGAGGCACTGGTTACTTTGACAGCTCATCCGGAAACGAGTGATGCGCGATTTCTGGAGAAACAAACTTTAGTTTCTCGTTGCTGGCAACTCCGAAGATTGTGGGAGGAACTAGACGGGGAAGATTTACATTCTCATGCATATGCTGCGGCAGATTAACAAGAAACACTCGTATACAGACTGCAATAAAGTTCGGCACTTGTTTGACAGAATGTATTATTTATTCTTGCTCATTATGAAATAGTGGGAGCAGATTGATAACCTTGATTATCAAAAATCAAAACTTTAAAAATAACACCGATCGTTTCATAAAAATTATTATTAATTTCCCTTCTATGTAATGGTAGCTGTCCCTAGTAACTGTTGACTGTCTACCTGTTACCTATAATAATTCATTTACATAACGATCTCTATATATTTGATTTTTTTCGCCTACGGCATACAAATTATTACATTTAGACAAAAACGACTAATTTGTAGATGGGATAAGTGTGGAAAATACTATTCCTCGAAAGAGACGCAAAATAGAATGCTTGAAGCTCGTTCTTTATTTACATAATTGTTCTAATTTTTTATTTCAATTGAAATTTTTTTGGACATTCTTGAAAATTAAATAAATAAATAATGTAACTTTAAATTTTTAAGTACGTAGTTATAAATTAATGTTCACAAACAAATAGATTATAAATAATTTGATTATCGTTTGGGGTTGTCAGAATTAGGAGTAACCAAAGTAAATCAAGTGGTAATAATTCATACAGAATTCGGATGGGATCGGATCAAATATTAATGTTAGCATTCACTTTTTATTATAACGTGAAATGTGTGTAGATGGCGATATCTTGGTGGCTTGAAGGATACGTGCGTTTGAATAACCGGCACGCGACGATGTAATATAAATGGAAATGGAAAGTTAAATACACTAATTACAAATTCTTCATTAAAATTTGCTAGACATACATCAAATTTCATCTTTATATTACGAATTCCTCAGTTATTAATAATTGGAAAACCCTTAAAAATATTAAACTTAATTTCAGATACGTGAATTTATCTCGTCAATCCAATTATTAAAATTAATTTGAGTTTTATAATGCTATTAAAACGAGGATACTCAATAAAACTCAAGTAATCAAATAAATGACGTAAAGATTGAAAGACCCTTATTCAAACGACCTTTTTGTAACCTCAATAAGAGGTTTTCTAGATTCACAGTGTAACATATATATTGAAACAAATGATAATTTATTTACAGTAATATATAATCATATATGAAGCTTAATTTTGAGTGATATATTTATCTTTAAGTGCAGTATTGTTCGATATAATCTGAAACATTTCACTGATTAATCTCGAATAGAATGTTTTGCTTCGCATCAGTTAAAATCGAATGCTATTTGAATAGTGTTTCATGTTTTAGAAGTGTTATTTAATTTCAGCTTTTAAAGTCCGTTATGTGTGCCCGATGTAGAATGAATTACAGCCCTTGAAATCTGTTGTGTTTATTAAAAATTTTGGTTTTTATCTTTCTTTCCCTCGCTTTACAAATTTTAAATTGATAAGTTTCAAAATAGCTCAATATGTAATGTATATTTATAAAAATAAGATGAAAAAATAATTAAATTTCCATCTTAGTAAAGTGCTAATCAATTTGATGGGACTTTATCTACTTGTATGAGTTTATTAACTACTTTTTGTGGTATGATATTAACGACTAATTATTATTAACAACAACAAATTTATTATTCAATTCATTGGACGTTTCGTCCGCAGTTATGGAACCTCATCAGGTAATATATTCCGTATATTAGTGCAAAAAATTGAACAAACTAAAAATATACCCAAATAATGTTTTATATAAAATTTCCAGTTTCTTGATTAACCGTGAAAAATAATGATAATAATGACAATTAGTGCATAACTTATAAGTATCGAAATTTAAAATATAAACAAATTTGTTCAGTACAAATGTTATAAACTCTATATATTCTACTGAAATCAATCGAATTAATTTTTAATTCTTGTTTTGTACCAAACCGCTCAATGTTTAAACGGTAAGCGGTGTTTATGTATTCTACGGAAATAAAGGAGAAGATAAAATAAAGAAATAATATTACTTACGTGTTTGAGGTAATTAGTTATAGGTTAATTCTGATAAATAAATATAGTCTGAATTTGATTTTACCAAACTATAGCATATGTGAATAATTTACATAGAATTCGGTTGGAATCTGTTGAAATATTTATCTTCGCATTCATTTTTTTAATTAAACGTGAAACGTATGTAGCTGGCGTAATCTTGGTAGCTTGAAGGATAGGTTGTGTTTGAATAACAGGCACGCGACTAAGACCTGCAGGTAGCCTTTCCTGGGAGGGAAACTGGTGTTTAAGTTAGTTATCAGCGATATGCCTGGGAACTCAGATAACTAAGCAAATAAATGCGGTGCAGGCAGCGATTCTCATGCGCCAACTGCATCAAGCTCTGACATAATTGGGCAGTGCTCCTATTATCTTCACAGTCTTACTATTTCTGATTTACTTCACACACCCTTTTAGTCTCAAATAAATAGAGGAAATTGGGATTACCTGAGAAACTTATTTAGTATATGATGGACATAATATACTTTGGCTGTTTGCGTCAGAATTTCATGGCATTTCACAGTACGGTGGGCAATAAAGGCATGCTGATAATTGTGGACGCTAATTAATTTAAAAGGATGAAAACAGGAATAATATATGTTAAAATTGAAGATAGTGAATTACAACTCAGGAGGGAGGAAAAATAAGGGAAACATTAAGTACAATTTTAGTCATATTTTAATAGTAATATTATAAGAAGTGCACACTGTACAACCATATTACATTAAAAATAAAATTTAATGTTTTAAATATTTGAAGTAAAATATCGTGAAACAAATTCATAGGGCCACCGAAAGATATCTGATACATAAATAATTATTAATTCTCTTACCGCATTGTATTAATTTCCATTTGCGACTTAGGTCAAATTTAATCTGAATTTGTAGTTGCAGTATTCAGTACTAAGACTGCTTTTTTGAAACCCTCAATGCTAACCTATCATGTGCAAGCTTTTTCATTTGTACATAAGTAATACATCCTCCCTAATCTACTTAACGTATTCCATCCTTAGCCTTTCTCTTATGTTCTTACCCCAGACAGTTCCCCCTAAAGCTAATTTTACAAGACCCTCGTGTCTCCAAATGTGGCCTATTAATCTATCCTATCTCTTGGTCAAAGTCCTCCACATTGTTCGCTCTTTCCCTATTCTGCTTAGAACTTCCTAGTTACTTACTCTATCCACCCATCTAATTTTCAGCATTCTTCTATAGCACTACATTTCAAAGGCTTCTATTATTTACTTTTTGCAACTCCTACCGTTTCGCACCGATCTACCGACATACTCCATCCGAATATTTTTTGTAATGATTTCCTAATATTCATACTTAACCGTATGTAGTCTTTTATGCAAATGCCTTCCTTTCTGTGCCATCCTACTATTTATGTCTATTATACTTCTACGATCCCTAATTAATATGCTGTCCAAATAGCAGAATTCCTTAACATCCTTCAAAATAAAACCTTCTCAATTTAGCACCATTTGTTATTCCATTGTTTCCCATACTACACTGCATGGTTTTACCTCTAATAGTCCTCATATTGAACTCTTTCTTTATGACCACGTTCATGCCATTTATTATGGTTTCCAAGTCTTCGTCTGACTTCCCTAATACTACAATATCGTCGACAAAGCGTAAAGTTTTTATTTCTTCTCCTTGCAGTATGATTCTTTTTCCATATTCCGATTTAACGTTCTTCATCACGTGTTTTATATATAGTTAAACAAGATGAGCGACAGACTGCATCCTTTACTTACTACTTTCTTGCAAGTGCTTTCTTTTCTTGATTTTCAATTTTAAATTACTGCTGTCTGCCATCTGTAGGGCTCATGGATAACTCTTCTATCTGAATTATCAATAATTTTAATTAAGGTCGGCGTGAAATACATGAAGCTTTTAAAACGAGTGTAAATTTGTCTATTAAAGTAAAATTTGAGGGGAGGTAAAGAAATACAAGATTTAGTTAGCATAAATTATTTGAGGTATTTTTTTGGCATTTTTCTGACATCCGAGGAACAGTTTCGTATTAATTTTCAAGTTCATAGCTGATTTATGAGATGTCCTGGCTTCGTGGTCTTATTGATTCTTTTTGTTTCATATGTAATGTGATATATCTTTTAAAAAATATTAATTATTTCCCCTAAAATAATTGTAGTTTACGACTGTTAGCGCCCAGAGTAAATTAACGTCGTTCAGCGAAGAGCACACTAATTATTACATAATGTAAATGGAGTGTCTACCTTAGTTTTTAATACGTAAATCAAGGTATAGTAATTCAAATTAGATACTGATTAAAATATGTAAAATAATAGTATGTTTAGATTCTAAGGTATATTTTTAAATGTCGATAATTTGTCTGAATTTCCTGAATTTTTTTAATGTTCTTTGGTTCCTTAATTATTTGTATTCTTTGGCTGTTCTTTTATATCTTTGTAATGTAATACTTTTGTGTCTTGTTAACGTAACTTCAACCTCAAGAGGACCAAGATTAGAACTGAAACATACATTTGCATTAAATTATTTTTGTTTTTATTAATTTCTGTCTGTTTTTGGCCTCAATTAATTATGTTTTACATTTTTGATAATGAGATTTCAGTTGGAATTCCAGATTTGAAAGTGTGGGAGGTGTTATAAATGTTTTTTAATGAAGCGTTATGTCTTTAAAATAAAAAATTATTATTGCCAACCTCCTGTGGTGTAGTGGTTAGCGTTGTTGCCTAGCATCACGGGTTTGAATCCTGGTATGGGTGTTGTGTGTGTGTTTTCTTACTGACGAAACTACAGAAAAACGAGTTCACCTACCGTAGTCGCTAATAACCATAGTAGTTGATGCAATTCTAAGTAATAACAAAAAATCAAACAAAATAACTTCTTGTTCTATCGCTGTAATATAAGTAAATATTTTTATTTCTTATAAACTTACTCCCACGCCCTTAGAAAAAGAATTCCAGCAGGCAATATATATATATATATATTCCATTTGGCTGCGGGGCTCACATGATTATGTCGGGAATACCTCATATTCTCTCTGTTTTTTTTCGAAGTTCTCACATGCCGAGACACCTTCACCTATTTTAGGAGGTATATGTGCTGGGGTTGAAGACCTTGGGCATATGGCACGGGATGTCCACTGATCCCATTGGATCAGTCGGCCAACTGCCTCCTAAAACGGGCGGAGACACGGAGACGGGAATGCAGCGACCCTACAGCAAACTTGTCTCCCGTCATTCGGAAGGACGTGAGAATAGTACCCAATGCCCGACCTACCTGATGCTGGTTTTATAGGGTTTTCCCTGCATCTCCGGGTCGGATCCTTAAACAACAGCCCGGGGCCCCTAGTCAATCCTTGGCTACACATGGCTACACAGCATCCCCCCTTTTCAATTCCCTTCCTATGCTATTAAAGGGGAATTGCCTGTTTCAGGATCACCCTCATGTAGCCTGTTAACCCAAAAACAAAACAAAAACAACAGGTAAGTGTCACAATATACCTTATTTTATATGTTGAACTAAGAGATTTCCATCCATACTTTCGTTATGTTGACAATTGAATCCGCAACTTTGGTTAATAATGACTATGTTTCTTGTATAAATGCCTAAAATATAATAAGTACGGAAGGTAACAAATACGTGTTTATTTTATTTCGTGAGATATTTTTAGTAAATACTCGAAGAACCTTTCAGTCTCAGCTTACTTGATTGCTTGATCCGTGAACGGAGAAACTGAACGGTTCGAAATCACTTCCGGGACAAATTCGTCAATATTAGCTCCAGAGGTAGAATTTCTGTAGACAAGATACGAGGCTACCGAGAGCGCTACACGGACTGCGAACCTCCTGATTATCGGAGTTTAATTAAGCAAAGAGTGTTCAATGGCCACTTGAAATTTCAATATTGATGTTTGATGCCCCATTGAAGATCAAAAGAATAATGCAATAGGCCCTTCTTTTCCATGCTCTCGGGTTCAATAGGAGACAGTTGTTTGCGAACCTCCCTGCCACCCTTTTGCCTGCACGCTTATTGCTCCCTTCCTCTTTGTGCTCCTCTCTCTCGTTCTACCTCCCCCCTTTTTTTGCGCTCGGGCAAGCCTCCGCGCTCTCTCGTAGCTCTTTTTGTTTTTTTCATTTATCTGTTCGCTTCTTTCCGTCTCTGGAGTACAGCTTTTTACCGTGATAAATAGACTAGCCGCCGAGGGTTGGGAGAAAAATCGGCAGCAAACTGTTCAAATGCCAATACGTCCGTCCCTCGTCGACTGAAATCTGTGTGGTCGTATAGTATTTTTCGGTAACAAGCTGAGTGGTTCAGTTCTTCTCAATCCTCGGGAAACGCCACACAAAGAAGAGAAATTATTTTCACCACTAAATATTAACTGGTTGTCTGTGAAATCTGGAAAAAAATTAAGAGATTATCATGACACAAAAATTATTTGCAATTTTCATTTTCTGATTTAATCAGAGAAATATGAATTAATAAATAAAAATTTCCTTTGGCGATTCGTTTCGCCAATTTGTTTTTAATTATAAAATTAAGTACTTATATCGCTTTTTATAATTACAAACATATTCAGGTTTGATTTCTGTTTCACTACTCAGACGTAATCAAAATAGTGAAAAATCACTGGAAGAGTTTACGTTTCGTCGATAAAGTTAATATAATAACAACTTTTACGAATATAGCTTTAATAATTTTCGCCACGTTTTTCCCAGTTATAAAATTCTGGGAACTGGCGGAGTTATATTCCCCACATATACTCCCTTAACTCATGACTGGTGCACAACTAGTGACGTCAATCTGTTACCGTGTGTAGAATGAAGGGAAACTATGACTTATTACGTTTGGGAAATAGTGTTCCTTTCTAGCCAAATTATGACTTACAAAGTGCTTAAAGTTCATTAGGAGAAAGACGAAGCGTAGTTTAGAATTTCTGTAAATAATTTTAATGGTACATCTTATAAAGCCATGTTTTCTACTTCACAAAGCAATCAGTACATTCAGGACGAAGAACAGTCGATAAGCGAAAGAGGTTAGGAAATTCTATTCTACAAAACCACAATTTAACGATTCACTTTCAATAACGTTTCAAATCTTTTTAAATTCTTTCAGTGTTGAGAATAATTGAATATTATGCTCTCAGTTTTCTTATTTATTACAACATAAGAAGAAATACTTTCATTACTTGAAATTTTATTTCCAATTTTTTTATCATTCGCCATTTTAATAAGAAACCAATTTAATAGTTTTTATAATATTTAATTTATAAAATGTTACGTAACAGAAAAAGTTACTTAATTATTTTAAAATCCCTTTTGTAATTTAACAAGAATTCCAAATACTTGAAAACATTCATTCCCATTTTTAAAATGTGTTTGTTATTAAAATGGTGTCATAATAATATTGGGGACAGAAACATATTTATAAATCATTTACCAGTCATATTAAATTGAAAATTTAATTTTAGAGAAAATTGGATATTAAATTGCGTTATGATACATTTAAACTTTATTAGAACTCAAATAATAAAAATATATGTTGTTTTGAAGTAACACATGACATCGAAAAAAATATGTGAAAATTTAAAGGTTTTATTGGTTAGAACTGAAAGTATTTTAATAATGATACTCCTATTTTTATAAATAATAAATATGTATGCAATACAGGTACTTATAACAAATTAAGTTTCTATAAAAATATTTTGATAGCAGAATTGGGAAGTAGAAAAACCTTCAGTCCTTCTTAAACAGAAAATTTTGTGAGTTGAACACACTGTATATTCGGTATATTCCTTCCCTAAGTGTTCCTCTACGTATCAGTAAAAATATTAAATACATGAAAGGTAATATTTTTGAAATATATAGTGTCTAAAGAAAGGAAGAATGTGTTTTAAACCGAACAATTTAAAAATCCTGAGAGACATTACTCAGTTTTACCTATATTATTAAATGTTTCAGCGGATGAAAAAATCAATATAAGTATAGAATGAAGAAGAATCAAAGATATTAATTTTTTAGTTTGTCTTCTCAAAGTGTACCGCACCGCATTAATTATATATGCGCAGAAATAAATAGTTGTCGTTTTTTATTTTTCGTTTAATTAGTAGTATTGGACTGTTAACGATATATTTAGTACTGTTTATCCACGTATAAGAAGTGTTGTGACGATTGCCTGTAACTAATTACTAGATTTAAAGTTTTTTTTAAAAAAATAGTATTTTATTGCTTTTAACAAGGATATTTTTTACAAAATATTATTTTGAAATTTTAGATATAAATATTACAGAAAACTATGTAAAATGTTTTATTATTATTATTATTTTTACTACTACTACTACTCTTACCCACCACCACATTTACGAGCTGAAAGTAATGTTTTACGTTTGGCTATCTTTCCTTTCTATATAATTGACGTCGGACCTGAATGTATTGTAGTCTATTAAGATATATAGTAATAGTGAACCACTGTTCGAGCTCTAATATAGAAGCTTTGATTCCTTCTATTTCTGAATTGAAAATTTAACTACCCTTTCCCTATCATTGAAGCTTTATTTTTATGTTTTCCTTTATTTATAAAGGCCACATGAATTACATGGTCATTAATTAGTTATATATTACTGATACTTTTCTATTAAAATTATATATGTTCATCAACGTACAAAGCAAAGGTTAAAATTTTTGCCCCTTAAACACATCTGCTTTTCAAACTCAATTAAATACCTTACTTTGTTTACAAAATTAATAACATCTTTTTGGTATTCATTGAAATCCATGTTGGATTCAAAATTTTCACCCTGATGCTAGTAACAGGTCCGTTCACAATTTTTCAGCCAATGCGCTTTCCCTGAGTCTTCGGATTGATGATAAATTAAAGTAGGAAAACCGTATAGTTCTACTTGCTGGGAAAATAAGTTAGATTTGTTATTATTTAGGAATATTAATTCAACATGTTAACAAAAAATACGTTAAAATGGTGTATTTTACCTGTTTTCATTCAATTGTGAGCTATGACATCTCTAATTGGGAAAATTACTCCAGGAGAAATGCAGTGAAATATTTATGCTGCAAAAGCGTGCTATTATAATAATTTCTAGTACGAATTCTAGATCGACTTGCAAGCCTTTCTTAAAAACTACCGGGCAAATTCCCAATAGCAGATAATAATAATTATAAAAAGCTTTCAAATACTTACTTTACGTATCGTATACATTCATGAAATTTTAAAGTTTGTAAAAAGGAACAATCAATTTGTTTCAAACGAATGGCGAATTTCGTAAAAACACTCTAAGGTCAAGTGGACAACCGCTTTACTCTACATCAGATAAGCATTCACCACACCGGGATAATTCTATATAACAGCCTTCATTCAGAGGCAAAGAACAATAATAACTACAAACGTTTCGTGAACCTGTGTAGAAATATTATGTTAAATGGCGCATTTTACTCTGTACAGGAGTTTCTTGATCGAGTTGAAATTAATGTTCCTGCCAAAAGTGTTGAATCCGTTGCGTTGTAATGTTACCTATTACATAACTAAAACTTTCTGCATAGCTTTGTTTGCTCTTTTGTTTGTTTGTTTAATATATTGCCTAGAACTACTACGAAAGGCCAGATTACTCGTAGTGCAAGAAGTAAATTTTCCCCATTGCTTATAAACGTGTGTTTGAAAATAATACACGCACATTAGAGAGCACAATGATTTTAGAACACATCCGATTTATTTAAAGATTATTTGTAGATAATTGTGTACTTCATTTTGTTCTTATAATTATTTGTTATTTGTAATGTATTACGTATACTATTTCCTCAACCGAGGACTAATGGAAACAACAATAAATCTAAATCTATATATACTTTATTCCGTATGGACGGTCTTTATATGCGTATTGAAAGTCCAGAAACTCATCCTTGAGCGCTAATAATGGTGTCTTCACAATGAGCAATGGTGAGGGGGAAAAGGGGGACGGGGTTGAAAATGGGGTGTACGAAGCTTCTTGTCAGCCAAGACCTACGACACCCTTGAGATTAAATAGCTGTTTACAAGGTTAAGCTTCTTTGTATTTTGAACTTGAAACCTTATGTTTCAAAGAAAACTTTTTTATTGTTATTCATGCAGTAGAAATAAAAATAATTTTTCTAGTGGATTCAAGGAAAATATCTGTTGTTGTATACTTTTGCTGTTCTGCATTTTTATTTGTTTTTGTTCCCAATATATGTGAATCTTTGTTTTTAATTTGTCTCGCTGCAACATCAAATTATCGTCCTTTCCTTCGTCGATCATAATTTGGACGTAGAAAGTCGAGAAGGCAGCCTCTCTGTTGGTGGAATGAATCGAGAAGGTCCATGTATTTGAAACAAACTTTATTGTAGAAAAACAGCCTTTTTAAGTGTTTAAAATTTCGTCTGTCACTGTAAAATTCTCACTCTTGAATTGCATCTGATTCTCAAAATCACAATTTAAGACCAAAAAAGTATCTGAAAGTTTTAATTTTTCTCAGAGAAATATTTTAGTTAAAGTTTTGTTTTTTTCATATACGAGTCGAATGTGACTGTTTTTAGAGGCATTTAATTACAGACTGAAGACAGTAAAAGTTGTGCTTTTAGGTGGTGTAATGAAGCGAGTGGGATGTGGGGGAAGACGAAGGCCGCTCTGATCGCTCACCTGTGAACGATCGCTCTGTGCCCAATCGGCCGTGAAGCGCGCGTGCCGCAAGCCCAAGGGCTACTGGCGAAATTAAACAGCCCTGTCTTGGCCGCCATTGTCCCACAGCTTACACTGCAGCACGCCAATAATCTTCCGACAAGTCTTTCTCCCCTTTTTTGTTTGCTAATGCTTGCGCACGGGCGATATCTGCTTCGCTGCTTCTAAATCGGCGATGAAAATACGGGTGAATCGTCAACAGTTTACAGGTACTAAATGTTGCTGCTTACGTAATGAGTAAGTTTGTAAATAATTTAGTATATTGTTAATTAATTATTACTTCATTCGTTTATTTAAATGCTAAAAAATAAATCTTCCCCACGTTATTTCGCAGTTCTTTCTGTTTAATGTTAAGATGGGTGGTGTTTTAATAATTATAAATTATGTTAGTATTATTTATTTAACGTCACTTAACGTCTGATGTAAAATTGTTAGAACATCGACTTTCATTACAGAAAAAGATATTTTGATGAAGTTTTGTTACGTTTCGACCTGCCCGACCAGTCAAACACTGGTTGAAGGCAAACTTAAGATACAGAGCAAATATGAGATGTAAAAACAAATATGGCACATGTAAGAGATTTTCTAGCATAATCGTATTCTGTTTTTATAGCTGGTAGCCAGCAGGTGCCTGGGAATTTCTTTACATTACCGCGCTACAGCATTTCATTAGACAGTAATCTGTTGATGAATGGTTTATGAACGCGTAATACAAACTTATAACTAGCAGAGTGTTTGTACAATTTTTTAGGGGGTGGTGCCTGTAGGAATTTTCTCTCGCAAGCATTTCTCCCCGAATTTACTGCGGGGCTCACCTGAATCCGTCGGGAGTGCTTCGTACTCTCTCTGATTTTTCAATGTTCTCACATTCAGAGGCACCTTCAGCTATTTTAGGAGGTGTATGTACTGGGGTCGAAGATCTTGGGCATGCTGTAAGAGTTGTCCGACGATCCCATTCGCCTAACTGCCCCCTAAAACAGTTGGAGCCACACAGAAGGGAATGCTGCGACCCCACAGCAGACTCTTCTGCCGTTATTGGGAAGGGCGTGAGAATAGTACCCAATAGCCCGACCTACCTTATAAAGTTTTTTCCCTGCATCTCTTTAGGTGAAACGCCGGGTAGGACCCTTATATTATAGCCCGGGGGCCTTAGTCAACCCTGGGATTCCACATCCCCCCCTTTCAATTCCCTTCCTATGCCATTAAAGGGGACTTGCCTGTTTTAGGATCATCCCCTTGTAGCCTGTTAACCAAAAAAAGTATTAAATAGAATTTCTACAGTATCCGCTATTTAAAATAGGTTTAGGATCTGAAAATTAAAACAACTAGGTTTAATAAAAAGAACGGTTGATATTTATTTCGATGGTCCCAAAGACTACTTTATATAGTAACCGTGCGTCTTCTTCAATATGTTTCGATTATAGAAATTTCAACCACCTTAACCAAACCATAAATATTAAGTGTGTATGTTATTATAATTTATGTAAATCTTTAACGTAACATATGCAAGAGAAGTATTAGTAACTTCTTCGAAGTACTACAATCACCTTAATCCAAATATTAAGCATTAAGTATTATAACGCATTTGTTATTATGGAAAAACGGTTTTGCATTTTTATGCAACGTAGTTTCTTTGATGAAGCCAAAGCCGAGCGTTTTCGTTGTTACTCCAGCGTTTCACGATGTGTTTCTCAGGGCCATTCATTTAAGAGATAATTATTTTAATAAATGGATTTGCTATTTAAAATGTTTCAGTTAATCTAACATATCTTTTAGTTTTTATTGTTTAGTTACGTGTTTACTAATGTAATTTTTAGTAAAAATTCGTCAAAATGGTAGCTTCTTTTACAGAAAGGTATCATTTTGATCCATTTACATTGGTCTCATTACCAAAATTGTAGAGAACCGAATTTCCAATCGACCAAGTGTACTTATAACGTTTCTAAAATAATCAGTTTTGGAACTACAGGTGCCTAAAGTTCGAGGGGTTCCCAAATTGAGTTTCTATTCGGATGGGGATGGGGTGGTGTTTTGGTCCCCCTTGGTTTCGGTGAGTAAAACTTACTCATTTACAATAAATAAATAATGATAAATTTATGTGCTGACTTATTGACCGTCTTTTTATTTATTGTAAATTTTAAAGTCAGAAATGCTTGTTGTCATTTACTCAACTAGTCTATGGACTTTGCCTGAGGCGGAAAACCACCGAAAAAAGTGGTAAAGCTGAGGCTTGTTGAAATTTTCACATTTTTACATACATAAATAACTTCGGAATATTTAAAAAAAATTTAAAAACCATGGTCAGCTTCGGACCCTGATGAACACGTGTTCCGAAGTAGTTTGGACACCTATAGCCGTGACATGCTGACGTACTAACAAAGGCTCATATATTTATATATATTTATATTTTCTCCGAGGGTAGGTGAAAATCTTCTAAAGACACTATCTCAGGGTCCGCACTGGATAGTAGTGTGGAATTTTACCCACTAAAAACACCTCCCTTTCGAACGATGACTGTGTGACCTTCGTTAGACATTACTTCACAGGAAGCAGTCTCTCTGTCTCCTTTAAACATAATTATTTCTCTCTTTTTCGAAATTTCTTAATCTTTGAATTACTGTAGAGGCATATGCGCTTACTTTATTCCAGGTATTAGGTGAAAGCAGCTAATTGGGTACCAAATTATCTGGTGTTATTGAAGTTCCAATATCGCTTTCTAATGCTCGTCTCTCATATGAAAATCTCGAGCAACTGAAAAACACGTGTTCTGGTGTCTCATTAAGTCCACATTCAGAACATGCAGGTGAATTATATGTGTGTTTTCCCAAAAAAAGAAGGGGATTTTGAAAATATTTTTGTCGACAGCGGTGAATTATGCAGGCTCGTATAACGTTTTCCACTTTAAGAAGCTGAAAAGTATATTGGTCATAAATATTCTCACCTTCGAATTAGCTCTGTAAGCTTGAAAATAATTAAATTACTCGGTTTTTGTTCAGAAACTGGAGTTTTTTTGCATGCTTTATTTTTTATCGTGTTGAAGGAGACTCCTTTTCACGTTTAAAATTATGAGTCCGATCACTATTCTTAACTTCTGCACGGGGTGAAGGATTCGAAGATCTTTTGGACTGATTACTGTTTGATTTACGTATTATTGGAGGTGGCGCCAAATATTTGTGAGATGTTTCTGCCCTGCAGCTGGGTGACAAGCAAGCGGTGAGTGATACCTGAGCGGCAACTTTGAGTCACACACGAACTGAGTAGGACCCCTTTCCGCCGTGGGTGTCCGCGACTGTAGCCGTTCACAGTAGCTGGATATCGGAGGCACGCGCCTGGTGTGAATGTGGACCCCCGGGGCGGGACAATGCCGGGATGTTTATCTCCCTGCAGGGCGCGTGGCTCGAGCAAACAGGAATCTGGACGCCGTTCCCACGGCTTCCGTGCGCAAAGTGCTCTTCACACGCTCTCCTCGCTCAACAGGTCTTCACTACCTTCACTACAAATCGTTATTCATTTGTCCCTCACATGTCTAAGATTTAGTAATCTCTTCAATCGTAAAAGTGGCGCAGCAAAAGAAATCTTTCAAGTCAGAATCTGACTGCTGTTAATGAATGAATGTGAATAAGGAACGATCAAACAGAAAGCATTCACTGCAGACGACGTCGCTCAAAAAATCTCTCAGGTTTCGCATCGGCATTCACAAGGTACCAATAATTTTATATAAGGCCAGCAACACACTGCAAGCGACGAAACTGCGGAGACACTTTGTCTGAGTTCAAAATGTCTAAGGAAAGAAAAGCTGTCTGAAGCAAATTGTCGCGGGGCAAGGAGTCGGCTGACAATTTACTTCAGGCTGACAGAAGCCGCTTCAAGCTGTCTAACCTCATCATGCCAGTCAAGATGGAGTGTGACAATGAAACAGCTGTTATTTATTGTTATAAGTTACTAGAAGAACACAAAAAGTGCTCGAGATTTATGGGCAGAGCCAAATAACACTAAAATAAATTTAATAGATTTTCGTAATGAATCAATTGCACAAGGATGTGCCCAGAAAGTTCGATTATCTTTTGAGTTTGGTGAAAGAAAAGCAAGACACTGTGGTGTTCGTTTGTTACACCAACAAAAATATTTTTGTACAATCAAACGAACAATAATAATAATGTATTTAATTTGAATAGAAATATAACTCAAATTAAGTTATAGTGGAAAAAATATAAATTTACGAATATCAATTTAATCATTGGCTCAGTCGGTAAAAGCAAAAAGAATAATCTACGCAGCTTCTAAATGGCTGCTCCCGGGAACGCGGGTGACGAACGATATAGTTGAAAATTAAAATCGCGAATCAGACGAGAATGGTTTGTGTGGAAAAACCGGGTAAAATGCCGTTACCAGATGTTTCCAAGGGCCTGGCGACGCCGTTCCTCTTATGCCGTTCAGGATGTTCCTTCGCTGAAACACGTCTCCACTCTCAGATAATTCTCGTCCTCCTCCGGAGAGCTCCCCGAACCAACCGTTCAATCTACAATCTACTCCAGGCCATCAACAATGTTGCAGCCAACAATGTTGCAGACGGTGACGTTTTCCCGCCGACATTTCCCGCCTACTCGGCCCCACCAAGCCATTCTCGTTTATGTCCTGTGTACGTAAATAACAAAAACTAAATTATTTTTGCTTTATCCGATGAATGTAAGGGTCATGAATCACCACAACACTAATTTCTGGATGAGTGCCATTCACGCAGAAAATACTAATTTTCTTGAGTTAATATTTTACACATACATTAACGATGCTCAACAGTTCTATTTATCTGCCTTCATTAAAAATAAATGAGCAAAAAACCAGGAAAAATAAAATAATAAAGGACAAATAGTACAATACGACGTTACGTAACCTCTTCAATTGGACTATAAATAAAATTAGTAGATATAAAGTCTTTAAATTTTAGAATCTGCTCATCAACGGAGCTATGGAACAATCATCACCACCAAGGCGCCCCGTGGATGTTTGAATTGAGTTGTGTCTGCAAGTCAACGGTGGGAACATTGAACATCTCCTGTAAACGCTGATCAACTTCCACACATGTTGGCGCTATTCTTTTTTTCATTTTTTTAGCGCAAGGGATACTAATCAAACTTTCACGTTGCGCAACCTGGGTTACGCTAAAATGTCTGAATCTTCAATTTGACCATAGGACTCGTTTTGTGGCATATTTCGAGTCTGTTCACCAACCGGAATTATCAGTGTAAATAAACATAAAATTTTCCGACTACTTTATTCTAATCAGTGCCGATTCAACTGGAAGTGAGTTAGTATCACGACACGATGTATTCAACCGGTGAAGTTGTTGATATTTTACTCGTTTTAGGACAGTGACGAAGAGAGTATCAAGCCGCTGCTTGAACATGTCGAGAGCGGTACCCTAATCGCCTACGTCATCCTTTTTTGGGATAATTTTCGAGTAAAATTAGTGATAATGACATGAATGATGCGGTATTTGAAATTAACTCATCACGACGAAAAGTTGGATTGAAAACTTAGGTTGTCATTTATAAGGAAGGACTTTGTACTTGCAGCCAGTAAGCATGAGCTTAAAAGCTCAAAATAATGCATGCATAGAAAGTCCCCTTCGAAACCCACCAACTTCTGTCTTGAACTTTTTTCATTACTTGCCCCCATTCAGAGATATTTGGCCGTATTATTTGATGGGACACCCTGTATATATTTCCATTTTTGAATTTAAGCTTCTAAATGGAACACCAGTACACGATTGAATAATATTAAATAATTAAGAGGAGAAAGCAAGGGTAGGCCACGGCCACCCCTTAGTGAGCTGGGAGAGTGCATAGTGCTGTCTGACTCTTCAGACCATGCGACGAGACATAATTCCATATGTCATCGTCCGACACGCTGAAACATCTCTCAAGTTGTCTGTCTGTCAGAGGCCGGCGGCTCAAACAGTCTCAGACTCTCAAACGGTGTCAGACCCGACTATTTCGCCTGGTGTGTGTATCTGTGTATAACTTTCCTCGAGTCGTCGTCTGACAAAAATGACTCGTCTCAGGCCGTTTTGTCTCTTGCAGTTTGCGGCCAGCGAAATAGTTTTCATCCGGATGCATAGCACAACTGTGGCCACAAGGTTCTATAATCTATCCATTATTCTTTTTAGTTTACTTAGTTTTGTTACACTAACAGTTCTCCTAGCTGCTGTCCCATTGGATCTACAGATCAGGAAAAGGAGCGCGCATTACTGGCTCAAAAAAGAGAACCAGTGCAAAGTCGTATAAATTTTAGGCAAGGAAGCAAACACCAAAATAGAAATAAAAGAAGAAATATTAACAATATAAACAAGAAAGATGTAATTCATCGAATAAAGGGAGAAGGGTGAACGAAATTATACCTAACATAAGAGAAAGATTACAGCTTAGACACCTCAACCCAACCAAGGGTCTTATACATTTTCTTACCGGTCATGGTCCATACGGACAATATCTGGGAAGAATAAATAGCAGACCAGACAATCTATGTGCCTGTGGAGAGATAGGAACACCGGAACACGCCATACTGGAATGCACCAATTATGAGGTAGACAAGACAATAAGAGAAACCTTAAGAAAAGAAAGACTAAAGGAAATAATAAGAAACCCACCACTCACCGCGGCTCTAGAAAATTTGACAAATCAGATATCCGCTATAGAACTGACAAAATACATCATTAGACTCAATATACTCATCATCGGACCGGACTCTCAAATCCTGGAACTGGATGAGTATAAAGATCAAAATATAGACATAATAACATAAAAAATAATATAAATTATAGTAATAGTAAGATTAATCAAATAATTATCTTAAACAAATTATATAACTCTGCTAATACAATTTATGTAAAACCAATAGAATCAGAAATAAAATTAACATTTGCTAACAGTGGCAATAACTATAAAGTCATAAATAACTAGAGTATAAAATAAGTAAAATTTTGAACCTACAACTACTCGACTAACGCTTCTTGGAGATCCGGAAACGTGGGTCGTAACCGGAAAACCGGAGTTGTTCCACAAACAAAATGTATAAAAGTGGAAAGGCAGGAAGGATGGAATATGTATTTAGGACGGTTTTAGCTCCCAACCTTCGTACGAAGATGAGGAGACAAAGAAATTAAGAATTATTTCCTTCAGTCTCTCCACGAAAATAATATAATAAGAATATTAATAAATTAGTGAAACAGATGATCTTACATGCTAAAACAAATTTTAAATATACACACATACTTTTATTATTGTATTCATACATATTTATATCTATGTAAAAATGTATCAACAAAAGAAAAATATTGTTAAAAAAACCTGTTATTGAATCTAGAAAACAGGTCAACTAAATTATTATAAATAAAAAAAGTTTTGTTACACTAATTATCGGATACGACTTTTTGCTGACGATTGAGTCATATTGATGGAGAACTGATGAATTTATAATTTAATAATAGTTGGGTAAAATAAGTGATTGTGGAGTTGACAGTAAAAAGAGATTTAATTATAACACGAGTATGGGAATATATTTTTGTTGGAACATGATGTAATATTTATTTTTTACAGTGAGAGGTTACATGAGGGTGATTCAATGAAGTGAAAGAAAGGTTACCAAGTATTAACCAGGGTCCGCGTGCAATAGTTTAGATATCCTACCCGATATTCACCAGAAAGAGATGCAGGGCAATCCTGTGATAAATAGATCGGGCTCTGAATGACGGGAGAGGAGTTTTCTGTGGGGTCGCAGCATTCCCAACTCAGTGCCTAGACCAACTTAAGATGCAGCTGTCCGTTTCTTCCAATAGAATCATCGGGCTGCTCTAAAAGTATGCCCCAAGTTAAATCGATTGTGTTGAAGTCACTAAACTTCGTTGTGTGAATTGTAAATGTGGGAAACGTCAAAACACATAAACTTTCATATATATCAGATCCAGGCGTTAGAAGGAATACAAAGGGGATCGGCAACATTTGTTAAGCGGTGTACAGGTTTCAAAAACGAGAAATGTTTGGGAAATATTAAACGAAGGTTACAAAATGTACGTCACAGTTTCTTTTAAAAGTGTATGTAGGCCAAATACCTTGGGAAGGTTTGTAGAACACATTATTACAGCAGAGGAGGTAATAATTTTAAAATAGGTCAGAGCAACTTAAAAACTAATAAGGGGTTGAAACAACGTTCTGTAGAAGTTATTCAAACATTTATTCGTTATTTTAAAGTTTTTAAGGAAAGAATGATGAAGCGAGCGTTTAGTGAAGTGAAATTATAGTAAAGTAAAAGTGTAGTACGAAATCAAGCTAAAAATGGAAATTTTAATTTCATTTTTCTGTAATTCATTTTATATATTCTTTTGAATGGTTTGTTCTTTCATTCATATTTAATAATTTATAATTATTGTTTGTAACTGCCACCAAATGTAAGTTAACTGCAGCATTAGTAGGTCCATTCGTTCAACTACAAACGTTATATTAAGAAGAAACCAGTGTGTTGATAGTAATGGTATTTGTCCGTTTTTCACTATTCTAGATTTTGGTTTTACCATTTCTTAGGTTTTATTTATAATGATTCAGATCCTAAAAAACAAAACAAAAAAAACGTGGCTCCAGGTAGTGCTTGTGTTTTGCAGTGTAGTTTCTTCTTCTTGTTTTCTTTTGTAGAATATTTTTGCTATACCGTTCCACATAAAAGCAAATATATAGTTGTACCAATTACTTCTTCACTTCTCGTCTGATTTCTACGTCGACGTTTAGATTTTTATGACGCTGTTCAATTGGGTGGGTTTTGATAATAATAATAATAAAAAGCAAGATTATATTGCTAACAATTATATATTTATTTTTCGTAAATTCTTAATACGACATACATTTGTTCCATAGAATTTATACTGAGCTCTGTTCTCTAAAGGGTACTGTTTATATATTAAATTAATTCAACTTTATTTAAATTCTGTACCTATTGTTTTGTTTTTAGGACAAAATAAAAAGAACGAGGTCGCGGAGGTCAGCTAGTCTCAATGTGAATTAAGACAAAACGAGCAACATTAAAAAATGACTGTAATATTCTATCCGTCAAAAGGTAACAATAAATTATTCCAAATATCGGGGTTGATAAAATAAAAATAGGAAACTGTAACTGGAAATTTGTGAATAACATGGCCTATATTATGTGCATTCTCAATACACGTTTGGAGCTTATTCGAGTAATTCCTTTGTTTTACGTCGTTGTTCCACAGTTAATACGAAAAAGAATGAAAAATCATCCGTCAGGGATTACTGATGCGTAATTTTACGGCAGAAAAACGTATTAGTGTCACAGATTGGACGGCTGAGTTCCGGGAACTCTTCCGGGAAACGACCCACAAATAATTGAAAACAGAAAATTACGGAGAGATTTCTTGAAAACGTGGCTGAATTTCATTAAAATGGTGGAGTTTTAAAAATCAGTTACCGTTTTCACGTTCCGATTTATTTCATTACGATCAACTTGAATCCTTGGAGCGTTATTGTTTTGAGAGAATATATCCACTATGAACTATTATAACCTTGATAAAAATATCGCGTCTATAAACTGAATTAAATAGAATTAAGAGAATAACATCTTAATTCACAGAAATATTCGGGAAAACTCATGACTTTCGAAACACGTAAAAATATATTACATACAATATATTTTTGTTCTGTCAACACTGTCTCAATATATCACCAGGACATGTTGAGCCTATTACTTGTGGTGTTCGATTAGGAATGTTTGTTGGCACATTAATTTTTTTAGATTAGTATTCAACTTATTGAAATATAAAAATCTGGATTTTTATCATAAATATATTATCAAAATATATGCAGTCCAACTATTTGATAATATAAATAAAATTATTTACAATAATTATGTTACTAAATAAAATAATAAAAGAACTTATTTACAAATTTTACTACCCTAATTTTTTAACTCACTCTGGCTAGCCGCTTGAACTTACAGGTTGACCGTTACCAAATTACATGTCGAATCTTAAATAAAGAAAAAATACCGGGCAGTTAAGTTTAACCCATAGAAGTTATGTAAAGAAAATAAATTATTTATGTACCCAGAATATAGACATTATATCCGCTGATGACCTCTGAGTTGGAATCGCTGGAATTGGCAACTTATTGCCCATGGACTGCTTTCACGCTACGTAGTAGAGGTGGATGGCTGGCTTCCACCTTTAATCTCCTGACAGCAACTTCTGCTTCCCGGGAGAATAATTGCAGGCTCTGGACTCACTGTCCAAACTTCAAAGACAGCTCTTCTCTCCTCTATTTGACAGCTCGGACTGTGTTCTCCTCTCGTTTTCCACACTAACTGTTCTTTCGCTACCTTTGTCGTAGACACGTCATTTTATCTTCCCATATGGACCACCAATCACAATTTTTAATTTTGGGAAGAATACGCCCAAGTTGCCTACAAATTTGGTCAGTTCTCGCCATTTTGTCCCTTGGTGATGAGAAATAATATATGCAGGTATGCGCAAGATTTTGTACGTCTTTGTCCTGGAAAAATTCACTCTTACCCCGCTAAAAGCCTCAGGCCCATGTTCTCACGTTATTTTGTCCATTTCCGCGTAAAATGGAACAAACAAGGCGGTGAGACGGATATTCAAAAGGCATCTATCTATATTAATAACTAATATCTTAACGCCTAGTACATATCTATCTTAATAACTACTTAATATCTAATATCCACTACATGTAGTTTACTACACAGTATTACCTTATAGGTAGGTCTAAATAGTTCTCGAAACAACACAAACATGAATGTATATTACTATACTTTAAACTGAATAAACTTGTGTACTTCAAAACTCGCCTATTAGTGTGAATTAAGTCACCCAATTTCACTGAAAGGCGTTTTCGCTTTTTATCAGTCTCGCCTTCGCCATAACCACGGTTTTGAACAGTATTATATTATAATAAATTTACTTAGCTTCTGATTAAAGATATTGTATACCTACGAATTCTACCATAATACGTTATCAGCAATATCTTCTTATGTAAATTATTGGCGATATTCGAGTAAGCTCATGAGCCTCTATCCAGTTGTTTCGTAAGTCTGAGAAACTGAAAACAAGTTAGCATATTTTGTTACTTTAAATTATTTTGAAGTTGTTTCAGCAGTTTACGCTTTAACGTTACTATCACAAGCATCAACTTAAGATCATGTATTACTCCGCGTCAGAAATTTTATTATGGATTAGTCTTAAACTGTTCCTGTTCATTCAATGCTAGGTTTTAGTGCTATCAAAAGATTGAATGTCTTTTTCAAATATTAAATGACCCATTTTAATTTAGATGGCAATGATGAATAACCCTTTGTTTTAATCAGTCATACAATTTAATTACCCAAAACTATATATTAGTTTTGATTTGAATTTTGATTCAATTTTGAAGGACCTTTCGGCATATACAATAGTAATCTAAAAATTTAAAAAACACAAATTAATTGAAACATTTCAGAATTATATGGAATTTTTGCAATATAAAATTAAATTTGGTTATAACATGCTTTCAATCTTAAATCTACTGCACATACCCTCAGCTGCCACTTAATAATTTTATTTATTGTAACATGTAAAGGTACAGCCCCAGCCAAAAGCAACGCAATCCGGGAACGCAAGTTGCTACTTGTTGGACGAATGGCGCGAAAAACCAGCCCAGAGACGCATTGTTGTCGGGGAGACGTATTGTCGTTTGGCTGACGTAAGCGGAAACGTACAGGGCAGTCGTCGGTGGGTTATTGGATAAGAAAGCCGTGTTTCGTGAAGTTAAGGATGAATGTGTGACCACGACCTGATTGGATTATCAATTTCGTGCTCTGAGTCTTAATTAAAACTCTGAATGAAATCTTTTTTTGTTTTTATGAACAAATAATACATAGCGCCCTAAAATTTCTTAAAATCCAATATCGAGGAAGAGCTGAGCTAGATCGAATATATATATATATATATATATAATATGCCAAAAGCTCCTTCAAAATTGAAAAAAAATCCAAATCAATATTAATATATAATTTTGGTTTATTGAAAGGGTCATTCATCATTATCAGTTTGAATGTATTTTGAATCTTGATGTTTACTGTAACAGTTTGATACGTCAAAGTTCCTTCTATTTTATTGTCAAAAGATAAACCACTAATTATTTTTATTCATTTAATAATAATTTTACTCTCTGTACATTAATTTTTAGTACTGTTGATTGAGAATACTTCGCATAAATTTAGAATTAATCGTTTCTAAACTTGTATATATTTATTATGGTCTCCCATTTACAACAACCTTCAACCATCTCTCACAACAGAAATCTATAAACAATACTATGTTGACCCGATTCCGCTTACCATCTTATTCAGGATACTTCTTTCAATAATACTTGTAAGCAGTTGGTTGAAATTGAACCCTCTTTGTCCGGTATCTCTTCAGTTGCTGTACCATGAGGAATCCCGTAGGAGTCGCGTTGTGTATCGGAGTCGAGGAATTCTCCGGCAGCGATTTACATTCCATTCGCTGCCGGAATGTCGCCTACTTGGCAAACTTTGCTTCTTGTCCCTCTTGCTCAAGAGCTGCTCTGTTGCGAATAGTTACACTTGCTTTCGTCGTGGCTGTTGCGTACAGTCTCTCGCAAAAACGAGCCTCCTTGTCCGACAACTTCACTGGGGGCCCTCCGCGTAGTGTTAAAACAAATTTTATACTTTCGTATCGTGAAATTAAATCGGATTGTGAGATTAAACTGCAAATGGGAGCTTTATATTTGCCGTATTACAATTAAGTGGCACCATCAACTAAGCATTAAACAGGAAATTGAATGAAGAGGTAAAACGTAAATAGGGCCTAAATGTTTCCCCAAAATTTTATAACAAGATTTTTCAAATTATCAAGTTTTATTTTACCATAACAAAGATGATATGCCCTCATTTGATTCAGTCAATTTTTTTGTAGCATTTACATTTTTAAAACTAGCTGGGTGCCCGGGGTTGCCCGGGAATTCACTTATATCAGCCCTCTAATGTATTTAATTACACAGTAATCTGTTTGCCATCACGTTATTAAACCATCAGCGAGTCAAATTTTTGAAAATCTTATATTTCAAGCCCCCTACCCTATCAGACTTTATGGAATGCGCAATGACCCACAGAATCTTAAACGAGTCAAGAAATATACTGGTATCTTAATTGAGCACAATAACTTAAAAAGAGTCTAAAAATGGACTATTAATTCGCCGATGCGTTAAAACATGCGAAACATTCCCGATACCACTGATTGAAATATACTCCTGCTACCTTGAGAGACTCAAATATACTCCCGGTACGTTAAGACAGCCAAAAATAGTTCCGGTACGCTTGAAGACCCAAGAATAGTTTCGTCCATCTTGTTTGTTTTCGTATTCTTTTTAGATAACAGACCTTCACACCATTTATCCCCACCCTCACCCAGATGCTGAACTACTACAGATGTTGCATGTTGAATATCAGAATTGTTCTCAACGACTTCCATTCGACGTGAATCAACCTATATGGATGGTCTTCTCTAACGGGAAATAGGGCTCAAATAATAGACAAACGAAATAGGGAGAAACACTAACATTATCACTAATATATTTGCCGTGATGTTGTGGTATTGTTCTTAGACTGGTCTGATGCAACACTCCATGCTAACCTATCCTGATCAAGCATTTTAATTTTTGCAAAACTACCACATCCCTAATGTGCTAAGCTAATTCCATCCTCGGCCTCCCCCACACACTTTCCTTTAATGCTAATTTCATAAGACCGTAGAGTCTCAAAACGTGACCTATTAATCTATCCCTTCTCTTGGTCCATGTCCTTCATATTGTTCGCTTTTCCCCTATTCTGCTTAGAGCTTCCTCGGTAGTGATTCCATCCACCCAACTCATATTCAGCATTCTCCTATAGTACCATATTTTAAAGGCCTCTACTGTTTTCCTTTCTGCAACTCCTACAGTCCACGTTTTGCATCCATATAACGCCTTTCTCCATACGAACATTTTTAGCAATGATAACATCCCTAGTTATTGTGCTTCCCAAGTAGCAGAATTCCTTAACCTCCTTCAAAATATCCCTTCCCAACACCCTGTGTTATTCCACTGTTTCTCGTATTACATTACATTACCTTGGTTTTCTCTCTATTTATCCTCAGTTTTTACTTTTCCTCTTGGACCACGTTAATGTCATTTATTATTGTTTCCAAGTCTTCTTGTGACTCCCCTAATACTACAATATCATCGGTAAAGCGTACGGTTTTCATTTCTTCTACTTCTAAATATTATTCTTTTAAATATTCGTCTTCTCTAAATATATTTATTAACCGCAAATATCGGTCATTTATGCACGTTTTAAATTTCCGTCCCCTCCGCCCCCGTAGTAGTATCCTGCTCAGGCAGTGCCCGTTTTCGGGTTGCAAAGAACACATACTTACGCAATAATGCACAGAAACAAGGAGAAGATACTTCAACCATTTCTTCTTTATATAGTGAGCTTTATTTATCTACATTGTGACTTATAAATATTTTAAAATATTTATTGACAAATTAAAACATTTTTTGTGGTTAACAGGCTACATGAGGGTGATCCTAAAACAGGCAACTCCCCTTTAATAGCATAGGAAGGGAATTGAAAAGGGGGGATGCGGAAGGTACAGCAAGGTAGCCAAGGGTTGACTAGGGCCCCCGGGCTATGGTTTAAGGATCCTACCCGGTGATTCACCTAAAGAGATGCAGGGAAAACCATAGAAAACTGCATCAGGTAGGTCGGGCATTGGTTACTATTCTCACGCCCTTCCGAATGACGGGAGGATTCGAAAACTGAGTACGAATCGCTTGACACCTGCTGAGCAGTTTTTGAAACTGTATTAAGGCATATATATTTCTTGGCCTAAAAGGTGAAGAAAGGAACATTAATCTTCCAAATATCGGCAGAAACCTTCTCTGGGGTGAACAGTAAAACTGATCAAAGTTTCATCGCAATTGGTGAATGGTATAGAAACGCACACGGAACAGACGTACTAAGAAACATCCATTAATTTTTATTAATATAATTAAATACGTAATTACTAAACTCCGATTTATTCAAAAGTTAATTTTTTTCCAATAACTTACAAAAAGAAGTAGTCAAATATAAAATAAACTTTTCTCTCTATTATAGAAACATACAAATTCAGTGGCGTTTAAGTAATTTAATTGATATTTTATCACTTTATTTATTGAACATTCGGCATCGTCTTGCGTTCTTGTGAGTACATGAAAACAGATTCAGAATGGAACACTCAATTTTTATATGACAAAATTATTCACATTCATCGCTTTGACTACACGTGAATGAACCAGAGATATTTGTCAGTATATTGTTAATGGCTCGGTCAGAATCGGTCTCTTTAAAAAGGGTAAATGTCCATGATTATCACCAAGCTCAATAAGCGAATTAACTCTTGACGTTAACTCATTATTACCATTAAATAGAAAATCTGAGTAAATGAAAGAATAAATTTAATTTTAGAGGAATTTATTCAAGTTCTGTCTGTGTTGTTTACCATAATCATGCTATTGGAAGAAAATATTTTGGAGTTATTTATTATTTTATCTATTTGAAACTAAAAATGAAGATAGCTAATTGAGAATAGTTACATGAGAGCTATAAAAGGGTCTAATGCTTTCTGTTTTCATAGGCTAAAACGACTGCGTTATTATAATGATTCATAATAAATGGAAATTTTTTATCTAGCATTTAGAAATTGAGATAAATTTGTAGTTGTCATGTAGTTTGGAATTGCATAAGACTTAGGTTTTTGAAAAATGGTTAGAATTACGTAACTGTTCTGAAGGACAAGTTCGTGCATTGTACTATTGTAATAAATATTGCCGTAACGTTACTGAATTTCCAACAGATGCCGACTGCTGGTTCAGGCGATACTCGATAAATCAATCAATCATCCACGCGCTGAAAGAGGTCTGAAAGAAGCTTTCTTGACAGATAGTGCGGTTAGGAGAAGTGTCACATGGTAAATGGAGACAGGCTCGTCAATCGGTCAATTGTCCGACGGAACACCCCGCCCCCATCAGCTTCACCATAGATAGGCATACAAGTTTCAGATTAATTGCTTTCCGCGTTATTGGCTGCTGCAGTCCCCATTATTCGTCCAGACACTTACCGCTTCCCGAAAAAAAAAGAATAAATATAACCAACAGTGGCCTAAATTTGTCGATAGTCGTATATCATAGAGAACAGCCGCCTCCCGCTCGTGCCTACACATCTCTCTTTCTCCATATATCTAGCGGCAAATTTATGTGCGTTGCAAATTTCAGTCTGGTTGTATATGTGTCGCCGGTCCAATGATGAACACGGCCTCTCGACACATATCACCCGCGATTTACACACGCGCGGCCCGTGTGAATGCACCAGTATTTCTATATCGATTCTTCAGAAAAGTTCACTTATTCCGTTCGGGACCATTCGTTTATGTTGGACGTTAGTACCAAATATTCATTTATGTGGATAATTAAATAACTATGAAATTGTAATTATTACTATTATGTCATATTCCATTCTGAATATCGGAAGGATTGTCTTCAAGGCGTGGAAATAGTCATGCTTTGCCAGCAAACTATATTAATACTCTTACAATAAGCGCTTATTAAAAATTGATATAGTTTCTTTAGCGTGTGACACAATACTATGTACAAATTATTTATTTTAATATTAGGGAAGTCGGGGCGCAACGGGAATAGCGGGGTAGAACACGATACCCCATTTTTTATACTGAATATCGCTAGCGTTTAGTAAATAGGCGTGGAACATTGTAACTGATCAAGGAAGAAGTCCTGCCAGCCGAATTGACGAAGTTTTGACTCCGCCTTATGAATGAATTCTTGTTTTGGCGTCTTACGTTTGTGACTTTGTAACTCTTGCAGCATTTCGACAAATGGAAGTTGACAAAACTCCTCGCTTTTAACTCTTTAATGGTATAAATTCGTAAACTAGGTGTCTAGCTGTATGTAAGTTACGCATAAGGTTTAAATCTACTTGTATGAAGGCTCGGTAAAATACCTTGAACTGAGACTAGCGCGCGGGCTGGAAAGGGCTCTACTGTGCAACTCAAAATGTAATGTAATCCCCATGAAAAAATAAAAACTTATAAGAATGATTTACAGCATGCTGTACCCAAAACGAATAGATTAAGAAAGACAAGGAACGGAAGAAAGGGGAAAAATACTGCAATTTCAAAAAGAAATCGTTTTGCGAAAGGAAAAATTGATCAAGGGATCAACCGTACGCTAAATAAATATAAGAAATAAAACACGAAAGGTGTTAAAAAAAAATTATAAAATGAAATTTTGTTGTATTAATTGTAATTTAAAATCATCCTGTTAGTAAGTTTCCTTTTAAAAATTCATAAAAATATAAATTCTGTGTTTTAAGTTATATTGATATTAGATTAAGTAGGTAATATAATAAACTAATATTTTACGATGTATTTTTGCAAGAATAATGAAAGTTTTGCAATCTTTCTTTTTCTTATCTTGCTTAACCGTGATTACTCTGAATACTTCATTAGGGGAAATGATCGGGACTTCTATAGTTTTAGCCAAACATAAATGATAATATTCTAATGGTGGAATTTATTATGAGTTTTTGAACCTTAATGTATATTTCTCTTTCTGTTATATAATCGTTAAACCTTTTGCTGTGTTGTAGTGTTGTAGTTATTGATTTTAAGTTTATTGAGTGCATGTTACAAATTATTATTTTATCGTACTCGGTTAAAGAAATATACTTTTAATTTAAAGAGTACATTGAGGTGCATTATAGTTGTTTTACACTACAACTGCTAGTACACAGAAAAGACTACTCTTTACAGAACGCGTTAATGTAACAATGCGAGTAATTTGGAATTGAATCCTGTCTCATCGAAAATTATCAGTCTTATTCATAATATGAATTGTTCTTTGAAATATATATCATGGTATTCGTAATTGTAAACATGAGAAATTAAAAATTGCATTTATTTGTACAGCATAATATTTATTGGCTCTATCTAAATAAATTTTCCGTGTATAAACACAATGCTGCAGTAGTTTCAATTTGTTCATGACACTCAAGTGGCAAAATTAAACAATCGTAAATTATAACCAAGTTGTCTCACACGATTCGAGGTTCTTCAATACTTCTGTTCCCCTCACTTTATAGGAAGAAATTTTTAATACGTGAAAAATAATATATATTGAATGGAACAATTTAATAGCACATAAAAACATTAAATTATGTAGTTAAAAAGTTATACGTTTAATATGACCAGTGCTAAGTATTTTTAAAGAAATTCTATAATTCTGTGACTGTGGATTTTTCTAAATTTTTTGCCATTTGTTACACGTGGGACAAGAAAAGATTGAAGAACTGTAAATAACAGGTACAAATAAACGTATTTATTGAAGTAAAATTTGAATTACCATAATTAAAAGAAATGTATCTTTAAGTTACTACAGTTTTTTTAAATAAATCTTCCAATTCACATCAACTGCCTTCTACTAACTTCAGCAATTTCAATTTTGTAAGTAAATTTCAATTACTTATAACGGTTCTACTGTACCACATCACGATATTTTCATCTCTGTCAAATTTATTTCTATCGAATGCTCTCGCCGATAATTACCAAGAATCCAGGATATCTGCGTAAACAAGCGCTGGTAGGTACACGAACTTATTCCCACTTTTTGTGTTCGCAATCTATGGCCATTTACGCGAATACGTTTTTAAAACATATCGGCAGATTCTTAATTTAAATTGATAACATCCGGGCGCATTTTTGTAGCATATTGTGCTGCAATTTGTTCGCTACATACTTCTCCATATATCCTTAATTCTTGTTCCATTTCTGTTACATGTTTTATCCTTAAATAGATGTCATACTGGGTGGCTTCCCCGTTTCCGGGGTGTTTATTTATATTAGACCATGAAACGAATTAATTAGACAGTAATTTCAGCCGACCAGAATGTAAAAAAATATTCATCATTTTGCTCACCATGAAATATGACAGAATTGCTCAAAGACAACCATAATATAGATAGAGTGGCAATAGCAGCTCTCGTAGCGTGGTTGTCATCCCCACTCTCTCTTACCAACGCGCAATGTAAAAAAATCACTTTTTGAGTCCTGTAAAATTTATCTTAAAGCGAAATTTTTATCAAATAAATGTCAATAATATACCATGTTTTACTCGAAAATGTTGGTGGAGAATATGCATGGTTTTTCTTAGATTTTAATTCTGAAAATAATATATTTTCTATATGCTCGGACCGAAAGGAGTTTAAAAATAAAACATCATCTCATAAAATTATTTAAATGTCACCTATTTTAAAATTCGTGATTAAACATTTTGTCACGTTATTTAAACATTTTGATAGAAAACTAATTATAAACACTCAGATTGCCAAAAAATAATTTTTGTAAGTTTTCGACACGAAGTTTTAGATTGAAAATAACTATTTAATTGTTTTTAAATTATTTCTTTGTGTGTTTTAAGACAAAATAGCGTAATTATTGAGTCAAAATATGCAATTATAATGTTAATTAAGCTTTTGGTACTAAGTTACTGGCATACTCAATAGTTGTTTAAATAGGATTTTCTACAAAAGTAAATAAAACCTCAAAGTTCTCAAAACACACAAATAAATAATTTAAAATATATTACACAGTTATTTTCAAACAAAAAATTGGCGTTGAAAGCTTAAAAAATTATATTTTGCTAATTTGAGAGTTTTATCATAAAAATGACATATTTTTAACTTTTATTTGTGAAATATGTTAATATAACTTCGTATCCAACTCGCAATATTGGTTTTAAAACATTGTCACTTTTCTTAACCTTCCGTATAAATTTATATATTACATATTTGAAAATAGTTAGTTATTTTGTAAAAATATATACTCCACTTTAATTTCTCTTTTATTACATAAAGAGACTGGAAAGCGCTGTTTTTACAGTGCCTCTTATGGAACTACCATCTGGTTGGACCGAGAGGAGTGGGGATGACAATCACGCTGCCACCTATAGGCGAACCCTGACATTGCCACACTATCTGTATTATGATACTCTTTGCTAGTATTTTTTGTCTCTCACATGCCTCAGTGACGTCACAGACATTCACGCGCATACGTTAAAATTTTTTTTTTCCCTTTTTAACGATGGAAATTGTGGAATCCATCATGGACACCCGAAGGGAGTCCGCACCCCTCAGGTAGTGTGAGAATCCTACTCACTAAACCACAAAAACCTTTCTCCTTGGCTTAAGTATACAAATTTACATATGGTTGGAGAAAAATAACTAGTCGTGACCTAATACGATGCGCGCAGGTAATTTATAATGGGGTTAGGCTGATGCTCACTTTAATACGAACGCTTGTTACGGCTACTTGCTAGTGGACGCAACGAATTTAGTATGTTTAGTCGGTGTATGTTGTAAATGAAGAAATTCCTTCCTAATAATTAAGGGATGATTAGTATAGCGTGTGGTAAGAAGTCGTTTGTGTTGTCTGTATATCCCATTCATAAGAATATAATGAATATTTTTTTAAACCCTAGGAGCTTCTCTCCATAGGCAGTTCAACAATTCCCCATACCTTCTCCCTTATAATGCTCACAAGACACGCCATGCTAGTTTTCGCGGGCTGATATATTTATTCTACATGTCTTTGCGTTATAAATATAAATTGAGCATATGCCAAATGCTGAGGTTACTGTTAACTCTCCTAAAACTCTAGCCTGATCATGGACTCGAGAGGGCGCTGTCGTGTGAAACATTGTCCTTTAGAGAAAGAGAGGCTTGCGATAAGAGGCAGTAGTGAGGACAGGAAGATAGGCGAACAGAGATTGGTGGGCACCCTGCGACGAAACGCTGTGGGGATCGGAAGTTACATCTGGGAGAGTCAAACAGAGTGCGCACTTGGGTCCGTGTCGGAGCTGTTATTGAATAATAAGACCCCCCCAGGGGGGCGGAGCGGGCCCGAGGGGCAATTTGAGGTAAATGCGGCACGCGACCGACAAACAGAGGGCCGCGTGCAACAGGGTGATGCACGCCACGCGCCACCACCTGCAGGCGGGACGCAGACGGCAAATTGCCTACACTGAAGCAGTCTCCATGGTCGCTGGACCGAGACCCGCCAAATGTGACAGGTTCGTAAGGTGCAAGCCAGCCAACTGTAAAACGTTTCCTGCGGCGCCGTGGTAAGCAACACTTCAAAGGAAGTATTGCGGAGGGCACAAAGTCGACGCACCATGCCTTCGGGAAACACCAGTCAAGCTTGGCCAAAAGCGAAAAACCAACCATAAATATCAAGACTACTGATTCGCACAAAGGTGAAAAATTTACCAAAACAACTTGCTTGAAAATACTGAGTAATTTTTTTTTCCTGTGACGGTAACCAGATGTCGATCGAATATACCCGAAAGTCGGACGGTGAGTGGCTGTGCACTAATGTAAAACCACTCAAAATTCTGGTGGATGACACCACTAGGAGATAAGTGTTGCCAGGTACTTATAGAAAAATATATAGGGACGAATTGAAAAGCTCAGTGCATGAAGGTGTAAACTCAAAATTTTGTGATTTTGCGTTTGTTGTTGTGGTATTTAGTCCTAAAACTGGTCTGATGCAACCCTCCATGCTAACCTATCATGAGCAAGCCTTTTAATTACCTCATAACTAGCACAACCCTCAGCCTCCCTAATCTGCTTATCGTATTCCATCCCCGCCTCCCTCTTCTGTTATTACCCCACACAATTCCCTCCAATGCTAATTTTACAAGACCCTCGTGCCTTAAAACGTGGTCAATTAATATATCCCTTCTCTTGGTCAACGTCCTCCATATTCTTCGCTCTTCCCCTATTCCGTTTAGAACTTCCTCCTTAGTTACTCTATCCACTCATCTGATTTTCAGCATTCACCTATAGCACCACATTTCAAAGGCTTCTATTCTTTTCTTTTCTGGAGCTCCTATCGTCCTCGTTTCGCACCCATATAACGCCACGCTCCATACGAACATTTTTAGCAACGATTTCCTAATATTCACACTTAGATTACCCGTAAGTAAATTCCTCTTTTTCGCGAAAGCCTTCCTTGCCTGTGCTATCCTACTCGTTATGTTTACTATACTTCTACCATCCCTAGTTATTACGCTTCCCAAGTAGCAGAATATCCCTTCCCAATCCAACACCCTCTGTTATTCCACTGTTTCCCAAACAACACTCCATTACCTTGCTTTTCCCTCTATTAATCCTCATATTGAACTCTTTCTCCAGGACCACGCTCATACCATTTATTATGGTTTCCAAGTCTTTTTATGATTCCCCTAATACTACAATATCGTCGGCAAAGCGTAAGGTTTTATTTCTTCTCCTTGCAGTATGATTCCTTTTCCATATTCAGTTTTAACATTCTTCATGCCGGTTTTATATATAAGTTAAACAGCATGGGCGACAGACTGCATCCTTGTCTTACTCAATTTTGATTTCTGAACGTAATTTATACAATTTAATAACGCGTTAACTACGAGAAATTATATAATAAAAATTTACATGAAATTTAATAACGACATTCTACAGTCCAAAGAGAATTTCTGGGTTCAATTATTAAAACAAGAAAACAAATGAATCGATGAATCATGTCTGCCTCGGCAGACTAAAGCGCAATATTCACGTATTTGAAGAGAGATTAGAGCGACGGGTTCAGGATAGACAGTACACAGGCCAATCAAATAAATAAATATGGGTTAACTTCCGGAAATATTTAACAATGGATCTTGTTTACGGTCTTCATTCATTAGCAGAGTAAAGATGATTGCAAAATTGAAAGATAAATTTATAAATATCAATATATTTAATCTTTAGGAACATTCAAAATTCAAAACTCTGTAATATTCCACTTGAAAGACCACAGGATGGAATCACGCAATAATAAGCAACGGGGGTATTACATTTCGAAGTGATGGCAACACTTATAAAGTCACTTTATATTTCAAAGGTGGGCTTACACAAATTCAGTCGGAAGTTTGGAAAAGTCTAGTGACATTTCTCGGACTGGGCATTGGTTCCCCGTTACGCGTTGTCAATGTACAGCGGTAGGGAGTCTGAGGAATGGTAAATCATTCATTTTTCTGGTTTCAAGCAGCGTAGTAATTTAATTTATCCGCATGAAACTTAATCTTTAGAAATATTCCAGCGTCTTTTGATCGCGTTCAAGTTGGAGTGGCAGGGGACGTCAGGGCGGAACGAGACACTTTTTAACAATTTTTGTAAAATTATGGAAGCAGAAAAATCACTTCTTAAAAGTATAAAACATTAGCTTATTCTAATACTTACTTAATCCAATATCAATATAAGTTAAAACAACGAATTTAGATTTTTGAAAAAAATTTTTAAATGAAATTTCCGGTTCTCCCGCACCCTTTGTGGCAGAACGTGAAAGGATTTTTGGTTTTTACAATTATTACAATAAAATTTAATTAAAATTATTTACCCCTTTTGTGTTTTATTTCTTATACTTATTTTATTACAATTGATGGCATTATTAATTTTTCCTTTCGCAAAGGGATTTTTTTCAAGTGCTCAGTCTTTGCTAAATAACATTTTGACCTTTTCCCTTTCTTAATCTATTCTTTTTGGGCACAACATGCTTTAAATCATTGTTATAAGGTGAGTCTGCCAGTTTGTCCTTTTTTTCTTGAGGAACACATTAATTTTGTCTCATAGTACTATCCTATTCCACCGCACCCGTTCCGCCCTTCACGCTAGTCTCAGCTTAAGATATTTCACCGAGCCTTAATACAAGCAGATTTAAACCTTATAAATAACTTATGTGCAGATAAAGACACTTATTTACGAGTATATACCATTAAAAAGTTAAAAGCGAGAAATATTGTAGATTATGTTCTGTAGAAATGCTGAAAAAATTATAAATTGACAGTCACCCTTACTTACTAAACTTAAGCACTATCCAGTAAAAAAAATATGGTATCCTGTTCAACCCTGCTAACCCGTTCCGCCCCGACTTCCCCTTCTTAGGAATTAAAAACCTAACGCGCATAATCTTTCCTATTTTTTGTCTTGATTTCTTCTTTCTTCGATCGCTGAAGAAGAGACGACTATGGACGTTTCCAAAGTCGATAGCACAAATAGACTGATCATTTCCTTTCCTCAGCTAAAACCTCAAAGTTGAACGTCCTCCTTATATTGGTTTTCTTAAGTTTTAGCCAGGAACAACATTTCACACAATTGTTGTGAAAATAGAATTTAAAATAAATTGGGAAAATTTATAGGTTTTTGTATTTTCCCACTCCCTCGCCCCACTTAATGAATCACGAGATAATTTTAAATCGAAGGTTCTAAGTCTAGGATAATGTTTTATTGGACATATCCTCCATTTATCGACCGTTCCCTTGAAAGTTTCACCTTAGTAGTCCGAGTGAGTACAGAACCGATTTAGGGGAACAGAAATTATTTTGGATCCGTGATTCATGTTGGTTAACGCGAGGTGTAAACCGAAGGGGCATAACCTAAATCAGTCAGTACGTGATTTAATTGTTGTTAAGACGTTACGTTGTATCACTGACCTAAACAATCATTTGCTCAATCGGCCATTACTTTAAGGCAGACTGTAGTTGAGTTTTTGACTGTCAGACCTGTTTGATAAATTCCCAGCCCACCTTGACGACGGTAGAGCTCAGATGCAACCTGAACAATTGAAAAGCTTAGTGCAAGAAGGTGTTAACTCAAATATGGCCGTAGGAAATATTAGAGGTTTTGTAAATTTGCTCGGAAGTTTCTATTGATCCGAAAACATTTGTATTTTTCCAAATATCCCTCTTTCTATTTATTATCTGATGAGATTGGTGCACTATCTGTGCTCATAATATTAATATAATTACAAAATATTGACATTATTTATGCAAGAAGATGTTAAGTCAATGAGTTAACACCTAATGCTGTATGAATATTTCATGAACCAAAGTATAAGAAGACGTTAACACCACACTGGGAAACATTTTAGGAAAGTTTTTGATGAAATATAGTCTGAAAACTAAATTGCTTAGCAATAAAAACTTAACTGGCTATATAACGAATTGATAATTTTCTAATTAGAATAGTACTTCAAAAGTTATACAATTCACAAATTATCTACACCATTTCCTTCAACACAAGTGTAACTTCATTTTGTTTTATCTATTTGGTAGACATAAAATAACATATTTTTTCATTATAACAATTGATGTACAAATCAATGTCCTCTCTGCAGAATCTGAAGGAATCCCGGAAAATCTGGATGAATATGCTGGATTTGTTTCACTAACAGTCTCCCTATTATAAAATCTGAGCTGAAATCCTTGTAATATTAATTGTAGTAGTCATTCAGGCACTATTTATAATGGCCATCTAACCAAAATGCTGCAAATAATGCCATGTTTACGAATTTGCTTTTCAAATGCAGTAAAATTTTGTTTCACATCCATAAAAGTATGTCGTACTTTGGGAAAATTGTGTTTCATAGTATACAGTCAAACAAACAATCCAGAATAAAATTTTGGAAACAAAAAATTGTGAAGAAGATTTTAATTTTGGCCAGGTGTACACTTTTTCCAAGCAATAAGATTCCTAGAACTCTTTGGGGCTGTTCCTATAAAAGTCATCAAACAAGTTTTTTTTTCAGATCTTCATTTTCTGTACCTACGATTCCGTACAAGAAAGTGCAAATTGTTAAGTTAACCCTGTCTTGATTGCAACTACAAGGTAACACTTTCTTGCACACACCGTTTTCTACATTTGATAATTAACAACTTTTCTCAGAAAATACTGTGTGTTTCACGAAAAGTAGTAATGTAAGTCATAGAAAATTCACAGAAAACAATCTAAGACGATTTTCTAAAAGTAGTCAAATAGCCAATTAGTGTTGAATATCAATTGATTTGCCGTAGTCATAAATTGCAATCATCCTTAAGTTTTGGTTTGTGAATTGATATTACTTGCATGAATATGAACGAGTGGAATTTGGAAGAAAAAGTACTCCGACATCTGATCGGATTGAAAGGTTTATCGTTTTAATGGCCACGCTGTTCTCATGTAACCGTGTTGGAAGGAACTGATTAAATACAGCTCACCGAAAGATGTGGTCTAGACTTTGCATAGTGCCGAGGCCAAAGGAGCTGATTGCAGCGATGTCAGGCCAGCCTCCTCCTCGAGTCAATAGAGTTCACAGTAGCCGCTCCGTTCAGAGCAAACACCTAGGTGTGTAGTTATATTGTAGCCAATGCCTTGGCACGTAATTAGCGTTCTGTTTACGCAAGGCTGTGGCCGTCTAGAAGGCCCCTGCTTCCTTGTATAAGGTGACAAAACTTGATTTTGGCTATACTAAAAGTAAATTAGAGAAACAACATGATACACGTTTTCCAGATTTGTGAATTGTTTTAGCGGGGCTAATTTCCATTTGTCAAGAAATTATGTTCGTTAGTGATGTGTGAATGAAACGTTACGGAAAGCCGCGCAGAGCTTTGAGGTCTGGCTCAAAAATTGCGTCTCATACCAAAGAATTAAGATTAATGACATTATTTTCCGAGGAAATGATGTATGTATAATTAATAAATGGAACCAAATGTTATTATTTAATATAAAACTATTTTTATAAATTAAAGACTGAAGATTCTCCCGGTGAATCTGTTGAACATAATGTTCTCGGGTTTCAACCCAGGTCAGTTTTTGTAAGTTGCACGACGTTTCAATGACTGTAAATAAAATATCGGAAGTTACTCAGGAGAGAGAAAAAGGCGATCCTTTCCTTTCAGTTTATCTGAAGACATTGAAATATTTCAAGAACAACACATCGGATCAAAAAAAGTGTGAATGAAAAATGTTCGTCTTGAAGAGATAAGTTAAAAAACTTAAAAGGGAACCCCCACATTTTTTTGGAAGATTCTGTTTTTACAAACAAATTACTCCAATTTACCCTACGGTTAGAGCCATTTCGGTCGCAGATGGCGTTGTAATCGACAAAAATCAAAATGGGTAAAAATCGTTAAAAATAGGGATATCTCTAGAAATAGGCAACAGATCAGCAAAATTAAATTAAATGTGTGTGGGGGGGTGGATGGGGGTCGAGTTTTGTGTCATTAGATGTCCTCCTTCAAGACGAACACTTTTCATTCACATTTTTTTGATCCGATGTGTGGTTCTCGAGATATTTCAATGAATTCAGATAAACTGAACACCCTGTATATTTTATCATGGGCATCTGGTTTGGCCAGAAGTCGTTGTTTCATCACATTCTTATTTCCGTATGGTCAGTAAAGGCCATTGACTAGGAGCGCAGCAGAGTTCCCCTAAATGGGTCTCCTTTTATAAAGACGTGTGTACAGCTTGCTGCCGCGGATTTCAGCGCAATATATATATATATATATATATATATATATATATATATTGTAACATTAAAAGTTACACTTAACATTGCATGCTAGCTTGCGAGTTGCAATTGTTGAGGAACTGACGCAGCCCGGGCCAACAATGTAGTCTGGAGAGACAGGAGTCGTCATGGGGTAGTGGAAGGAGCAGGTTGTGTCGGCGGGACGACGAGAGAATGACCACGCCCTGCAGATATAATTATTTCTCGTGCTCTGATTGGAATTAAAACTACTAAAATCCATTTTTGGTGTTTTTTGTGAAAAATACCTGGCGCCCTAAAGAAATCCTCGAATACGGAGGAACGCGGAATCCGCTACAATATATATATATATATATATATATAATGTTACTAGAAAATATTTTCATAGAGTTATAATTCAAAAGTATAACCTATTATCTACTAATAACCTAGATTATGAATTAGAGATAATTGTTCCAGAATTGACGTTACCAGTGGACATAACAACAAATACCTTGTTTAGAAGTTTCTTATAAAAATCAGTGTTCAACGAGAACGAAGAAGTAATACAATCAATTAAATAACACCAGAACGTAATATTCAATTCGTATATGTTAATAGAATCTAAGGTCAAAGCGTTTATTAATATCTACTGAAAATATTTAATATTATGAAACATACAAATTGCTTACTGTTACGTAAGATGAGAGATATTAAGGAATTGTAACAAATTAAATATATGAAATGCAAATGGACAATGTTCATATAGGAAAAAATAAATATGATAAACGTACAAAGAAAAATATCGCAGAATAACTGAGAACAAAACATAGCTTTTCATTCAATTTAAGTCATTTTTAATGTTTTGAAGGTAGAACTACACTATGTTCTCCAAAATATTAATTACAGTATTATTATATATTTAAATATCAACTACACATATATGTGTCAATATAAATATTTATTTCTGTCGATTATCATTAATCTGACAAAAAGTCTTAAAACATCAATAAATAATTCTATTAACTTATATCAGAAACTAAAGGAAGTGTGATCAAAAAGTAAAGGGAATTTTCCAATGTTGCAAGTTTTATAATTCCGATTTTCAAATTTATTTTTAATTTGTTGGTACAAATGTTCATGATATGTGTTTAGTTTATTGTTGAGAGTCAAGAGATTAAGGATATTTTTCTGTGCTCGGCGATTTTTTATTTATAAAAGAATGGACCAAAATTTGTATAAAATATTCCGTGTGAAATGTTAACCGTAGCTTTTGGCGAATTTTATTCTGAATAAGACAAGAGAGGGCCGTGGAGACGTTGGTGATGATGACTGCCATGGACGGCGAAACACATCAACAACCCAGGACAGTGTCAAAGAAATGAAGAAAATTGGAGAATCAGTATCAGAGAGGTTACTGATGATTTAGAAATGTCCTTTGGCTCATGAAAAGCAATTTTTCTGATGTTTGGAGCATGACACGAGAGGTTGCAAAATTGCTTCCGAAATAGATGAATTTGGACTAATAAAGGGCGACATTTTGCCACCGTAGACGAGGTAAAAACAAAATGCATGTAGAAGCTGAATGCTGTACGAAAAGTGAGTTTCAGAAGTGATTTTAAGATTGAATAAAGTCGTGGCACTTTGAAGGGGACAAATTTATCCTGATGAATAAATAAAGTTTATTTAAGAAAAACGAAAATTCCCGTTCATGACACAAATTCTAAAACTGAATAAATTTGAACAATTTCCATGTATTGAAATATTTAACGTCAATATAAACGGGTCAAGTCTCTACGCTTTACACAATCTAAACAATTTTTCCATTGCTTCCTGCGTCATAATGGCCATATTACGTATATTGCATCGACAATTAGTGAAACGAGTGATCATAACTGTGAAATGATGCGGCGATATTTGGAACAGAGTTATCGAATGTTTCCACGTGCATAAAATTGGTAAACAATTATAATATGCTATTGGGAAATATTTGTTTCGTGTATAACACTTGGAAAAGAATTCAAAAAAATATAATATGACAAACGTTATTTTTGGGTTTGTTTTGACATTATTTATTTTGAAACATAATAGAACTGGGAATTATGGCCGTAACTGTTAAAGTAATAATAGAATGTTAAAGATTACAGCCATTATGGGGTTGTAATTGTAATACTGGTATTGTGGAGGATACAAATATCGGAAATTGAGGCAAAGAGGAAGAAAGAGAAAAGCAGGGAAATCGATTTAAGAGTAGTAAATTCAAGTAAACAGCCAAATTTGTTACAAATAATTTAAGAACATAAAAATCAAGTAGCAGTTACTACGGTCATTGCGGGTAGAGGAATATCGCATTTATTTAAATTCAATTATTATTCTTCCTTGGCTAAATCTATAAGATTATTTTCTTGTCTACTATTAACACAAATATTTTTCTTACGAATTAATGATGCCCTCTGAAAAGAAAAATAATTTAACAGTCTTAATTGGGTTCGTTTCCCGGTCATATTTTACTATCTTAATTTCATAATGAGTTTTCATACCTTTAGAGTTGACCTAGATTAAAGGCATTCCATATGTTCTTGTTCTAAAGTTTTTACATGACGGTAGTCAATTTAAGAGACTCAGAAAGTACACACTGCTTCAACGAGAAACCAAACAATTAACCGCCTTTTGTAAAGGGTAGGAAAATTCTTGCACAAGCCATTAAAATATAAGAAACAATTAAAAAGTTGTATAACCGTTTTATTGGTAAAAGCGAACAAAAACAACGTTTCCAAGCATTCAAAAGAAATTTGTTTTTGTATGAAACGTAAAAAAAGGCTTATATTTTTAGCTTCCAAGAAATGAAGAGGCAAAAATATTAATTTTTTATAGGCCTATAGATTAGCAAGAAGTTTTCAGTTTACTGAAACATTGAGAGAGTTCATAGATTTGGGAACTAAATTTATAAAGCAATTAGTCATGAAAGTAGTGATTTTAGATAAAAATAAGTGATAAAATAAGAACGACACAACTCTTCTGCTTCGTCACGTGATTCAAAAACTCGACGTGTGTTGTATGATCTCTGACATTTCTTTTACCACTTAATTTTGTCGGTAATTTCGCATTGTTTTCCCTTATTAGTTTATATTTAACGCAGATGTTTTTGTTTCAAAATTTATAGAAACTTGTAACACTTGTATGCTCCAAGAAGAAATAGTGTATTCAATATAAACATAAAATTTAAAAATATTAATACCTAGCAAAAGTTCATATAGTTCAATAGGTAAATTTCAATGAAAGGAGATATTGATATAAAAGAATGTTGAACACATAAATTATGCAATATTAAAATATTATTCTTTGAACGAATGAGTGGGGTTCTTCGTTTGCATACATATAAGTAACATTAATTTATATGGGAGGTGGGGGGAAGGCTACATGGCGGTGGTCCTGAAACAGGAATGGAATTGAATAGGGGGATGTGGAACGTAGAGTAAGGTAGCCTACAAGTGTTATTAGTTTTATAAATTTTTAACTATAAATAAATATAAACTAATAAGGAAAATATTAGAAAATTACCAACAAAATTAAGTGAGAAAACAAATATCAAAGGACATAAGCATAAGACGCATTTTTGAATCAAGTGACAGAAGCAAGAAAAGAGCTGCAGAAGAGTTGTGCCATTCTTATTTTTTCATTTATTTTTATCTAAAATCACTACTTCCATGACTAATTATTTTATATTCCCAAATTCCGGAACTCTCTTTACGTTTCAGTAAACTGACCAGTTTTAGGAGGCATTTGGCCGACTTATCCAATGGGATCAGCGAACAGCTGTTAACGTATGCCCACGGGCTTTGACCCCAGTAAATCTTCTTCTTCTTCCGAATTTCTACACCCCAGGGTGGGCTTTGGCTTGCCTCGAGAGTTCTCTCTATTCTGGTCTTCTTGCATTCTGGTCTCCTACATTGTCTCACTCCTAGGGAAGCAAGGTCACTTTCAGCATCCTGAGTCCACCATATCCGGGACCTTCCTTTCTTTCTGACACACTGAACTCTTCCATCAATCAATTTCTTCGGTAGCCTTTCCTCTGTCATGCCCAAGCAACTTCAACCTTAAGTATTTAATACGTCGCACTATATCTTTCCCTTGCAGAAAGTCGTCAACCACACTGTTGTACAATCTGCGCCATTTCCGTCTTCCTTCAATGGCCCGTGGATTCTCCTTAACACGTTTCTCTCAAAGATTCTTAGGGATTTCTCGGTCTCTGAGGTCACTGTCCATGTTTCAGACCCACATGTGACCACTGGTCTTACCACCGTTTTGTAGAGTTTCAGCTTCGTGAGCCTAGACCTGAACAGGGCTGTCGTTGAGAATTAGGCCCTGTTACGTTCCTGTAATCTTCTATTGATTTCCTCGGAGACCATGCTATTGTTGCTCAACGTGGCATCAAGGTAAACATACTCCTCCACCGCTTCAAAGCTAAGTTCATCAGCTTATTAAAGTCTGCGGTTCTCTTCTCGCTTCTGACCTTGATACCTTCATGTACTTAGTTTTTTCAAATTACGTCGTTTCCCTTCCTCACTATTGTACTTAATATTTCCTTCAATGCTTCTGCAGTTCTGGCTACAAATGCTATATCATCCACATATGCTCATACCTGTTTGGATTTATAAGTGATGTTTCCATCTATCTGTAGATCTTGCACTATTTTGTGCAATGCTAAGTTAAACAGCACAATGGACAGAGAATCCCCATGCCTGACTCCAGTATTCACCTCAAAGTGTCGGTTTGTGTTTCCCCCTACCAACATAGATCCATCTAGGGTTTCCTTTGCTAGCATTACTAGTTTTTTCGGGATTCATAGCTCCACCATGGCAGCTAACATTCTGTCTCTTCTGACAGAATCAAATGCTTTTCTAAGTCCATGAATAACAAGTGCGGGATCAGCGGACAACTTTTACAGTATGCCCAAGATCTTCCACCCCAGTACATACACCTTCTAAACTATATGAATGTGCCTCGGCATGTGAGGTCCTTGAAAAAAAACCTAGAGAGAATACGAGGCAGCCCCAAAGATAAAGATGTATTAACGTATGGTGCAAAGAGTAATTTAACCCTACATAATAAAGCTGAAAGTGCGAAAATAAAAGTTTCATATTTTAAGGTGATACATGATGACACATGAAATATACCTCTATACATAACGAATCTGTGACGGATAAGTTTACAGGAGAAATGTAATGAAAAAAAAATTAGAATTGAACATTAGTGAAGTTGACGGTGAATGTATGTATGTATTTATTAAATCTACAAATGGACAGATGCCCGGTGGCAGATACATGGCAATTAAACAATAATTAATAAACTGGTCGTAAGGACCACATTTAACCTATAGTTGAATGTATAATTATATTCAATATAAATAAATAAGTGTGGAATCATATTATTAGAAATGAATTATTAAAAAATAGAAAAAAAGAATAGTATTGTTTTCCCTGAAAACAAAACGGGAAATATAGTTCACTGAAGTATATTTTTAGAGATTTCGCAGCACTGATCACTTCACTACACTACACTAAACTTAGATTGAGTCGAAATTTTCTTTCTGTTAGAGGAAGTTCCCCAAACACTCCTGCAGGCAGATTGTTCCAGTCATTAATTGTCCTATTTAGGAATGAGTATTTTCCAACGTCTGTTTTTTGGTTCCTTGCTTGATCACACCTCCCGTTCCGAGTCGATTATTTCATTCTATCTCGGATTCCCTGCCAAGGTTTTTGACCTGCAAAAGCTCTGTAGAAAATGTGTAGCCTAGCTATTTCTCTTCTTGTCTGTAGCGTATCCCACCCTAGTCGCTTTACCTTTTCGTTCCCATGACCAGGTCCTATTTATACGAATTTTGCGGCCCTTCTTTGCACCCTTTCTAAGGATTCTATTTGACCTATCCTGTACGGATCTCAGCATGCTGCACCATATTCCATAAGTGGGCGTACTAATGACAAATATGCCAACTCTTTAGATTTCGCATTCCCCTTCTTGAGTGTTCTCATGACAAAGTGCAAGGTGTTCCACGCTTTCCTTGTAGCATAGTTTACCTGCCCCCAGCTTACTGTTAAAATAAATGCCTAGGTATTTACAGTTTGTCTCCTCGATCACTGTTTCCCCATCTATTTTATATATCGAGGCATATTGAACGCGCATTTTAGTAAAACTAATCGCCTTACTTTTACTATTGTTGATTTTGATTTTATTCCGCTTAGCCCATGTACTTAGAGTATCTAAGTCAGTTTGGAGAACAGCTGCGTCTTGTTCCCCATTTATTTCCCTGTAAATTACACAGTCATCTGCAAAAAGTCGGACCTTAGAGTTTATATTATTAGGCAAATCATTAATAAAAATGAGAAACAATAATGGGGCAATAACTGATCCCTGGGGGACTCCCGATGTTACAGATCCGAGTTCTGAATTTTCTTTCCCAACTTTGAATTTTTTAGCCTATTTTTTAAAAGAATTCTTGCACCCAGAGAACTACTCTTTTATCAATACCTGTCCCATCTAACTTCTGGATCAAGATGTCGCGAGGAACTACATCGAAAGCCTTTGCAAAATCAATAACAATGGCGTCTATTCTACCAGCCCGATCGACTTCGTCTGCTAGATCTTGAAACAAATTGATTATCTGACTTTCACACGAAAAACCCGATCGGAATCCATGTTGGTTTTCAAAGAACCACCCTTTAGATTCAAGTGCATCCGGAATGTACGTAGGTCTTAAGTGCTCCAGATTTTGCATACTACTGAGGTTAGGCTAATAGGTCTATAATTTCGTATGTCCGTTTTATTTCCAGATTTAAATACAGGTACAATTATTCCCGTTTTCCAGTCTGTTGGCAGAGATGAGTTATTTATGGATATATTATATAGCCTTATTAAATACGGAATAATTGCCTCCCCACCCAGTTTAATTATTTCTGTGGAGATGTCATCTGGACCATCTTAATTTACTAATTCTCCTTCTTACTGCCTTTGCCGTGTTATGGAAGTTTTCGGATTCGGAGTCACATTTTGTTACCGTGTATGTACCGTTACATTTGGTAAACACAGAAACGAAGTACACGTTCAGCACATTTGTCTTTTCTTTATCTGAAGTTAGATCCATGCCGTCAGTTTTTAAGATATCTAATTTTTCACAATTCCCTCTGCGTTTATGAATATAGCTATAAGAGATAAAAGTAGTACGAGAATCACAAAGGTATTGGGCAATATCAGATTAGGAATTAACAAACTATTGAAGTAAATAAGAGCTTTAATAGGTCCCTCTTTGCCTTATCTATGTGAGGGTGTCTAAGGAAGCCCGCTCCGACACTTTTGCCCTATTGCCGACATAACATTCCCCTCGGCGGGTGGCGTCAGATTGAATCTTCTCTTCACGCCATTTGGCCGCTGCATTCGTGTTTTTAAAGTGCACCCAGTCGGCAAATCGAATGAGCATGGTGGCTTCGAAATGAGCTGCTAAATTGGTTGGTCTATATGCAAGCACGCGTACCTTATTGGCGCCATTGTGCTTCTCTGTTTACACAAAACCTGCCCCGACAGCATCGCATAGCAATAACGGCTAATTAGTTTTATTGGACCGCGTATCGAATTATAGCACGCTACAATGGTTCGGCTGAAAGTGTGTTATGGAGCTGAACCAAGTAATAGCGGATACCGCCAAAACAGCCATCTATTTGAGATATTATGTAACATCCTACAGACCCACCTTCTGGGCGGATCTAGACTCAGAGACAGTTACAGATACAACAAAACACATCTAGTTGCTCATAATGTACTTGTTGTTGTTGTGGTACTCAGTCCTAAGACTGGCCTGATGATAACCTATCTTGCGCAAGCCTTTTCATTTCCGCAAATCTATCACATCCATCATCCTCCCTAATTGAATTAGCCTCCCTCTTCTGTCTTACCACACACACACTTCCTTCTAATGCTAATTTTACAAGATACTTAAAGAGACGGAAAAGAAATGAGAACATTGTATAAATATTTAATATAATTTGCTTAAAAGGTAATTGAAATATCTATCAAAATATAATAAAAGCGGGCAAATATATTTTTGAGATGTATTGGATGATGTACCAATTTATACTTCTTTCTATTCACAAATAGGCCAATCAAAGCCTTAATATTGTAGATAACAAAACTATGTAGACCTAGTACAGAGAAATTTTTTTATTTTATATTCGTAACAAGCAACGTGTATCTGTAGGATGACCACGAAATTTTCTATGAACGTACTATCCTGACGCATTACCATACGCGGTCATTACACAAGACTCCTCCATGTAATAAACCATTGTAGTAATTTATTACTCTTTTCAGAGACTTTTTTTATTCAAATCTTTATATATAAAATTTCGGTGTGCGTGTGTTCGTAATTCTTCTCCTCCTAAACGGCTTGACCGGTATTGCTGATTTTTTGTTATTGTAAGACAGAATAATTTCTTCGATTGAAGCTCAACTTGACGACAATGATAGGAAATTTATAAGATAGGAATGGATAAAGGTCGACAGGAGCCGGGAATCGAGCCGTGTGGATGCTCTAACCATCTAGTTAGTCCCACCTAAAGTAAAATTCCTGGTAAAGGATATAAAGTATTAACTAAATTGTTTCGTGAAAATAACTTTTTTTTCTCCATGGCTCTAAAGCCCATTGAGGGCCTGGGCCTACCGAGTCGACTGCGGACTGTCATCTAGCATGACACATTCCGTGATTGGAGTGACACGTGGTCAGCGTATCTATCCTCCAACAGTCTTAATCCCGGTCTTGGCGACCAAGACGACACAAACATCCAAGCCCATGCCAGGATTAGAACCCGGGACCTCTGGGTTGTGAGGCAGCAACGCTAGCCACTACATCACAGGAGGTCGGCCGTTAAAATAACTTAAATACTGCAAATTAATTAGTATTAATAAATTATATGATACAGAAACAAAGTCCACATGGTAGAAATTGAATCAAGGAAGGAAAAATGTAGACGGGTCGGGAATGGAACCCAGGACCTCCGTTCAGTACGCGGCTGCTTTAACCAACTAAGCTACCCGAGTCGATTCCAAGTCCAGCGAATGTGAGCCCGTGCTTTAGATAAAAAAGGGCTTAGAGACAACTCGGGTAGTTTAGAATATTGTTAAATCAGCCGCCTTCTGAGCGAACGTCCCGGGTTTGATTCCTTGACCCATCAAACAAACTCGTGTTAAAATGGTGAATTAGTTACGTTACTGCATGCAGTAATAATATGTTAAATCAATTTCTTCTGCGTTTAATCGTTTTGTAGACCATTTGTCTAAAAGTTTAGACAGAGCAGAAAATCGAATGAAGGTCGTAAATTATTATTTTGATCTTAAAGAGCGCCCCCTTTATAATGACAAAATGAAATAAATTTTCATTATTTATTTTTTATTCTCAGGCTAGTGCCTATTATAATATAAAAAAAATTGATTCTTCAATGACATGACCTCAAGCAAGAGTTACGTAGTTAGGGTTACAGTTCATTTAATGTTCTTTTTAAAGTATTATAGTGAAACACCGAGTAGGATCTTTAAGCTATAGCCCAGGGGCCTTAGTCCACCCTTGGCCACTTTTACCTACCTTCCACATCCTCCCTTTTCAATTCCCATCCTATGCTATTAATGTGGAGTTGCCTGTTTCAGGATCACCCTCGTGTAATCTGTTAACAATATATATATATATATATATATATATATATATATATATATATATGTGTGTGTGTGTGTGTGTGTGTGTGTGATTTTTAACTCACTCTCTACCTATTTGAGGAATTTATTTTGTATTCTTTCGAAGCAATCAATGGTTTTTTTACAATATAGATTCCAAACTACACTAGTATATTCTAAAACAGGACGGACGATGGCACAGTACAACGATTTGAGCGTATTTACATCTTTAAAATTTTTGCTATTTCTAAACAGTTTTGGTACCAGTGACTATCGGGTTGATTTTATTATTGGGTTTCAAAATTATGCGTTAAAATAAAATAATAACAGAATAATTTAATAATTCTGGACGCACGTTTTACTCTTGACTCGATTATCCAGAAAATTATCTTTTACTTTTCTTTTTCATATTAATAGTCATTTCGTCAGTAATTTTGAGCTGAATAATATGAGTTGTTACAGAGTTTGGTATTAATAATCAATCTCCAATACTTAAAAAATTTGAACAAGTACTTTCATAGTCACTTAAATGGTAAAACTATAATGAAAAATAAATCACCATTTATATAAATAAAATGACGAACACATTTTCAAGTTCAGTAAAATTTACAATAAATAAAAAGACGGCCAATAAGCCAGCATATAATTTATTACTACTTAATTAACATACGACGTTTCGTCTCCCCTTTGAGACTTCCTCAGGCATACTACAAACATAATATTACAATAAATTATATATGGGTTCTATGTTACAATTATATATAACATGGTTCAAAGCTTACAAATTTAGCAATTCATGCCTTTCACTTCTTGACTCCCTCAGCCGAAAAGATTATTAAATGAATTGAAAGTATTTACATTTGAAGAATTCTATATTGCGGACCATATCCAGCGACGGTTAAGGCCGTAATGTTGTGGTAACAATGAGTGCTTTCGGCAGTTAAATTTTGACAATGGAAAAGATTATTAAAAAGTTAAACTATTTTAACAGTAGCGGATCGTAAATCTTGTTCAAATTATACGTATCATTTTCCAGATTGAGTGGATGAGGGTTGCACCTATATACAACATTTCACTCATAATTCTCGAGAAGTAATTATTTTCTTCGTCTAAAATGTCCACATTTTGCCGACAGAAATTGTGATTATTAATATTATGTGATTGGACACAATTGTGTACTTTTTAATGTCTAATTTGATGTTGTTTTTAGGTTCTTTAATGCGAGTTTTTAAAGCTCCTTTAGTTTGTGCGATATACAATGCATCTCTGTGTAAATAGATTGAAGTTAAGTGTGTTAAAATCTAAATTTATGTTTATTGGCACGAAATTTAGCTGTAGTAGTTTAAATGATAGCTATGAAGTAGTTATAGGCAATAAATAAGCTTGATAGTTACTAATTTTAAATATTTAGGAGTCATTGGATCAAAATATGAAAATGGATTGTCATATAGATTTTGTAGGTAGAAAGATTGTAAGGGTTTTTATATACAGTAAAAAAATTTTATACTAAGGCATCTAAAACTGTAATTTATAACTGTATTATACTTCCACCCTTTAATAATTGTTTTACTGTGTTGTATGGAATATCTAATACATGTATGGACAGACTTAACAAGTTTCAAAATAGTGCATTTAGAATTATCTTATGTAAGAATAAAGAAATTGTTGTCACAGTGATGTTAAAAGAAGTGAAATGGTTTTTTTCTAGGACTTTGTAAAATTTCATACCATGATATTTTTATACAAATGTATCAAAAATTTGTTACAATCCTATTTTAATAATTATTTAGCTTATAAACATGGCAGGAACCCATACAATGTTAGAACTAAAGTAGAATTAGACGTAACCAAACCTGGGTTAGATTTAAAATAAAATAGTATATTTATTAAAGGCATGAAATAATTTAACGAGTTACCGATAGAAATTAGAGAATGTAAGACTTAGTAAATTTACGAATTGTTTTATTAAACACCTGAGTTTATGAAATGTAAACTCTAGTAGTTAATATTATTTATTTGCTGAATACATTCTTGTATACTTTCCTCTCGGGTTCCCAACCGGGTCAAAGAGATTATTAACGACGTTTCAATGGCTACCATTTTCTTCAGACTGAAGAAGATGGCAAAGCCAGCCATTGAAACGTCACCGATAATCTCTTTGACCCTGTTGGAAACCCGAGAGGAATTTATACATGCCGTTCACCGGGAAATACCTCCAAACTTAAATAAATTCTTTATTACTATTATTATAATCGAAAAATATTAATTTTGTAAATAGCATTATGTCTTTCCAGAAAGTTAATTTTGTCTTTAATATTTTGAACGAAATTTAAATTAATTATTGATTTGACTTATTGGTCGCCTTTTTATTTATTGTAACTTAAAGTCAGAAACCTATGTGTCAGAAAAATTTGTTATTACGATATTGACAACTTATGTTATTCTTATTGATCATATAAGCCGAGAAATGGCTGATTTATATTATTATTATTATTATTCAATCCATTAGTCCTCGGTTGAGGAAATAGTATACGTCAAATATAATATTACAAGAAATATACAAAATTTTACAACTAAGAATTGACAATAAAGGAAAGATAAAATTCAATCTTCAATTTTCAGTCGACGGAGAAGGCAGCAGAAGACCGTGCGTAGGTTCCCGTCGAACATGAAAAAGGAAATAAGTCAGCAGTTAAATTCTAATAGAGTATAGTTGTAAAATAATAGAAGAATTTGATAGGACACCAGCAAACTGTTTTAATCCTTCCTATCTACGAACTCTTTCAGTGAATAATACGCTCCATTCATTAACAAAGATTTACAACTTTTTATAAATGATTTTTGAACCTTCCCGAGCTAACAAATTTTGCAATATAACAAATAAAGCAAATTTTGCCGAGTTTTCCCGATATTTTTTTAATGTGGTGATTCCATTTCAAATTATTGTCAATCAGCAGACCAAGAAAAGGCCCGTGCTCTGAAATGTTTCCCAAGTTAGTTGTGTTTGTTGTGAAGTTAACGATTTTGGTTTTCTCTTGGTTAAGAGAAAATTTGTTTGCAGTGAACCAAAGATTGAGACGGCACATCGCAGTATCAACTTTCTCGCATAAAGTTTGCGAGTCGTTGTCCGTGATTACCAAATTTGTGTCGTCAGCGTAGAGGACTGATTTTAAGGGATCTAAATAATTAGGTAAATCGTTAGTGTAAATGATGAAAAGTAAAGGTCCCAAAATTGTGCCTTGAGGGACACCGCAGGTAATTGTTTCCCATTCTGATACATACTCATTTCCATCCGTGTTTTGAATAGAAACTTTTTGGCGTCTGTTTTGCAAGTACGACGCCAATAAAGAATGGGGAACTCCTCTGATCCCGTAGAAGTCTAATTTTTTGAGTAGAATATTATGATCTACTAAATCAAACGCTTTCGATAGGCCAGCAAAAACGCCAGCCACTTTGAGTCTTTCATCAAGTGCGTCATGAACTAGTAACAAAATTGAGGCTACGAATTATGCTATAACGTTATGATAATTGTGAGAAAAGTAATGCAAAGCTGTTTTTTATCAATAAGTGTTTCTTCAAATTAAATTTTTCAATTGCGATTAAGTTTTTGAAGGTCCTCTCATTACGTGAATTAGTATTTAGTCATGTAATAAGTGGCACTTGGCCATAACGTAATACCGTTTTTCCCGGGTTCGTGTTTATTTGTTTCCTTACGTCGCTTTCTTTGTCAGAGCACTCTAGGACAGTGTTGAGTTACGGGTGCAGGTGGCTGACTTCTTGGGAAAAGACACCTAGACAGGCGTAAACTCACAGTAGGCGGCACAAAGCTAGAATCATCCCTGCCCCATCCTCAGAATTCCAGTCCCCACCCTCATCACCCCATCCCCCAACCGGTTTAATATCTGACTAGCGCGCAGTCATCTATCAGATCCAAACAGACAAGAGTTTTATTAAAAGTCGGAGGGGCACGGCTGCCAGCACGTCAATAGCCCTCCAGCCAAGGGGAGGGCGGGGGAGGGACGATGCTACTGCCCTCCCAAGAAAAGCGAGAGTCGCAGGCGAAGTCGGAGAGGAAGAAGACTCAGAGAGACGCCGAGAAACAAAAGAAAGGGAGGGGAAAGGGGGCGAGGAGACGTTCCGGCGAAACTATGTCATCTCGCAGACTTACTCATTCAAAAAATAGCACTCGCCCCCCGGAAACGCCCGCACAAATATTTCGATATATAGGACGCCTTCAGGGTGACAAAGAGGACTGGTTCTATTCAACAATTAATAACCACGGATGCTCAATTTACCAAACTACATCATACCAATTTACTTAAGAGTATATAGGAACGCATTTCTGAATTAACGTTGCTATCTACAGTAACACCAGCTAAATAACTCTTAAGAAATGTTTTAGTACTATAATTTTGTGACTCTAGAGAGGAATGTATACATTAATAAAATCTTAAAGTTTGAAAATATGAATATAATTTTGATTCAAAGGAATGGCGACCTTCATGAACACGCGTCTAAAAATCTCTCAGCTCTTAGGTCGGACGAGTATCGCCTTGCTCCATACCAGAAAAGTATTCACCATACCGGGATAATTGTATAAAACAGCCTTCCTCCAAAGGTTAAGATCAATAATAACTACAAAATAACATGAATCAGTGTAAAAATATTTTATTAAATGTCGTCTTTTACTGTGTAGAGTAGTTTCTGGATCGTTCCGCTAATAGTTGAAATTAAAGTTTCAGCAAAGGGGTTGAATGTGTTGCTTTGTAATATTACCAATTACATAACTTTCTCTATTATTTTTTCTGCTCTTTTGTTTGTTTGTTTTATATATATCCTGGAGCTACTACGGAACGTCAGATTCCTCGTCGAGCAGCACCAAGAAGTGAATTCCCCATTGATTATGTGTTTGTTTGTATTTATCAGTGTGTGTTCGTGCTCTCTAGTGTGCGTGTAGTGGTTTCAATGATTTTAGGCTATATTCTGTTTACTTAAGTTATTTATTTAAAGATTATTTGTTGTTAATAATGTTGTTAATTATGTACTTTATTTTGTAACGTATGACGTATCGTATTTCCTCAACCGAGGGCTAATGAAAACAACAATAAATCTAAATCTATAAGAATACGAATTACAACCTGTAGGAAACGGAAATTAGAAATTATAGACGCTTGGCAGAACCAATAATATATGATAATTATTATTGTAGTTGTTACAGAGATCAAAGTTCTATAAAAGTTATGTAACAATTACAAAAACAAAGAAGTAAGTGAAAAAAAGAGACCGACGTACCAGTGATATATAAAATAAATTTTATTATGTTCTATGTGAATTAATCCTAGAATAAAATTTAATAATTGGGTTGTACTAACGTTATTTAACGTTCTGGTACTTATGCTATGGTATTTTCAGTTGTGGAAGGTTTATAAGACCCGTAGAACAAACTAGAGGCAATATAAGACAGAAGGTTTGCTTCATTCTGGTCCAAATCTTACACTCAACATTTGTGTACCAAAGTGGAGCAGTTTAAGTATTAAAATATAAACAGTACTCTTTGTATAATTTTATACGTGGACAATTAATTCAGAACACTCAAACCTTAACACATCCCTGCTCGTTATTTCTAATAAAGTATTAATATTATCAATAGTAGTATGACTTTAAAAGGTAGTATTTCATTGAAAGCAGCGTTTTACACATTTTGTATAATGAGGGGTTTGAAAATAAATATTTCTTGTGACAGAATTATTTCTTTGATTATGCATGCTTATGTACCAAGGAATATGAAGTCTGAAATTCAAGGAAGGAGATGTCAGCCGGACCGAAAGTCGAACCCAGGTCTGCGTGTCAGATACAGGAAGACGAGATTACGTCAATTAGAAAGCGGAAGACCTGGGTTCGACTCCCGGCCCGGTCGAAATTTTCCTTCCTTGAATTTTAAAATATATTTTAAAAAAATTGTGGGTAACTGAATCTGAACCGTTCGAAAAAATAATTTCAATAGATAAGAAAAACGTAAATTTTCTTTTATAATGATATTTAAACTTATTTCGCATGTTAACACGATTCGTAATCCTGGCGATGTTTAGCGGAGCGCTTCACTATTCTTTCGTCGGTAGTGATGAGAAATATTCAGTTTATTACTCTGACCTGTAGTATTGATCATTACTATCTATCAATATAATTATTATTAACTCATCCTAATAAATGGATCGCAGCATCTATTTTCCGCTCTCAAAACGTTGAGGTATATACATGCGTCATTCAGCAACATTTGTCAGCTTTGTATTGTCGTATTTAAATTATTAAAGATATTACTGGTGTCCACAGTCCCAAACATTCAGACTCTCTGCCTTGACTAGTTTCTGTAACAATCAGGCTTATTTCCTAGGAAATCCCAGCAATCTTCGTGCTTGTAACAGACTTTTCTCTCGTTCAGATTACGTCTTCGTTCGTATAAAGGTAATTTAACATGAAGCGTATATATAATTTATAAAATTATCTCTTTGAATTCAACAGTTTCTCAGTGTAAATTAATTATCACAAACTTGGATATATTTTTAAGAAATGACTCAAATAGGAGAAGTCGGAGTGGAACGAGAAATAACGGGGTAGAACGCGATACCCTACTTTACTGGATATTGATGGAGTTTTATAAATAGGGGTTGAAAATTGTAACTGGTTAATAAAGAAGTCCTGGCAGCCGACTTGACTGCGCTTTGTGGTTGAACTCTCCTTTTGGCATCTTACAACTGTAAATTTATAATTTTTGCAGTATTTCGACAAAAGATAATTGACAAAACTCCTCGCTTTTAACTCTTTAATAGTATACATTCGTAAATTAGGTGTCTATAGCAGCAGATAAGGTAGATATTAGGTTCAAATATACTTGTATTAAGATTCGGTTGAAAATCTTAAACTGAAACTTGCATGCGGGGCGGAACAGTATACTAGTGTAAAAGGCAAATCGTTGTGTGTTTCTTAAGAGAAAAAGTTGAAAAAAGGTAGAATCATATATAACAACGAGTTACAGGATGCTGTACCCAAAAAATAGATTATGAAAGAAAATGAACGGATTAAGGGAAAATGTTGGCAAAAACTGTGCAGTTGAAAAAAAAATATTTGCGAAAGGAAAAAACTGCTAAATAAGTGTAGGAAAGAAACAACTTTTTTATAGATCTTTATTTAATTTAATTTATTGCACTATGTGTATATACAAAACATCGTATCTCTTTCTGTCCGGGGGTTGGAGTAGAACGGGAAATGTGTGTTTATATTTTGTTATTCACCAAAAATCTAAATTCTTTGTTTTAAGTTATATTGATATTAGATTAAGTAAATAATAGAATAAACTAATGTTTCATACTTTTATGAAATGATTTTTATCTTTCTATAATTTTACAAAAAATTTTGAACAATAAGTGTCCCGTTTCGCCCTGACTTCCCGCATATAGATTACGTTTGCCTGTAAATTAAAAAAGTCAACAGTTTATTTGGTTTGTTAGTATAGTTTTAATAGTAAGGAAAGTTTCTAAATGAAAGCTCATACGATTAGGAACTAACTAATAAGTAAGGTTTTTAAAGAAAAGTTTTGATTTACGTCATTCAAGGATGTTGTCGAATAATTTTATAATATGTGCTTGAAGAGCTTAATTTATTTGATTCACTTTTTAATGGGGAAGTAATTTTACCAATGTGTTAAGATAATGGTTTAACGACGATTTTAGGCAAAGGTTTTCCTCTTTGAGGCTGTGGAAAATGGCCAAAGTTGCCTATCGTGCTCCGTATGTTTAAAAATATGATTTCCTTGCTTACAAACAGGGAACTATTTCTCGCAGAGAGGAAACATGATGACGTGATTAATCTCGCAGGGATGTTAGGGTTGTAGACTCGTCGAAGTCTTGAACAATTCCCCATCGTTCCTCCCCCTCTTATTGATTTGGGGTTCTTACTTGTTTACCGTCGACTGTGTGGACGTCGAGGGCATTATTGTTTATGAAGGGAGCTGTAATATACTGTTAGAAATAAGAAACGGTCACTCGATGTGGAAAAGCCCTGCCTACTTAGTTTCATTTCCTGTCAGAGGGACTGCTGGGCTTATCATTACACATCATTATTGATTATATTTGAAGTTTAATGACCACGGTGAATTTATTTAGTAGGGATCGTATTAGTTGGTGTATTTTTTACTGGTTTGGAGGTGAAATATGTGAATTTAAAGTAGTAAAAAAATTAATATCGTTTTAGGTGGAAAGCTGAGGTGAGACATTTCCGCAATATTTATATCATTCAATTCCAGATCGGGAATGCATTCTACGTCCTGGAGATGACCAGAAATGTTTTATGTTAGAAACGTCTTTCAACATTTGAAGTCATCTTTTTAATTACAAATTTTCTTTCTTCCCAAAATCGCACAATGTATCCCTCGAGTAATATTGTGCCTTCAGCTATCCCAGTTTACTAATCCGGAACATCATACGGAATATACGTGAAGTATTTTGCAGATTGAGCTGATTTTTGTCAAAACTTTAATGATTCGTTGGTCCCATTTTAATTTATCATCTATCTCCAAGCCCAGAGATAATGCGTGTAGTGGTGAGTTTTCAACAGTAGGAACTGAGTTTGTAGACTAAATTATAATTTTAGCTTTGTTTAGATTAATAAAGCCACAAATTTAGTCACTCATAGCGATTCATATTAGAATCTCCAATTTTTCGGAGTGTTCCTAATGGCCAAATTGTTAATGGGCCCAGAATGAAGTCTGTTGAACGTCACAAATTTGACGATTTTTGCCTATTTTCCAGGTTTCAAGGTATTAAGGATAGAGCAGTTTTTTCTAATTGCTGAAAATTATATCGTGTTGTTGTGGCATTCAGTCCTAAAACTGGTCTGATGCAACCTTCCACGCTTACCTATCTTGCGAAAGCTTTTTCATTTCCGCATAACTACCACATTCTAAATCCTCCCTGCTTACAGATTACTAAATTTGGATAGTATCCACATATTTTGTAAAAAAGCATTTATTAGAAAGATGACTGAAGATACTCAGAATTAGACAAATTTACAGCACTGAAGAATTTCTGGTTCATGTACAAGATCTGCTTCGAGGGTTGGGATTACGTTTATTTGCAAATACTGGAGGCAGAATACTTGGAGGTAATAACAGTTATGACTATAAAACAATTAGATGTTCTCTGCTTGTTTGTAAATCGATAGATAATGACATGCCATAAAGCAACAACAAATATTCCACTTGGCTCTCGTGAAGTGATATTATTTCTAAGGGGGTGCTTAAAGATCATAACAAGATTCCATGGGTAGGCAATGTAAAACTTTATTGTAAAAGCGTCCTGCGGTTCACGGTGTTCAGTTTGAGCTTTGACTGTTTTGTGATTTAATTGGGAGTATTGATTCAAATGTGAAATATGAAGTCGGAATGTAGTCAGGTGCGTCAAACTCGTATCTAACTACATTATTATTTGATTTATGCAGCTTCCTATTCGACCAAAAATTTATTACACTTATGGTACACTTAACATACACATTGTAACTTTCTAAGGACGAAACGTGGGCCAATTTTGTTAATGTTAGTCATGATCGTTATAGAAACCCAAGAACTGTTTATCCAGAATATAAACCGGGGAAATCTTCGATCTTTGATGTTTTTAAAATGTAGTTGGCTTATATGTTTCCTCCTTGAAAAGGTGCACTATAAATTATTTATAATAAGCAGAAAAATTTTCTTGTTATAATTTCATTAATCTTCTCTATTTGTAATGAATAGCAAGGGATTGCGTCAAACTAATATATTACATCAATAAAATTAACAAAAGGAAAGAATGATTACGATGTTTGTTTCTTCTGCCAATTTAATTTAAAAATAACCCAAGTCCTTCCAAATATGGAGTCTTACATTGACTTTTGGAATATTAAGTAGAAACTCGTACAACAATTACAAATATTATATCTGAATATATATTATTATATATGCTGACGGTTTCTAACGTCTGCACTTTCCATATTTTATAATGTAATTATGTAGCAATCTATTGTAGTATGCTGTTTTGCGTAACAATGACGTTTATTTATTTATTAGTCCTTCACGAAATGAGTTATGTGAACACACACACACACATTTATATATATACATATAACTAATTTTTAGTTACAAATTAAATTTTTTTTTTGGGTTAACAGGCTACATCAGGGTGATTCTGAAACAGGTAACTCCACTTTAATAGCATAGGCAGAGAGTTGAAAATGGGGATGCGGAAGGTAGAGCAAGGTAGCCAAGGGTTGACTAGGGCCCCCGGGCTGTGGTTTAAGGATCCTACCCGGTGATTCACCTAAAGAGAAGAAGGGAAAACTCTATGAAACCTGCATCAGGTAGGTCGGGCATTGGGTACTATTCTCACGCCCTTCCTAATGACGGGAGACGAGTTATGCTGTGGGGTCGGTCGCAGCATTCCCATCTCCGTGACGGTTAAAATAAAATACTATTTATTACATCTAAGGAATAAATTAAAATTATTCAGTTGAACGTTTTTGATGTACAGTACGCTACATGTACATGAGAGAGAAAATATTATTCAATAAGGATAAAATGATTCATCTACTGATTTACGGAGAATCGGGTATAAAATAACGGATGATAATTTCGTTTTTACACAGCAAAATCAGCACTGAAAATATTGTGTAGATGATTTCGTGTATGGTCTGTAGACTCTACCCGGTGGTATATATCGATAAAGTGGTTATTTAAGCACAGACGTCCAGACGTTCTAAGAACGGAAAGTTATTGCTTTGGGTGGCTAATTATAAGATAATAAAGTTTATATATTTTTGACATGCGAATTATACTGTTTTACTGCGAAAGAATTAAATTTCAACTCTTTTTTGATTTTTAATTTATACTTATTGGTTATTTTGGTTATTATTATTAAGTGTGCCGTCTGCTTCTACTGGTACCTAAAATTCCATTTCCACTTTACCCTTATCTTTAACAACCAATATCTTCTCCTTTCTCCTTTCAAGTCGATTAGAAGTTAAACTCTTCTTCTTGCACGACCTGGAACACTGTGTTTTGTGTTCACTGAAGTTAAGCGAAACGTATCAACTTTTTTTAAAGAAGATATATCATTTTTTATATATTGTTAGCAAAAACTTTCAAATGCTACTATTATATATTATCTTAACTTTCATTGTTTTTATATTATTAACTGAGATGTATATGACGGGCCCTACCGTTTAAAATAAATAATTATATATAAAAATGGGAATCCATTAAGTAAACATTTATTAATTTATAATATATAATAATTTAATTAATTTTAATTTACAAAACCGGCCTCTTTTATGATTAACACTAAATAATATGTACACTATTTACAAACATAAACATTTTACTAACTAGAAACATGAGATCTATGCTGGAGCGTCTTTACTAGCCTTCTCAAAGAAATATAGATACATACACAAACCCTACGTGGAATGGGCAGTACGAGGAAATCGGAAAAAGATTGCAAACAGAGTAATTACCGTATTTCAGTTCAACCTGGGGCTCGCCAGTGGAACACGCCGCTTTGTCAAAGATGACGTACCGGTCCTAACCGAATTCTTTACTCCTTTGTTTAACAATGAACACCTTTCTCATTTAGAATTCTTCTTTGCCGCCACGGTCCAGAGCAAGTATTCCGCCCTGAATCAACAACTCAGGACTCTATCAATCACAGTTATCTAATTTTTCATAGCCAATTGCAATCTCCAACTTACTTTCCAACTTGTTACTCTTTAATGCCCACTGCTAAATGCCCGAAAATCATTTTCATCAGATTTTAACAATTGTTCCCCACTACAACTCTTTATTTCCTTTGGTGAAAGGAATCCGATCCTCTCCAAACAAAAGTATTTATATTTCATCTTTGGGAGGAACTATTCACCCCACTCCACCGATGTTTTGAGGAAAATACCACGTCTTCTCATAGCCAGATGTCACTGAGTCTCAAAGACTTTCGGAAAACCAGTCCAGCGGCAAACTGTCTAGGTTTTATTACACAACTGCATTATTTAATTTGTCTCAGGATTTTGTTCCGCCAAATATCGTATTTCATTGTGTTTACCATTACATAACATTAATTATACCTCGAATTACTAAGAAAATTAATACAGTAAGTGAATTTTGAGTATTTTCTTCTCCGATATTGACTATTTCAATATTTATTAGGCTATTTTTTAAGACGATCACTGCTGTCACTTGCTATTGAACCTCAAGTGAGACGCCACCAACCCACGTTTCCTTATAGTAGATTCAGTTTAAAATTTTCTCAAATACTGTAGACAAGAGTGATAAATTCTTATTTACTCTTTTTGTAACTTATTTAATTGTTACCAATTTTGTCCACCTTATTTTTTCATTTCTTCTCCACATTTCAAAACTTTCAAGGAATTACTCCTCACTTTTATATAAGTCCATCATTTTAATCGTGCAGCTGTTTGAAAGTAAAATTAGTAATTATGTATCTCAAAATTAGTTTCTTACTTTGGAATATAACTACTTAATTTTATTAACCCTATAGTTCAGTCTGTTTTAATTGTTTTCGACATTCATCATATAAATATACAAATCAAATAATGGAGAGACGAATAATTTTAATCAGTATAACAAAAGCTAATATCTTTATTTTATTGTTTGTAGAAAATAAAAATTCACGCGAGACACGCCGCAGTAGGTAATAAAAGAAAATCACAGTTATTTTTATAATGAAGGATATAATCTTCACGTCCTGTATTCAATCTAGAAATATGACCCTATCAGCTGGAGATAGAACGGTTAAACGTAAACGTTTTCTTAATACTTTAGCTATTATAATTGACGAAGATGTTCTTTTTTTACACATTTACACGCAAATGACAAGAAGTTAATACCGAATAAATGAGCTTGGGTCTCATAACACTTGCATTCTATTGGAATTCACTTAGTCGATTTTTTTAGTATATAAGAAAACAATTCTGTAGAATTTTCCTGTAATATTTTCATCCTGACGTTTTAGTCGTGTATAATTATATACAGTGACATAGACAAAGGTTTGTCTCGTCGCATATCACTTATGAATTAATTAATAGAAATTACTTCGGATAGAGTTTTAATACATTCTTCTTTTCCTTGGTACAATTACAATAAATTTTCTTAAAATATTTTATTGCGATCGATACATTGCTTTTACAAATAATTTTGTTCTTCGAGAACTCATATGATGCTTTTATGTTCTGAATATTTATATGCGAAGGCCACAAGAATTGACGTGTCTTGGAAGCTAATACATATTTATCTTTCTCGGTCGCCAGACTCGCTGATCCCCATTTCCTCGTCCCTTGTCGTACGTGGAGTTGCATTCAATATGTGATGCTCTCCGGCGGTAGTCTTATGTAAATAGCTGTTAATTACATGCCACGTCACCATGGCTGCAGTATATTACAAGATGGTCGTGTAAGGGCCGAACGTCACGGCATTCAGAGCAGCTAAGCCCGGCTCAGGGCGGTTCTATTCAGCGAACAGCCAAATATTGAGCGTTAATAACGCGGGATCTGCGTATGTAAGCCACTTTGCGAACGGCCGTCCTCCGCTCAGTCGCAAAGTTTCCTGCTTTAAAAGCCAATGAGTCCTGTGTCAACACAATGGTCACGTGTCATATAGCTGCAAGGAAACAGGGATTTGCATCCGGAGTCCCCGGAGGCCCTTGCCGAAGAGGCCACTCGCCAACCAGATATTTTAAACTGTACAAGAGTATTGTCCATTCGGACAGAAAGCATGTATACCAACTTAACCCTTTCGTGGACAATATTCAGACATGTCCGTATTAATCAATAGCATATGCAGTTCTGTCCGAGAAAGGGTTAAACAATGACATGAAAATCAGACCTTTCTTTCTCGATTTCTTCCTAACGCAATACAGTTTGGCTCCTCATAATGATTTTCCACCTAAGGAAATTATAGTTACGTATGATGTTTTATTTTCCCACAAGCCCATAACAAAATATTATCAATTATTCGTCCATATACGAATTCCTGTTTAGAGTTCTACTAAACCGACTTCAAAAAAGTTTTAGTCAATCTTCAACGCATCGGAAAATACATCGCAGATTTTTGTGAAATATAAATTTCGTCTTTCTGGACTGTGACGAGTTACTGACCTTCCAGATAACCATTTTCGGAGTTACCCTATACAATCCAGACCGACCCTGAGAGGGATTCCTGCTAGGCTGAAGGAATCACTGCTATCTCCTGTCAGTCTGTTTCTCATTCTAAAAAATTTCGACACATCATTATTTACATATTTCTCCGCAGACGATATTATATGGGTACGAAATAATGAAAGAAATAATTTAGTTGTGGAGAGTGACCCATATTTACATTCACAATCACCAATTGAATACCAAATTCGATTTACTGTAGTACCCTGTATGCTAAATTATTTCATTCAATAATTCTTCTCAAAATATTTGTAAATTTCTAATAATTAAATTATTTAAATTAATGTGACTTAATAATCAAACAAAGCATGACAGAAATAGAGAAATTTAATTAAAATTATATTCTTCTAATTCCTACTTTTGGCTATTCTTTGCATTTTATTTAATTGAAATATTAATAAAATTGGATGGAGAGCAGAAATATTAACTTATCTTATAAATTTTATATTATTTTAATTAATGAACTGAAGGGGTCCCGAAAGTTGGGGACAAAACGTTTTAATTCAAATTAGTCTTCTAATTCCTAATTTTGTATTTTATTTAATAAAAATATTATTGAAATTGGAAAATAAGTAGAAATATTAACTCAACGTGTCTGTGGGTTGAAATAAGAAGTTGCTGTATTTTAGAAGTCTTAAGAAAAGGTAAAATAACAGAAGCTGTATATAAAAGCATGGTTTCGTCGGTTACCGCCTTCAGTTTCTGAACCTTTGAATTACGACTGTAATGGATAATGTTTTTGCACGTAAGTAAAAAAGAAGATGTCGACAGAGCACGTGGTCGTCGAAACGTCGCGTCTTGAAAACAGCTGTGCCCGAGTGGAAACCCGAGAACTGTTTCTGCAGCAACTACACTGGGAAAGTCTTCGTTCACTAAAACAGACGCTGTTTGGATGAGACGCACCGACTTAATAAGTCAAATTCTGTTTTCAAAATAGTTACATGGTCTTTACATTACGCGATTTATCCGAGGAGCAGGGCTGCTAGAAATCAGTCTGGCTCACGATCACTTGATTTATTTTTATATTTCTGAGCTGGATGTAGACCAGGTCGCTGATGGTTGGTGGACAATATGATGACGTATGCTCTGACGTCATCCCAGACTGATCCCGACCAACCTACAACTGAAGATACATCCTGTCCTGTTTATTGTGAAACGCCATCATGCATCAGAGTCTGATAAGATAACTTAGTCCTGCGCAGGAAGCTCCTTCATATTCAAAAACTGGAAAGTGAATTTAATCTCAATAGACATGAGAACTCACTGCCGTAAATTTTTTGTTTAGAGCACACCGTCAGGTGTTAATCAAAGAAATTTAAATTCAAAATATTTTTAATATGAATACGAAAAGTTATGGGGTATAGTCCTGAAGTCATCTTTAAGTGTGGGATGAAATGACGTCACCGTTGCTACTAAAGTCGCCTTCATCTGGTTTCTTAATTGCAAAAGTTCTTTGAAAACTGATACTATAGAAAAATTCTGGAATTTTGTAAACAGGAAATAAATACTACAGGATAAACCACAATGAATTTTTTAATGACGCAAATACAAGGTGTCCCATCTGAAACAGTACGCCAAATATTTCTGAAGGGGAGCAGGTAACGGAAAAAATATCAGTACATTAAGTGACATTCGATGCATGTATTATTTGGAGCTTTTAAGGCCATGCTTGCAAGCTGCAAGCACAAAGGCCTTTTTTTAAAAAACTAGCAACCTCATTTTTCATCCCCATGAGTTAATTACGTTTGGTGAACAGACCTATGGAACAATTATCAACACCAAGGCGCCCCAAGGATGTTTGAATTGAGTTGTGCCTGCAAATAAACGGTGGGATTATTTAACAACTTCTGTAAACGCTGATCAACTTCAACACATGTTTGCGCTATTTTTCTTCTTTTTTTAAGCGCAAGGTATACTAAGCAGACTTTATCTCCACGTTGTGCATCCTGAGTCACGCTAAAAGTTCTGAATCAAATTTACTACTGAACTCGTTTAAGTGGCATTCTTCAAGTCTGATCACCCACCAAAAACATCAAATTTAAATAAACATGAAATTTTCGACTTCTTCGAGGATTATTTTATTCTAATCAATGCTAGTTCAACTAGAATTGAGTTAGTATCACGACACGATGTATTCAATCAGTGAAATTGTCGACATTCTGCTCGTTTCAGGAGAGTGTATCAAGCCGCTCATAGAACATTTCGAGAGCGGTACCCTAATTGCCTACGTCATCCTTCGTTTTCGTGGCATTTTTCGAGTAAAATTAGCGGTAATGATATGAATGATGGGGTATCTGAAATTAACTCATCAATATGAAATAGCTTCATGGGGCGAAAAATGAGGTTGCCACTTAAAAACAGGACTTTGTGCTTCCAGCTTGCAAGCATGAGCTTAAAAGTTCAAAATAATGCAGGCACCGAATTTTACCCTCGAAATCCTTCTACTTATGTAGTGAAATAATTTTCGTTACCTGCCCCCCCTTCAGAGATATTTGTCCGTACTTTTTTAGCGTGGATCTTTTTTATCTTTGTTATCAAAGATCGTAGGCTTTCCCGGTGTAATTGTTAAAGGAACCATTCTCGGGTTTTCACCTGGCCCAAACTGCAATAGTAGCGCGACGTTTCGACTACAGGGACACTGGTTCTGATTAGTCTGAGCCACCTCCCACCTAATTGGTCCACCCGCAGTTCCCTGCAGGGTATATATACCACCGAGTTTGGATTCCCGACACTTCGCTGGAAGATGGCGACAGAGCCTTGCTATTGCGCTTTGACCTAGGTAGAAACCCGATAATGTTTCCTTCCACCCTGTATAATTGATTACGACTCTGTGAAATACATAATTCAAGTAATTAAGCCACAAAGATACGGTTATTTGTCAACAATTGTGTACACATACCAATAATGAAGTAATAAGTTGTGGTGCGTTTGCACCCCACACATATAATGTTCCCAATAATAACTTTTTTATTTTTTATTAATTTTGTATACATATGTATATAGATGATAGTTATTAGGAAGCGAGCTAGGCTGCTTGCCATGCAAACGGTAAGCAAGTTACGATCGTGTTTGCTTAATATTAAAAAATATAAAATGGATGATATCGATAGCCGGAAAGAGAAACAGAAAACTGTACCACTTCAGGAATGGCAGGTCAGTCTTTGGGACAATGGCCTGAATTAGCGACTTGCAAACATCCCGTTGCAACAATAAAAACCAGGCCATCCCCGGAAGAATAGAACACGAACCACATACCAGGTCAAAGCCTCGGAGAGAAACACACCCCGTCAGGCAGAAAAGGGCAGGGCATAAGCTAATATAAGAAATAGGACAGCAGATTTTGGAGGACATTATTATTATGAGGAGTGGACGCAACAGTAGAACATTTAATTACATCAGTAATTCATTCCAATATTATTATTAGTGGAGAAATTAAGCTTCAATAGCTGATTGTACGAGCTTCGACGCCGAGAAGTCTACGAGACCAAACCTGAGGAAGAGATGCCGTATCATCATCACCAACTCCTGGTCTACAAGCGGTGATGTACACGATTTATGTTTATAAATTAATTTTTTATAAATTTCTAATTCAATATTATCAAATTTAATTTAATAAAAACCGTTTCTTTCTCTTTATAACATAGAAATTTTTGTCTTTAATAATTAATGAACCCAGTCACCACAAATTGTATTAAATTTTATGAGGTAATTGGCACAAATAAGTGACAAAGCAATTACATTTTTTTACGCCTTACAGCAAGCTTGTTGAACGAACTCAAATCACAGAGATAATAATGATATATTTTTTAAAAGTAAGTATAAACATTGGGTTGTGATGTTTGACTTGTATATGAATCAGGAACAACAAAGCTTCTCCGGAAACGCTCTCGTGTTGAAGACGGGGACTGATTGGATTCAGTTAAAAGCTTTACGGTAAAATGCATACGTCAATAGACAGACAGACAGACTCTCTGCGGTCAGTGTACCGGCGGACTAAATAGATGAGCAATCTCTCTACTGTATACATCAATTATTTGATTTCGAATTTGGATATTAATATGCTCTTACCATTTATTTATTTAGGACGAATGTTTCAAAAGGATATTTTAATTACCTACATCATATAAATGTCGTCAAATATTTGTTGCAACCGTATGAAAACTAGTTCACTAATAATTAATGCTCAAATAGCTGCAATATTCATTTACTGGGTGTGGACTCAACTGAATATTGGCCGAGTTTTCGGTTGAGGGAAAAGTAATTCGAATTCGCAAAAAAAAGGTTACCATAGGTTACACATAATGGCTGTTTTGTGTGACATATTATGCCTTTTCCAATCTCGGTTTACTAATTTGCTACTAGAGCTTACCCCAGTGTTTTTTAAAGGCTTCTTATTTATCGTTACTTTATTTTAAGGAATATTATGTGATGTTCAGAAACTGTAAATATTCCTTGTTACAGTATTATGTTTGGTAACAAAAATTGACTTTACTAGCTACTAATCCAGAAAAGATTATTGTTAGATATAAAAATGTTGCATATCTTTATATATAAAATTCCGGTGTGCATGTGTTTGTAGTTTTTCTCATACTAATCAACTTGACGATATTACTGAATTATTTTCGTTGTGTTTATGGGGTAACCTGGACGGTTCTTAGCTATAGTTAGACCTGGTACGTTGCGCTGTTGTAGAGGTCCATAATTTTTAATTTTTGTTTTTCGAACATAGTTATATATATAAATGCCGCAGATTACTGACACGGTCAGGCTGAAAATTTGTGATTGTGTGATTTTTTAAATCGAGATATTCAATATATATATATATTTACAAAAAAGGTTACTATAGCTTACACATAATGGCATTTTTGTGTGACATATTATGCCTTTTCCGACCTCGACTTACTAATTTGGTACTAGGGTTATTTATAATATATATATATATATATATATATATATATAAATCGATATGGCAAAACAATGGCAAGCTACGACGCAATGAACTTACACATGTATTGTTGCGTAAGTCAAATGCCGCAGATTACTGACACGGTATATATATATATTAAATATCTCGATTTAAAAAACCACATAAACCCAAATTTTCAGCCTGACCGTGTCAGTAATCTGCGGCATTTGACTTACGCAACAATACATGTGTAAGTTCATTGCGTCGTAGCTTGGCATTGTTTTGCCATATCGATTTAGGATTTCTGAGCTCTAATATATTCTGCTTATTGGAAATGCGTGCATACTGAGTGTATTATTTGTCGATTCATTTGACATTGAACAAATGAAGTGTGTTGGAAATAATATTTTGTGCAAACTGAATTACGATACATACACATGTTCATTCCGCGGCATTCCATCTAACCTCCTTAATAAAATATTTTATTTTCAGCGTTCAATTGTGCGATTTCATAAATGTGTATGGTTGAATTACGGGTTAACAGAGATTTAATCTTTTCAACAGGCTAATATAAACAATTACTGGACAACGCCGGGTATACAGATAGTTTTTTTAATAAATTATGGTATCTTTTCCTGACTGGTAGCGTACGCCAAGTCCTTGCTTATATTCCCGACGCCTGGAAAATAACGTCGAAACATGGCGGTTTAATTAGTGGAGAAACACAAGAACAGCAAGTTCAGAGAGAACGCCTTACATCTCTGACGGTTTATAGTGTGCTGATATTTATTAGGCTTTTACTAAAAATCTAAATAAATGGATATTTTATGGACATATACTTTAGATTAATAATTTTATTTTTTTATCGTTATTTTTAACACAATATTGTCGTAAAATAAAGCTTCTCTTCACTTTACATACTTATGTCTAATTCGCTGAGAGATTGTCATAAATTTAGTAGCATACAATACATTTGAGTTTACGATTTTCTTTTTAAAGAGATATTTGGTTGTTTTTCATGACGGCAGACGCCTTGAGATGGGGCTACAATCGTAAAGAATAAAGGTCTACGCTCGACCCTTAATTAACACGGGCGCCAAAATGTGTCTTGGAGACACCAAACGCGTAAAACATTATTGCTTGACACCTGGATTAATTTAAGCTTTATTTACTAAAGTGTAGTGGGGGAGAGGTTCTTTATATTTGCGTCATTAAATTTCATACCGGTATCTTTACTGTTTACTCCACTGTTAATGAAAACACGAGGACGGTGTAACGCAGTAATTACAGCTTTTGCAGAGTAAAGCCTACGGTGACTGGAACTTGTGTCACCTCTGAAGTGGGTGTAGGCCTTCATTTTCTATCGACACAAAACGTTTAAGGCCGAACAGTAACTTAAAATGGAGTGGCGAGCAAGATTATTGAAAACCTCAATGTTTTCGAGAAAGAAATCTTCAAGTAGGTGGTTTTGATATTGTTATTATTTGTTGTTGTGGTGTTCATCCCTAAGACTGGTCTGATGCAACCCTCCATGCTAAGCTATCCTGCGCAAGCCTTTTCATTCCTTCATACCTACCACTTCCCAGATATTACCTATTCTACTTAGCGTATTCGATCCTTTGCCTCCCTCTTCTGTTCTTATCCCTCTAATTCTAATTTTACAAGTTCCTCATGTCTCAAAACGTGGCCTATTAATCTATCCCTTCTATTGGTCAAAGGCCTCCAATTAATTCCCTCTTCTCTTATTCTGCTTAGAACTTCCTGGTTCGTTACCCTATACACCTGTCTGATTTTCAGCATTCTTCTGTAGCATCTCATTTCGAAAACTTCTATTCTTTTCCTTTCTGCAAGCCTGTGGTCTACGTTTAGCAACAATATAACGACACACAACATACGAACATTTTTAGTAACTATTTCCTAATATTCATACTTACATTAGCCTGTAGTAAATTCATCTTTATTCAAGCGACTTTCTTGCCTGTGTTATCCTACAATCTATGTCTACTGTACTTCTTTCATCCCTAGTTATTATGCACGATTTCTTAACCTCCTTCAAAATATCCCTTCCCAATCTAACTAACACCTTTTGTGAACGTAGACTTTCCCGGTGAAAATAGCCTGAAGACGACGGCAGAAAATGGCCGCAGAAACGTTGTGTTCTTTTAAATACCTGACCCGGTTGGTTAACCGTGAAGATTTCATCCGAACACCTTTTGTATTCCACTATTTCCCCTTACTACATTCCATCACATTGGTTTTCCTTCTATCAATCCTCGTGTTTTACTCTTCCTCCTCAATCATGTTCATACCAATTTTATGGCTTCCAAGTTTTATTCTGACTCCCCTTACACCACATCAGAAAAATTTAGGGTTAGTATACCTTCCTTTTTCATATTCATCGCCTGTTCTATATATAAGTTAAAGAGCATGGGCGGATGACAGCATAACTTCGACAGATGGCAGTCAGCAATTGCTAGAATTGAAAAGCAAGAAAAGAAAGCAGAATCCAAGAAAGGAGTTAATCCTTTCTTGGATTCTGCTTTCTTTTCTTGCTTTTCAATTCTAGCTATTGCGGACTGCCATCTGTGGAAGTTATGGATAACACTTCTTTCTCAATAGTTTATTCCTGTCATCTTCAAAATCCTTACTAGTTTCTTCCAGTTTACATTATAGTTTTGACATTATGTACAGATAATCTCTCTATACACAAACTTATAATATGCATCGGATTCATAAAATATTACCGAATTTAATCGCTTTATAAATATTTTAGTACCTGAAGAAGCCTCAAATGAGAGACGAAACCTCGTAATATTTAATATTTAAACTATAAAAATATTGACAAAGAGGAGAATAAACTTAACATTTACTAATTGTAAATACAGAATAATTTAATCAAATTCAATTTACGAAGCCACTATTTTTATAATTAACAACATATACTTTATACTATATTTAGAAACATTAATTTTCTTACAAACTACCTCTTAGAAACATGAACTATATTCTCGGATCGTATTGAAGGGCGTTCTCATAAATAAATAAAACCCAATGGGAAATTAGCAGTACAAGGAAATCGGCAAAAAGGTTAGAAACAATGTAACTAACTACCATCTTCAGCTTTACCTGGAACTCGCCGCTTGTCCTCAGATCTCGTACTGGTCACAGACCATCGCAAATTTCTTGCTGTAAAATGAATTAAATCTTCTTATATGCCGTCACGTTCAAGAGCAAGCATTTCGCCCTGAATCAACAAATTCCAGATCACTACTCAGATCTAAACAGCTTCTCCGTCCTGAACTAGGTTACTCCCCCCTATTTATATATATATGAGTATTTTTTAATGTTCTTTTTGTCTGTCCTAAGTATTTATGAGCACATGATGGACATTAAAAGCGGTTCACAAAATCATTCCGTTTTATCTAACCATATAATAATGAATAACCACCAAATTGTTTGGAACCATGTCGAAATTCTGGATGAAGAACAAAATTATTTATCGTGAATAATGAGCGAAGTGCTCCTTATTAGGAAAAACATTCATTGTATCAACGTAAAAAGTCATACCAATAACTTAAATTGTATTTATAATTCTTTACTATTATAGACAATTGTTGGTTTGAATTTGTAACAAAACTTCACCTCTAGGCTGTATTTGCGGCACTTGCTAGCATTTCGGCCGAAGTGAAGTTCCATGAACAACTAAATTTTTAAAGTGTAAAACCATGTATTTTATTTTAAGGTGTTTTCATAACATATTATCCAATGTAATCAATTTTTTAATTTTCTTAGTACCTGAATAAATTTCAAATGACGGACGAAACGTCCTAATATTTAAAATATAAATATTCTGACAAAGAGGCTGATTAGATAATTTATTATATATTTAATTGTCAGAAAAATTATTTAAGTAAAGTCAATTCATTTCCATCACTGAATAATATATTTTTATATAAAAATAACATATAACACATTCATCGCAAGCCTTAGGGTCCGAATTTTAGGCTCTGTGTTCCGCTTCTTGAGAGCGAACTCTGCTTATCATTCACATGACCGTGTGGAAACACCGATTGCAACTAGGATATTCGGTGGTTACTAACGAAATACTCTGGTTTCCCTGTGTTGATTTACGCCAGGCACGTCACACGGAATTAAGAATAGCGGAAGGAGGCTAAGTTTTCTTGCAAGAGAGAAGCGCAACGGATTATTAGAAGCGCCGCTGGCTCGGTTGCGTGCAGAGCTCTCGACAAATGCTCTCTTTATTAAAAACAACCAACAAACTTATTACAAACCTGCGCCTTCTTCCGATAAGATTGCGTATCAGCGAGGGAAAAAAAGCGGCTTGCGTTCATTACTCTGATAATCAGGTTTCTCCGCGGACGCGTTCTCAGTTACACGAAAGATTGTTGGAGCTATTTACCGTGATGTTCTCAGACGTACATGAATTATTCTAAATAGTTTACCTCGTCGAATTCAGTCGTTTGATAATTGTGAAATGTTTCATAACGTCCTCTTCGACGCGTGATTATTGCTCCTTCAGTGCAGAACGATTATCTATTTAGCACATTTTATTCGCGAAAAGAGGCTCCTCACACATTTTTAAGCATTATTTTACGCTTCGGCATTTTCTGTAACCATTTTTAAATTCTCACGATGTTTTCTATACACTGTTTTCTTTGTAAACGTATGAAAATTTATAAAAGTAGTATTCAATATTCCTGAATGAAGCATTGTGAATTCCTACCAATTAATTCAAGAAGTGTTAATAATCTAATTATATTTTAATTTTATGTATTACTTGCACACTGTTTTAAAGGTACGTATCGAAATTGGAACCTTTCTAATAAAGATCACGACAGTTACATTTTGTCAGAATGTCGATGTACAGCTTTCCTATGATAAAATCTCATCAGCGTGACTACTATTAAAAAAGCTGTTTCAAAACTAACCATTAATTTTCATGTTACAAATATTAAATTATATACGTACCGGATAGAGTCGATCCTATATTGTCTTCCAGATTTTTCTGGTTTGTGTAAACTACACTGTCACTCAGTACTCTGCTCTTATGCACTACACATTACACAAGATCGTTTGGATTTCTTTTTTTTTCATCCTTCGGACTAGGTTTTTTTCACCAGAGGTTGTCGAGTCACTTGCTTGTCGGAGAAGTGAAGCCTAGATTCTTGTTATTATTTATTATTCCCTAATACTTGGAAAACCTATAGAAATCGGAATCTCAGAAATAACAAGAAAAAATTCACTATATTTTGAAACACATTATTCTGAAAAGAATATAATTAATTGCTGTAATTATATAATTAAATTATAACTTTCTTATATAACTTCTAAATTTATTGGGAGGGATGAGTCTGAAGCTTTTTAATATTTCAATATTTAATATTTGTTTTCGAATAGATTCCACCTTAAATACCTTTGATTGGTTATTTATATTTTGTTACTTTTTCACTTAATTAGTTTTTAATTGGGTGTTGTATATAAAATAATTATTTGCTACCAAATTTATGATAATTTAAAGCAGTTTGTTATATAATGAATGAATAATACAAGTACAGAATAACAAGATCTTATTAGTAAAACGAAACAGGCTGATTGAGTTCAAGAAATATTTTAACAATAAGTATTAATGAAAATTGAAAGCAGTTAAGTTTATGGAAATGATGCGGTATCTATCTAGAAATTATTTATGTATTAATGTGTGAGGGCTAAACTTTGTTCCCAATTTAAGCCCATTGAGCGCACTGAGGAGTTCGAGATTTTCCATTGTAAGGTTCATATGGTGAAGGAGTGCAGAAAGATAATATTTATGCATAATATATGTTTTAGACATTCGTTTCAATGATTTTAATGTTGTTGGAATCCTATTTGTATGTATATGTTTAAATTGTATTATACAGCTTAGTCCAAGCTTAATAACTTGTACGTGAGCCACTTGACCAGTAAGTAAGGATCTCTAAACTTGTGGATAAATTTAAAAAGAATTAAAAATAAAAACAAAATTGCCTTTACAGTGGGAAAATTGAATCTCAACGATTTAAAAATTGTCTATGTAAAAGTGTAAAATTAACTCATAAATTTCTTGTTTGTTTTTTGACATAGTTGAAATGAAGAAAATTATTAGGTTTGAACAGGAAACAAGAGGTGAAATGTTACCCAACATTTGTTAATTTCCTTAACGTTTTCTGTTAAACTGTCTCCACGGTAAATTATAATATTGCAAACATTAGTCCTATATGTTAAGTAGTGATGAATGAATAGAAATGACAATGCGAAAAGGGAGACGGCGTTTCATGATGTGCATAGCATTGAACTTTTTGGAATATATATGTCATATATATATATATATATATATCTTTGTGCTTGTATAGAACTTTTTACCAACCATAATAAGAGAGGACAACATTAAAGGTAAACGAATTACGGACTAATATTTTTGACTGGGAACAATTGATCGCTAAGGTATAACCGTTCTATAAGTTCAACTGGTAAATAAAAATAACGACAGAGATTACCCAAATGTAAGAGCATTGGTGAATGGAGGGAAATAGAATCTGAGGTATATGATTCCCCTAAATGTCTGCCTAACGCATGACGCGCCATTAAAATAGTTAGAAGTTATTACGATGCGTAACTGTAATAAATGCACGATCCCAATGCTAAAGAACAAAGCGGATAAATCGATCGATAAAATAAAATAAATGGAATCATGGGAATAGAAGTGGGAGAGCCAATTTTGTGAACCGTTAGTGGAAAGGTTAATGGTCACATGAAGACTAAAGAAGGATCATAGTACCTGAATAAGCTTTGTGATATGACGGACATATTGATGGTATTACAAAGAAATCTAAGAGAATTTTTAAGACAAGGAGAATGATGAACACATATAGTTTGAACAATTACCTATATATTAATGCGTGAAGGCAAATCTTTGTAACCCCTTTTTAAGCACACTGCCCGCACGGAGGTGTTAGAGATTTTGCATAGTTAATATTCACATGGAAAAAGAGTGCAGAACGATAATATTTATGTTATTCAAATAAATAATTAAAGGAATTATAACGCCTCTTTGTCAGTTTTTTAATTTAATTATGTAATTTGAGACTTATTCAGGTATAAAAACTTATCTGTTCGTAGAGTGAGTTACGTAAACAGTTAAATTTCTATACTTGAATAAGCCTCAAATTACAGACGAAACGTGGTATATTTCCTTTTTTAAATAAAAAAGTGATAAAGAGGTTATTATAATTCATTTGATAATAGATATGCATAATACATGTTATAAATATATTAAAATTCATAAAAAGCATTAATTGCATAGTCTTACTGAATATAAAACACGCAAATGTCTTTGGCAAATGTTTGCACTCAGTAGAGATATCACTGAAGTGTTACAAATGCCCTAAACTAAATGAAATAAAACGGTCATACATTGTATATTTGTGCTTTATATAATAGCGAAATGATGCTTGTCACATGACTTCGACAGCCAATCACATGCTCACCGTTTCCCGCGTTTGGCCCGGTTACATCTCACAGTATTTTCGTTTTACAGCAAAAATCAGCAACTACGCAACAATGGTGTCTGCTCGTTTGTGAAGGCGCCTATGCCGTTTTTTTGGAACAGGATGTAATTTGCATGTTACAATATACATATTAGGGGGAAGTGTTAAGCAATTATTCCATTGATGGAAAGCCAAATTTTCGGCCCATTGCTTAAATGGGATCCATTCACATCTTCATGCATCTGCAATTTTTATTTTTTCCGTCATAGATCCCTATGGGTCAATATCAACCACTTTGGTCTAGACGCTTTAGCATTCAATATTCACTTTTTACCGGTAATGAGATGTGTGAGTGAAGCAACTTGCTAATCCGCATGTTTATTCCTTCTTCTTCAGGTGGCGAGGCTTCCATTTTTGCTACCCATATTTGACAGAGTGAAGATTTATAAACTTGATAGCAAATTCAAAAAGAGCAACTGTTGATTTATCTCGTCAAATTAATTATCTGGGTAAATATTTTTAAGCTGTATACACGAATATGTTAAATTTCGTTCGAAAGTGAAGCAATGGTTTGACCCAATAAGTGAGACAACGGGCAATACAGATGTAAATAAGAATGTTAAAAGCTACGTCAGACAGGTATCTTACGGACTATGTTTCAACGAGAAAAGTACATAATATTTCGGAATATTTAACGAGATAAGAATTTAGCTATGGGTATATCCAGAAGACTGGGCTATTTTTCGGTGAAAGGTATTTAATTTGATTTTCATAGGCGAGAAGATGATTATTTTGTGAATAAATTTTACTTGTTCTTATTCCGTTTTCTTGTCATGTTTAATTTAGAGTTCTTTTAACAATTAACGTGACAAGGAAATATTTCGCTTGCCGTCAATATTCATTAGCGTGCGGGTGGGAGACTTTAGCGCCCTCGCCGTCTTTCTTTGTTTCGAGGAGGAGGAATTTTAGCTAAATTACGTTCGGCAGAAGCCGTTGGTCGGACGTGGTGGGCGCTAATCTAGGTGGCATTATTAGGCAACTGCTGGCTCCTATATAACCCACGGGGGTAGGGCGCCGCGCACTTAAAAGCGAAACTTTGCCCAGGTTAAGACCGTCGTCTGGGAAATATGGCGCCCTGCTTTATTATCCTTTATAAACAGGTGAGGGCGGACGGGTGACTATTAAGGCCCGGCTGCTTCGCCAGCTCTGTCACAGGACAAAACTACTTCACGTCAGCTTCCTTCCCTTGCACCACGCACCCATTTCAGAAGAAAAATGAAGTTAACATCGAATAGTCTTGTGTTAAAGTTTATGAAGAATCGATCAAAGAAAGGTCTTCGTAATAGCCCGATAAGTTAAAAAACTTAAACCTCAAACAAACTAAACCGTTTTGACCTGAAGCAGCTGAGTAATAATGTCTTAGGATTTCACAGTAACATATAATAATTATAAGAGAACGTGGGCTTTCCCGGTGTATATTATGCATGAACAATTCTCGGGTTTTCAACCGGGTAAGTATAGAGTTTAAACACAACGTTTCCATGGCTTGCTCTGCCATCTTTTTCAGGTGAAGAAGATGGCAGAGCAAGCCATGGAAACGTTGTGTTTAAACTCTAAACTTATCCGGTTGAAAACCCGAGAATTGTTCATATATAATAATTGTCTAACTTTTATTAAAAACTATCTGGGTTCCAGCGTGTCCCGCCACTTATTTGTATTAGTCCGTTTCTAAACAACTAGAAATTAAGAATCGCTTCAATTTATTTAATATACGAACTCTAAATTTCTGCATAAGCAGAAGAGTTGAATCTTAAAGTATGAATCATAATTTAGAATACAAAACACATTTTAAAAAATAATGAAATTTTTCCAACTGTCCAAAACAAAAATAATTAATCATAACTAAAGACCAAGAATGGCCAAAGATCAGAAAATCGTAATTTAATTATAACACGTTTCGTCTCCCAAATTTAGGGACCTCCTCAGTTCTTTAATTAAACTTTTACAAATTTTCATGTTGCTTCTGATATTACCAGGGTCAAAAATTTGTAAAAATTAAATTAAACAACTGAGCAGGTCCTTAAAGTTGGGATGAAACGTACTTTAATTAAATTATTCCACTTCTGACTTTTGGTCATTCTTTGTTTTATTTAATTTGAAATCATATTTAGGATAATTAAATCTAATCCAAGAGACCAAGATAATATTATTAATGTGGTTATGTACAAAGTTACATCTTCTATTTCGGCCACGGACGTTGCGGGAGAATCATGAAATTTTGTACAAAAAATTAATTAAAGAATTGAGGAGGCTCCTAGAGTTGAGGAAATGAAATGTATTCAAATTAATTTATTCTATTTCTGACATTTGACCATTATTTGTGTTTCAGGTCAGATAATGTTATAAGTGTATTTATAATTATTAATTATGTGTAATGTCGTTAATTGTGACGAATTCTTAGTTTAAATTATTTCGTCACTTTTTACACACCACCGAATTTATTAAATTAAAATGATTGGAAGATTTATTAAATACAGAAAATTAAAACAAAACATAACCCAAAATTATAAGAATACTCAGTCTTTGCAATTGACAACATATCTATAAAAATATAAGGATTAAAAGTATTACTCATGGTTATTAACATCCTTTGATATTTTGTGAAGTTTGCATTGCAGAATATTACAGGGCTAAAGTCGAGTTGCGACGGTTTTTTGTAATATTTGTTGTTGAAAGTCGGTTCTTAATAAAACGGAAATATACAAACTTATGTATCAAAATTATTAAAGAAACAAAATATGTATCATGTATAACTGTTATTCCAAACCAGAAGCTTACATATTTAAAGTATCTGTCGTTTTGCTTTTTATCATGCGTCCCTGGTATATTGAAGAGTATAATTCATCATATGTGAGAGTAGCAGAATGTAAACAAATAGTCACGTCAAAAAGTGTAAAATTAAATACGGCGGATTGATCTGTAGTCTGTCTCTGTGATGTCACAGACTTCTCATACTGTGGCATTCATTTATATTTTTCACTATAATTACTTACACATTTATGATACAGGTTTGTTTCCTCCGCCTCCCCGAAGTGTTTTTAACATTGTGTTCCAAGATTTGTTGCAATTCGTCGAAATTTGCATAAATAATATTTAAAGAAAAGAATACCTTCTTTTTAATTATAGAGATGACGATGTCGTGGGGTAGTGAATGACAATTATAATCTAAACATGGGGAAAAATTTTTCCTATTAAATGACAAATGTAGGACTCATAGGTGATGTATTGAAAAAATTTCTTAGTCTATATCTGTATTTATGTACAGGCTACAGTTTTGACCAGACATATAACAACCGCGCCGCTTCACTGGCGCTTTTTTGGGGCGGGGGGTGGAGTAACAGAAAATGGTAACTCCTCTTTAACAGCATAGGAAGGGAATTAAAAAGGGGGAATGTGTAAGAGGGAAGAAGACAGTCAAGGTTTGACTAGGTTCCCAGGCTATAGTTTAAGCGGACAACTCTTACCGTAGGTCCAGGGTCTGCAAACCCGGGGCATACAGCTCCTAAAAAAAAGAGATTAAGTTGCCTCGGCATGTGATAATCTTAAAAACCAGAGAGATCTCACTGACGGTTTTATTGGAGATGGGGGGAGGAAGGTTACACTCTACATGAGGGTTATCCCTTTTAATAGAATAGGAGCTGAAAAGGGAGGATGTGGAAGGTAGAGAAAGGTAGCCATTGATTGATAGAACCCCCGGGCTGAGTTTTAGGGATCCTACCTATTGTTTCACCTAAAAGAGATGCAGGGAAAATCCTGCATCAGGTAGGTCGGGCTATTGGGTACTATTCTCACGCCCTTCCGAATAACTGGAGATGAGTTTCCTCCATGTCTCCACCAGTTTTAGGAGGAAGTTGGCCGACTAATCCAATGGATCCAGCGGACAACTCTTACCGTAGGCCCAGGGTCTTCGTCTCCAGTTCATACACCTCCTAAAATAGATGAAGGTGCCTCGGCATGTGAGAAACTTCAAAACACCAGAGAGAGTACGAGGCATTCCCGACGCAGTCAGGTGAGCACTGGGGAGAAACACCTGTGAGAGAAAAGTCCCACAGGAATCTCAAAAATTTCCAACTTAATAATTTTATGAAACGAATTAAATAAATAGAAATAAATATATATTACATACATTTCACCCTTCGTTGTGGCCTTTTATATATATTAAAATATTAAAAAGAGCCAACTTGTTAAATAACAGAAAAAATCAAAGATATTCCAAAATATGACGGTTGGCAATATGAAACAGACCATTACCTTCCTTTTTTGGACGCTAAGACGACTTAAGAAGTAGATTATTGTCCGGCGAATAGTGTGTCGCTCTTTATATTGTTTTTATGTAGACAGTAGAAACAATGCATACTGTTCTCTAGTTCTGCACCATTCTGGAAATCATTACGTTGGGACATTGCTGATGAGTACTTTGGTTAGGGCGTAGAACAGTAAGTAAATATACAGCCCTTTCCGTAGGGGGAGGAAATAACGAGAGGACAGCGATGAAATCAGGAAGCATGGACGAGAGGAAAATTATTTTATCACGAATTATTCTGTATAAAGCAATCATATTCAAAAACAACGAATGTTTCTGAATAAACGTGCTACGAACTTCATTAAAAAATAAATAAGTTAAAACAGAAATTTAGATAACTTAAAACAATTAATGTTATAAGTGGGTGATAAAGCATGTTCTCCTTCATTGGTTTTAAAACTGTTTCGGCACTATGCTTGCAGAACCGTCGCGAAACCAAGTATTTTTTAAATGCCTATATAAGTGCAGCTGACTTTTAAGAAACGATATATAAATAAAATGCTAGTGGATTGGATAAAATTCATAAACGTTTAGAGACATTCAAAAATGAGCTATGTACTAGAATTGTATTAATTTCAGTCGTTTATTTTAATTCCCCATTTCCAGGAGAGATACATAAATGTATCAAAAATAGTGGTGACGTATTTGACACAAGCAGTGTATGATTTAAAACCCCTCGAAACTTCATATAATTAATCGTTAGATAATCAAATATCCGAAACAATAATGTCTAAAAACTCTTCGCCTTTATAACAGCTTTTTTAAAAATTTATTTAATTAGAAATCAAATTATATGCAATCATAAAACTAATTTGATAACATGTAAAATGTTTATCAGTAGCTTAAATATTAAAAAAATTTACAGTCTTCAGTAATATTTAATTCTACAACTGGAACATAGTTATAGTCTGAATTCTTTTAAATAAATTAAACACAAACTAATTCTAGAAACTTTATGTAACACTTGGTAATACTGTCTATACTTTCGTATCGTACTATATAGTGTTTAATATGCCATTAAAAACCGCATTATGATTATGACTGCCTCAAAAAGATTCTACGACGAGTTGAAGCAATAAATGTTAAAGGAAAATGGGCAGTAAGTTTTTATTATAATAAATATATTTTAATTCTGTAGTACTACTGACAGGTAATTAATAATTTAGTTTTCTAAAATTCTTGTTTGTTGAAACGAAATAAAATTTTATATAGTTGAAAATGATAACCAAACTGAATGATCTACTTAATTTTATTTCGTTGTCTTTGGATTATATTTATTATTAAGTACGTATTAGACGTAAAGTAAAATAGAGTGCTTTAGACCAGTTTTCATTACTCTATAACTTTTATTAATTTCAGCATAGAAAATGAATTATTTGTTAATCATATAATCTACTATTAAAAACATTTATTTTAGCGTAATTAATAAAATTACCAATTTTATTAAATATATAGCATTGAAACATAAGAATCTAGATGTTTCATTGTGTTATCTTCTTTTTTTAATTACCCTTATATTTCTATGGCATTTCCCTGGGTTTGTAGCTTATTTCCATAATCGACTTTTCAAATAATTCGACACCTTACATGGCTGAATAAACATAAGGAATGGATAATTAATTACAAAATTTTCAATTACCTTATGTTACTGACAGTCTTCATTATTAAATAATTATATCCATAATTTTCAATTATTCACGAGTTGTTATTAATAAATGCACATAATTGTAATATATTAAAAAACAAATGATTAAATAAAGATATTTGATTTTATTTATATTATTATTGTCCGATATGAAATTAAGTTCTCGCCGTTAAATGACTCTTTGTTTGTAAAACTGCGGAAAAAATAATTTTTTGATGACGCATCAACTAATTAAGTCATTAAAACACAGACAGGTTAATAATAATAATCATCATATTCCGTAGATCCTGTAAAGAAGCTAAGCTTCAAGGATGTGGAATGGGTCAGGGTGTACATTTATTACATTATTTTATTGTATAAAAGAAAAACATACTTATAACAAATTTTTGTATTATAAACTATTATAAATATAAATTACTCTTCTCCGATTCTTCTATAAATTCCTTTATTGAATAGAAGGAGTGGCTAAGCAAAAATGAGCGTAATTCAGTGTTAAATTTACTTTGATTATCGGACAAAGTATTATCATCTACACTGCAATCACGTTTTTAATTCGCTGATGGAAATTGCTAATAAATAATAAAATTATAATTGTTTAATCTTATTATATTAGACATACGTATATACAGTATTTTCAGTTTATATCGTATTTTATTAAAGTTACGCAATCAATTAATGACATCATGTCTCTACCTATTCGACATTTAGAATGAGCCCAACAGACCTTTCCAAATTAATATACTTGCCGCAAACCATCCACTTTCTGTTGCCAATTTTTATTAAATGAGGTTCTAAAATTAACTTTTATGAAGAACGGATTAGTGATTAAGACGAGAGTTCCAGTAATATTAAATTTTTATCTCTATTTAGTTGTGCAGGCCATTGAAAAGTTATTCTTCTTGGCAGAAGCTATTAATAACATTCTTAAGAACTGAGTTGACATTAATTACCTTGTTCCTGAGCCTTGTAACACGATTTTATTGTCTTCCCATACACATTTTTTTCCTTAAAATTCCTTTGACTCTGGCCCATAATAACGGCGAAACTTATTATCAGCGAATTTTTTTCCCTCTCTCATCAAGTTCACGTGGCTATGTTCCGGGGGAAAAATGTGGGGCAGTTTCACGAGAAATGTAATAGCACACAGTATAAGGACAACATTTAATGTGGAGAAATATCTTGCCCCTCCTGCGGAGAAATTCTTATCCCACAACAGGATGACCTTTCCTCAGAGACGAACAATATACTTAAAAATGGGCATCCCAGATTTTGTTAATTCACCGAAGAATTCCTTAATTTAAATTATTAAAAGTATGGACTGTAATTTCATTTGGTTAGTATGTGATGAAGGTAAAGGAACGTTGTCGTATGCTCCTCGTATAATCTGCAATAATGCCGTTACAGTGGCAGCTGCCTCTGCAATCAGATTTTATGGCGTAACACGAGTTGGAATCTGCTGTCGGATAATCTTGTTGGTTTAACGACCAGAGTTATGCTGAACACAGAAGTACACACGTCCGTATCAAAGTTATCATTCGTTATTACAGTAGATTCAAGTCCAAAAACTATGCAGGTCGTAAAAGGAGACTTTATTTATTCACTGATTTACACTAATTTATTCTGGAGTAGAATAGTGAAATAAAAATCATTGAAATAACTAAACAAAAATAATCTTCTGCACGGAAGCGGCACAGTTGATGAGCTATCAGTGTGTAGTCGGCCTACTTCATTCCTACAACTTTTGCTTTCTTTGTTGATGTGGTATTGGTCTGATGCAACCCTCCATCCTAGACTATCTTGCCCAAGCCTTTTTATTTTTCGCATAACTACCACATACTAAATGTTCCCTAATCTGCTTAGCGTTTCCGTCCTTTGTCTCTTCAGTTCTTACCCCACAAACTTCCCTCTATTGCTAATTTTACAAGACCCACGGGTCCCAAAACGTGGTTCATTAATCTATCCCTTCCCCTGCTCGCTCTTCTCCTTTTCTGTTTAGAATTTCCTGGTTAGTGATTTTATCCACCCATCTGATTTACAGCGTTCACCTATAGCACCACATTTCAAATGTTTCTATTTTTTCCTTTCCGCAACTCCTATAGTCCACGTTTCACACCCATATAACGCCACGCTACATACGAACATTTTTAGGAGCAATTTCAGACTTTTATTACCCGTAAGTAAATTCCTCTGTTTCAAGAAACACTCTTACTTGCCTGAGCTATCCTACTTTTTATGTCTACTATACTTCTACCATCCACAGTTATTACACTTCCCAAGTAGCAGAATTCCTTTAATTCCGTCAAAATATCCCTTCCCAATGTAACACTGTTTGTTATTCCACTGTTTCCCATACTACACGCCATTACCTTGGCTTTCCCTCTATTAATCCTCATATTTAACTCTTTCTCCGTTTGTACGTTCATGCCATTTGTTATGGTTTCCAAGTCGTCTTCTGACTCACCTAATACTACAATGTCGACGGTAAAGTGTAGGGGTTTTATTTCTTCTCATTGCAGTTTGATTCATTTTCCATATTCCGTTTTAACTTTCTTCATCGCCTGTTCTCTATATAAGTTAAACAGCATGGGCGACAGACTGCACCCTTGTCTTAACTTTTGATTTGTTCTTTCTTTTCTCGAACTTAACTCCTAATTACTGCGGACTACCTTCTGTTGAGGTTACGTATAAGCCTTCTTTCTCGATATTTTATTCCTGTGTTCTTCAAAATCCTTAATAGTGTGTTCCAGTTCACATTATCAAACGTTTTTTCTAAATCTACAAATGCCATGAACGTAGACCGGTTTTTTCTTATCCTGTCTTCTAAAATTAGACGCAAAGTCAATATTGCTGTCATGTTCCTACATTATTCCTAAAACCAAACTGAGCAAAAAGACAATAATGGTAAAATGTCAACCGGACCAGGGAATCGAAACCAGGGCCTTGTGATATCCAGCCGCATGAGCTAATACGAGTCGACGTCCAAGGACCGACTTAACACTTCTCCATTCCGTAAATCTAAGCTAGGCTCACCTACCAATTCACTAATCACAATCATCACGTCCTAATTCTAGGAAATACGTGAAGACGGACATTGCGTAAATTGATCACAGGTGCACTGAATTATAATGCTCAATTTAAGCCCAGTAAAGCATATAGTTATCCTAACTCGCATCCTCCTATATACTATTTTCGTTAATATCTTGCATGTGTAAGATTCTTAACATAGGAGAGAGAAATTAGGCGCAAAAGCAAGAGACTTAAACGTTTTATTTGGGAAATGAGTCGACACTCACGCTGCCGATCGAGTAACACGCGACGTGCATAAAAGCTAATGACCGTCGAGGAAGTCCAGGTGCTGTGGAGATACGTCTGCAGCAGCCTCCGCCAATTTACAGCTGTGCTGCTGCTGCTGCCGGGGCAATTTTTTCATATATATTAGCCATAACCGGTGCGGCCCAGAAAGCGGCCGCCCTTCATAAGGCCTGTTGAGAGAACGAGTGTGTATGTGTGTGGCTCTGCACGCCACAAGCCCCTGGCTCGGACAAAATACGCCCCCAGCTTTTGACCACTAAATTTGTTCTGGTGGCTACTTTCCTGTCGTTTCCAGAACTGCTAACGGTGCGGCGAGATTTTTTCCCCCGCTTTTGTTGAGCGCGAATTGCTGTGGGAGGCGCTGGGAGGTAAACCGGTATAAAATGTCGTGACCACAACTTATAGTATATGTTCTGCAGTGGCGATTGGTTTTGCAGGGATAGCGTCGTTCATAATACCGGCAATAACCCAGCCCCGGCTAAAAAATATATTTATTTGTCGTAGCTGTGGCGCTATTGGAGGAAGGGGGAATAGCCCGAGTTATGGCGCTGTGGCGCACTTGAGCATTAACCTGTCTCGATAGAACCCCATTCCTTTCAACGCATAGCCTCAATTTATAATGTCGGAGGCGTACTTTATGTGCGCCCCTCAAACCAGTCTCATGGGATCATAGAGCTTATAATAATATAGCACCACTGCACTGCAAAAGAATCAATTACGTTTACGACATTATGTAATCAATAAGAATTGATTTTTTTTTCGTCAGCGATGACACGTGTATGTAAATAATTTTGTACTTGTTGAAAACTACACAAAAACATTGAGACATGTTTCTTGCACGTTTCGTGAGCTATATTCTATGGAGGCACGGCGATATATGGGAGAAATCGTAATTGTTGTGGAGAATAGATTGACGTCAGGCGTGTGCATCCCATTTTGCAAAGTGGTTTAAATTATTGAAGATGGTCAATTAGACCAAATACGACGATGCAATAAATAAAATGGTTAAAATATTACTGAGGACATTTTATCCGCTTAACTTTCTAAGAGCGTAAGCTTTCATTGTTAGTTCTATGCTCTTGTTTAGCAATAAAATTCGATGAATGACGTGTTTAACTGCGTTCAAATATACGTGTAAAATATTAGAAAAAATAAAATTTTTAGTCCGATTGTTACGATTCTAACAAAATATACAACTGATACAGGAAGTCAATTTTACGCGAATAGCTACAAGAGATGAGTCGTGGCGTCGAATACCATTTTATTATCATCTAGTAAAAAAGGATTTGCTGCAACAGGAGTTGTTTCAGTGACATTCTTTATTGGAATGTAAAGTTATCCTTGTCAAATAATAGAAGCCCTAAAATTTTTTAACTATATTTTCCGTAAGAATATAAAAGTAAGAACAGTAGAAAATATGAATAACAATGTAGAAACGATTCTCGGGTTTCCAACCGGGTAGTTTCAGGAAACAGCTGTTTACTGAGACTACCCGGTTGGAAACCCGAGAAACGTTTCTACATATTCTTCACCGGGAAAGCCTTCGTTCTTTAATGAATAACAATGATTTAAAATTAAAAAAAACGTACAGAAAGGGCGTGGTTCAATTTATAGGTGTCCTAAGGAAGAGTAAAATAACTCATAAGAAAAAAATAGAAAAAACAGGTCTGGGATCGTACAATAGAAAAATTTGCTTAAGAAAAGAAGGGTAATAGTAAGAAATCTTCTAGACAGTCATTATATAATTTATAAATATTATCGATCCAGAATATAAAGATAATTTTAGGTCCTGCAATCTAAGTTAATAAGTTTTTATTGTCTGATGAGCTATTATAAATCAATTGTAAAGAGAATGCATTCATAATTTTAAATATCGACTTTTTAACAAACAAGCAGACTCCTTTTTTGAAGAACACTTTCGTACAATTAAGATTTAGATCTTAATGAATTTAAGACGAAGCAGGGTACTAAATTGTAATGGTAAAACAACGAAATATGGGATTTGGTGGTAAAAAATCAAAGGCAGTCGACTTGACAGGAATTAATACGGTTGCGGTCAGCGTAATAAAAACTAGACAGTTTGGCGCCGGTCCGGGTTTCTAAAATCGTTGAGACTCATTGACACCTGGCTGTTACAAGACGTGGTATCTTCCCCAAACATCGGTGGACTGGGGTGAACGGTTCCACCAAAAGTCTAAAGGTAAATACTTTTGATTGGAGAGGATCGCGTCCCCGCCACGGAAGTAAATTAAATAATAGAGTGGGGAAATTTTTTTAAAAAGAAACGCCAATGGACCTCCGTGACATTAAAAAGCTGGAAATGAAGAAGCATTAAGAATCGGGCTACCAAGAAGTTTCCCATTGGCGATGGGCGTTATGAGTCTGTGATTGATGCAGAGAGAGTGTGTGATACTGAGACTATTTCAATCTTTAGAGTGGTCGTGAATATGATGATCCAAGGCGGAATGCTCTTGATCGTGGCAGCGCATAAGAAGTTTAGATGAGCAAGGTGCTCATTTTCCCAGAATGAAGTCCAGAGGGGTCCGGTGCGAGATCTGAGGACGATCGGCGAGTTCCAGGCAAAGCAGAAGACGCTAATTACTCTGTTTTGTAACCTTTTTGCCAATCTCCTCATAAGGTTTTTGTCTTTAAAGCTGATTCTATGAGAAGGCCCTTAAATACGACTCAAGAATAGATCTCATGTGTCTAAATGTTACTTTGTAAGAAATTTAATGTCAGTAAATGTTTTATAAAGTATAAAATTATGTTAAAAATGTTGGCTTTGTAAATTGAATTTGATTAAGTTATTGTATATTGCCAATTAATAAATGTAAATTTAATGGATTTCAATATATTTCTTTAATTTAAACCAGTATAACCCCATATTTGCTTAAAACTAAATCGTACTATTCCTATCTAATTATGTATATCAATTCAAGTTTTCGGGAGTTAACTGAACGAACCCTTTATGATAGTTGGAACAGCGTTTTCGTTTTGTAAGAGTTGCCACTGGTTGAACTGTGGATTGTGGATTGCCGATGTCGGCGACGGATGGGGATGATTTCCGCAGTTTGGACACGACACGCAGGCCATAGCTCGTTACCGCACCGTGGAAGAAAAACAGCGCCGCCACGAGCCCGTAATGTCCGGCCGGCCCTTGGCAAATATTGACGTGGCGCTGGCTGCGTTGTCGCTGTTTACGATGTGCCGTTGTTGTCGGTGAACTAACAGCCATACGCATTGGAAGGGGAGTCCATTAGCAAGCTACACCACCCTGGACGCTACAATTACAGCTGTAACGGCTTTTATTGCACGCTGACATTGCGAGCTTGTGTCTACTTGTCGCAGGAATGCGCGAGCGCTCTCCGTGCAGCGCTGTTATTTACGGCGCCTTCCCGCCGAACCAACAAATTACGGACAAGTGAAATAATCGGCACACGTGCTCCATGAAGCCGTTACGTCCGTACAGAGTGGTCGATTTTAAATGCTCACGGCGAGACCGTTTTTAACTTTGAGGAATAAAGGGAACGAAAAGCGGAAGATGTCTCTTGGCCACTCGCAATAAATAAAGTTTCCTCATTATTTCGCACGTCTGAAAATAACGAATTGTGCATTGCAATATCTCATTACCAGACACTAAATAAATATTAAAATCCATAGAAATAAAAAACAAGGTGTAATTTTTTACGGGAAACTTTAAACGTCAGCTTGATAGGAACTCAGGGCGGAACAGGATAGCGGGGCATTTTGACTGGATAATGCTGGAGCTTAGTAAATAGGGGTGTTACATTGCAACTATTAAACGTAGAAGTCCGAGCAGCCGAATTGACCAAGTTCGCATTAATTGTTTTGAAATTCAATGTAGTTTCGGCCTATTGACGGGCTTTCTTGAAAGTAAAAGAAGAACGAATTTTCAGGAATATGTTTCTATGATTATTTTAAATTTTCATTTAGTTATTCAATGTCATTTACTTACTTATAATAATAAAGACGGTCGTATGTAATGAATATGGGGGATATTAATATATTAATAATAAGATTTTGTAATAAAAATAAGAAAACAATTTACTTGATCAAAAACCAATTTACATTAATAATTCCAATTTTTATATTTCGATCTTTATGCCGGCTATTCTTTCTTAAATTATAACTACAAATATATTTACATAAAAAAGTTATACAAATTAAATTATTAAAACTAACAATTTTCTGACCCTACACTCAGGGTCGTATATTATGGGACTTCTCGTAGATCACAACGTTAAACTTAAAATCTACTCGTACCTGGAAGTACAGAAAATCAGAAAAAAGGATTACAGGTGTAATTTACCATGTGAGCTTAATGAATATTCCAGCTCTTTCCTCGTAGCAATATCCTCCTCAGAGTCGCCGCCGCTATTTGTTCCGGGTATCCTCCTACTCTTGGACTACCAAATCTCTCTTGCCATCTCTCTGGGACTCTGTCTCCGTCTCACCGCTCTCCAAAAATCTGTTCTCCAAAAGTCTCTGTCCAAATCTCCCATCCAAAAATCTGTGTCTCAAAATCTCCTCTCCAAAAATCTGCGAAAATCTCTCTGCCAGCCATTTTCCTCCCCACGTCTTAAGTTTATATCAAAAGTCAGAGCAGATGTGTTTGACCGTTAGATGTATATTTTCTTGTAATCACTGACAGTAAAAACAAATTACTAATAATTGCAATGTATATGACAATATTACGTGTAACTACTTATTGAAACCAGAAAAAAGATTACTTTTAATCGAGAAAAATAAATTTCTTTAATTTAAAAATATGGTTAATAATTACAAAAGAATATGTATAATAAAATGTTATAACGCGCGTGATTTTCGTGTAGCGTATACATATTTTTAATGTCTTTTGACAAGAAAGTAAGCGAGAGTTACTAAGACCTGAGATGGCTCCATTCCACCGAACTCAAGTGCCATTGTGTCCCCGCAGTGGATTAGTGACGCTTGCTTTTTCCGCGATTACGTTTTAATATATTTTTATATACTTCACGAAAATTACGCGTATTACAATACTCGATTATACAACGTAGGTGAATTAGTCAGGTAGTTTAAATCAGAAATAATTTCATAAAATTGAAACGAATAGAAATAAATGAGATTTTTTAATAAATGGTATTGTATCTAAATAAATGACATAATATGTCCTCCTCCATCCAGATTGCAAAGTCACAATCCTTTCCTACACAACCGTCCCTATATGCCAATTTGAACTCAATAAAAGTAGCAACAAATAATTGTGAAATAACTGAAGTTGAATGTACAAAATTTTTAGGTATATCCATGGACAATAAATTAAACTGGAAGGATCATATTAATATTCTCCTACGAAAATTAGGCTCGGCAACCTTTGCTCTTAGAATTATGTCAAGTTGTAGTGATCATAACATAAGAAAATTAGTTTATTATGCATATTTCCACTCTATAATGACATATGGTATAATATTCTGGGGCAATGCATCAGGGAAAGATAAAATATTTACACTTCAAAAAAAGGCTGTTAGAATATTATGTCAGGTCTCACCAAAAACATCTTGTAGGGGACTTTTCAAGAAAACTGGAATACTGACACTCACTTCCCAGCATATTCAATCACTCATGTTATTTGTTATTAATAACATTAACTTCTTCACACTAAACTCAGAAATACATGACTTTGATACCAGAAGTAAAAACAATTTACACAAGGAAGGGAAGTCTCTAACCGTAATACAAAAGGGTGTACATTACAATGCTATTAGCATATTTAATAAACTTCCCACCTCCATTAAACAATTAAAAATAAATCCAAACAAGTTCAAATATGAACTAACTAAGTTCTTACTAAGCCACTACTTCTACTCTGTTGAAGAATTTATGAAGCTGAATGTATCATAGGGTAGATATTTATAATTATGAAAGATAATTATGTAAGAACATTATTAGAACACTAATTTTTTAGTATAGGATGTAAAAATATTTATCAATTTTATATATAAGGTACAAATTGTATGTCTTCTGTATAGAACTTAAGAAAATCTTATTATAAGTTAAAAATTAATGAATAGTTACAGTATATTCTAATATTAATAAAGCAACCTATGTAAAATCTCTGACTCGTTCCACATCCTTGAAGCTTGTGCTTCTCTATAGGATTTATGGAATATGATTTTATACTTATACTTATACTAAAATCCCGCCTGAAGACCGCTTTCAAGCTGAATGATGTCTATAGGAACGAGGTGGCTTGAAATCAAGCTTATTCACATAACTATGGGATTATGATTGACAATCAGAGTTCGATAATAATCGGGCTAAAGGCTAAGGGCAGCAAAAGGAAGTTCGTAAAAGGAACAGTTGGACTTTTGCACGGATGACACGAAGTATTGTAAGCGATTATTAAATACATACGTATCGTAATGTGTAGACCTATAAAGAGATAGGATACGTGGAACAATACACAACTAATAGTAGCGTTGTGAGGGCTGCAAATAAAGATAAGAAAAAAAAATTATCATACGGGGTGAAATGAAAACAATATCAATGTGTCTTCTGAAATGAGTGTATTATTATTGATGCTGCTTTATGTTTTATTTTAATATCAGATACTATCATTAGATTGATGTAACCAGGTACACCGTGTGTCACGAAATAATCGACTTAGACTAGGCATTTAGGCTGGTCGGTGTCACGTGGTGGCGCAACCTGGTGTTTGCGCGGCGCAGCAGGGAAACCCCCGACACCTGTCCCATTGTCGTGAGGCGATTCAATGGCCAGGGCAGTAATCTGTTGACATGAGGGCACGTCCTACGAGATTGGGCACGCTACAATGGCCACACCAAGGCCTCATTAGAAGCCAATGCTCTATTCTCTCGTGCCCTGGATAGCTTCTTAGGTGATTAGGGAGCTCTGCATTGTGCATAGGTTACCTACAAAAGAGAGATTACTGTGCACTTTACAAACAAAATCTGGCGTTTTCTTCAATTCATTAGGAAAATGAGCTTTTTGATTAAGAATTTACCCCAGGATGCAATTATTGATATGTCGTGGACTATTTAAAACTTCAATTGTTATCAAAAAACTTCCCTGGAATGGATGTGAAACTAAACATTGATAACAATGGTGTACGTGGAAACAATCGGTAGGGTTTATTTTCGGTTCTCCCGGGGCTTAATATGTACAGTGGGAATAATTTAAACTGGACAACCGAAATTTGAACATTTTCAATATCAAGGCTTCATCCCGTGATTATATTCTGTAACAATATCAGTTAGCAGTCAGCTATCATCAACTTATTTGTCTACGATGTAAATGGCCAAGACTTTTGTACCAAAAACGATATCGCAGAAGGCATTGTTAGGCCTTGTACGGGCGCTTTATAATTATTTTATTATAGTAAATGACGTTAATAGCAGAAATAGTTCTCGGGATTACGCTCAGGTACAGCTGCGATTAAGACGCTCTGTCGTCATCTTCTGGCCTAGACTTTTTTTTTCGCCAGAAGATGGAACGAAGCGGTTCGCTGTTTATTTGGAGCATCGAGTACTCGGCCGAGTGATATTGTGGCGAGTGGTGATAAGACGCGCACGCATATATTTATATTTCAGCTTTCCGTTATTTAAAGTGAACCCCACGCATTCCCTATTTGACTCTTCATTATAGTAAATTATACATATTTCACGCGAAGGTCGCTGCGTCTACTGGCGAAAGTACGCTAAAAGTCGCAAAATGGCAACGGCATTGAAACAAAATAGTACACAGCGACACAAAAACGGGAACTTCTAGTAAACAAAAATAGAATACATGTAACAACAAAGTTTTGGCAGATTTAGAAACATTACAACTTGCATTTTAAGAAATAACAATCCAAATTATCAATGTCTGAAAATTACGTGCTGCAGATGGCGTCAATTTAAAATGGAAGAGTCAGTACATTTTCAGATTACAGTTGTAACTCGTTAAATTCCAGTTCCTTTGGCCGTTTTACATAAGATTTTTAAATTGAATTTAATTAACTTTCACATTTCTTCCACTTCCTTCTTTTATTGATTATGTGTCCATATTAAAATTTTAACTTTACTTTCCCTTCTGGCACACCAAAGTCATTTAGACCGAGTAGAGTGCCCAGGTTGAGAGGAACCGGTTTGGAAGCAGGTAGAAACTGTCTGGCGGATGGAGTGGGACCTCACTCGGCCGAGTAGATAGAACGGTCTTTTCTATCGACTGTCTCGTACGAGTCACTCAGTCTTTACTAAGCCGAGTACTGACTGTTCATATTAATTATCTGAGTACTCGACCGAAGGCACTGTCTCGGCCCAGCGCTCGGTAGGTGTAAGTTCTTTATTGGAGGGGCATGTCAGAGAGAGTTAGTGAGGAAATATTGTATTATACCCTTAGTAACGGTAAAGATTTATTATTATACTGAATTTTAGTTTTGTTGGACAGTCAAATTTGAGTGTCCTGAGTTTTACTTATGTACACATAAACTTCTAATTTTTTTTAGTTGCAGCTTGTAAGAATTACGGTGCAAATTTTATGTAATGACGTATCTTATTTCCTCATTCGAGTACTAGTGGAAAAAATAAATTGAATCAAAGAATCATTTTAATAAATTATAATAACGAAATCAAGGATTTTTCTCAGGTCCTTAAGTTGACATAAAACGTTACATTTATGAAAGTAGTATGTGGTTAATGAAGTAAATTCATTTACACGTGCATAATGTCATATCTTCTGAAGTTTTTAGTTTTATTCTTGTAGGGTATAATTACAAGAAATTATTTCAGTTCAAAAAGTGGTGATAAAACGAGCACAATTGCCCGTGATCTTGCAAACCTTCTCGTATGTATATAGCTTAACCTTGAGATTTTGATGATTGGATGAGTCAGAGACTGTACCGAGCCGGAGTTACATTAGTAAGTCTGGGTTTCGCCCTTCGAAGGCGGCTACCCTGGGATACAATGGGAGGAGAAACATGCGGGAGCTCGCAGCCTTAACGCAAGCAAATTCCTCTTCAAGAATTCCGAGCGGCAATTTTTCTCGCTTGCCCGTGGTACTTACGTCATAACCCAGTTTTTATGGCAGCGTCTCTTAGAAGATTGTGTGCTGGTATGCTGCGGAGGGCGGTGAGGATATTAGCATAGGGCAGCTCGGGAGAGGAGGAGCCAAATTGCAAGAAATCTCACGCATTTCAGTTTTTATAAATTTTTCATAACGAAATAAGCTTATGTAAGGGTATGTTAATTACAGCAAATTCAAAACCTAAAGGTAAAAATTATTTTTTTGACGAGAACATTTTTACAGCCAAAAATTGATATATATTATAAAAGGGAAACAAAAACAATGCTTGAGAATTCATGCAACACGTGATCCGAAACATATGTTATTGAATTTCATGGCCGTCAATAACTCTTAATTTGTATGCACAAGAAAGAGATCAATCCGACATCGATTAAACTCTATGTGGTTGTTACAGAGTGATGAAAAGGTCTTAGTGAAATTGAATCGTTATTCTTCCGTTCACAACCTTGATATCAGACGAAATTTGGAATAACTTCATAGTATTGATATGGATTTTAGATTTCGAAAACTGTCTTTTATCATCTTGAGACTGCTTGGTGATCATTACAAACGATTGTAGGAATCATGTTTCTTTTACAGAATAACTTTAAGTGTACCTTATATTGTCTTCCACCAACTGAAAATGAAAAACTGAAAATATAAATATATGTTGTGTATGATTTCATTAATCCCAGTCTAGAATCTACAATTTATTCATCATTTATTGCTCATTTTAATACAAATTCAACTCGCGATATAGCCTACGTGAAATAAACAAACGTATTTTAGTAATTGCATTATTTTTATTGCATTCAGCCCTTAGCCAGACCTGATGCAACCCTCCATGATAACCAATTTTTTGCAAGCCTTTTAATTTTTATACAGCTACCACATCCCACATCCTCCCTAATCTGCTCAGCGCATTTCATCCTACGCGTCCCTATTCTGTTCTTATCCCACCCACTCTTATGCTTATTTTGCAAGACCCTCGTGTCTCAAAACGTGGCCTATTAATCTATCTCTTCTCTTGTACCTGTACTTTTTAAGTACAGTTATTATCGTTATTAACCAGCAGTAGAAGAACGTGTTCTGATTCAGTACCCACTAACATCCCGGATAAAACAGAGTAAAAATATCTGTTTTAGGTAAACTTTCTGGAAATAATTTTTCATTGTAGAATGATCAATTAATTTTCAATTTTTCATGGGGTTAGGGATCTCCGAAGGATTATGCCGACTGGAAAGGCCTTTATTTTTCGTGTATCCTTTAAAAATTTGATTAACAATAATATTGTAAAGTACTGTTTTGGCCAATATAACAAGACCAGAATAAATGATCACTAAAGCCGTGTAACAAAGTCACTGTGGCGTCAAAACATACACATAAATAACCACAACTTCGAATGGTCTAACGTTAAAGTATTAGACACAGAAAATAATTATTTTTATCGACTAATTAGTGAAATGCTAAAAATCAGGTCTCATTATTCCTTTTTAAATATCAAAAAATACCATCAACTTTAATGAAATTTATGATTGTCTACCTTTACTTTAATTTTAATATTTAATTGTCGAAACAGAAAACAACTATTTTGTAATGCAAAGCGGTATTTGTTAAAATATTATTGTTAATCAAAATTTGTAAAGGACACTGGAACTTCTCGCGAAAAAATGAAGGCCTTTCCAGTCGGTAGAATCCGTCAGAGGTCCAAGAAAGGGATGCGGAAATTTTGTATTTACCTCGTCATTTGGAAGCCTCGGAGAAAATTGGTGCTTCATTTACAAATTTGGTAAAAATCTTTGTGCTAATGAAAACTTTGAGTAAGTGTATCAACTCAACGTATCTTATTAAACAACTGTTCAGAACCAATTTAAGCATATAATCACTTCAATTATACTTAATTTATAGATTGTTTCACACCTGAAGAGGTTCCAATGATAGGAACAAAACGTCGGGTCATATTTTAGTTAATTAATATTGTTCAGTTCTGACCAATTTTGGCCGTAATTATTCACCTGAATTAATTTTCAAATTAAAACGTATTATTCCTAGTCGAACAAGAATGGGCACCAATATAATAAATTAAGAAAAAACTCTCAATTTCAGTTTTTGTATCTAAATGTGCTATTACGAGTTCTTACGTCATCGGACTGACGGCTCGATGTTTTAGCTAAAATTAATTTTGTTTGCCATTTGAATTTAGCTTTGTAGTATGTGGACCTTTTTCACCTCCATTACCTATATAACGTCCTTAAAACATTTTTGTGATTCACAATAATGAAAGTACGATTTTATTTGGAAAAAATATATTTATGATGTGCGTATACAGTATAGTGAACGACGATTACACCCGAGTTTATATAATAATTCAGCGACGTCTTCTAGTTACCCAAAGCTTACATATGACCTTCTGTGTCCTTTACTAACTTCATTGTTGAATAAATGACAACCAAATAACGTATGTTGTGTACACTTCTCATTAAATTAGTAATGAAAGTTGATTTTACCTTCTAAGAATAAAAAAATTATCAGGATATACTTCCAGAGAGTCTTCATTAGTTTTTTTATAACACGAGAGATTAAATTGATTGATGGTCGATGATTAGCTCTGCTGGTTAGTGCATTAAAAATAACCGAGAACAATATTTTTCCATTTAGTCTGATTAATTAGAGCACTCATAATTTATTCGTTGGTCATTTTATAAGGGAACTTTTTTAATGTACTTTAAAGTATATACAAGGTTACTTTATTGACTCTGTTATAATGCTTATCTTGAAAAGGTTCTTAATAATTATAATTATACGTTGGAAATAAAACTCTGTATTAAAAACATTATTGATTTATTTCATGTAGATTAAACGATTGTTCAGAACCAAACATTATATCAGAATATTAAAATTAACTTTTACAGTTGGATGTGCTTGAAAACCTTAATTTGACTGAAAACTGTTAACCCAGTATCTTTTATTTAGGTCCTTACAGTAAGAACAAAAATTAGTTGTTAAAATGAACATAAACATTTGACTGCATAAATTGAATATTAACTCTAGTACCAGTTACGAAACTCTGTATTTCTACTATTGCAACTCAATCAAGATTATAAGGAAAGTAATTAAATTATCTGGATCAGTATTACAAGTAAAAGACGAGGAATAGCCAAAAGTCAGAAATCGAATATTTTTAATTTTAATACTTTTCATCCCCTAAATTTAGGAACCTCCTTAGTTTTTCGGCCCCGAACATTATAGCAGAAACATGAAATTTTGTAATTTTTTAATCAAATAATTGAGGAGATTCTTAAGTTGAAGGACAAAACGTATTGTAATTAAACTGTTCTTTGTGTTTTATTTATTATTCAAGATCATTATAGAGAACAAATAACGATGGCTCAATTATAAGGAGGGTCGGAAGGCCCCTATTTTTGCAAAATAAAATAGCACTGAAAATCTTACAGATTCTTCTTAACCTTTTAATAGGTGTGCAGTAGCAGAATAAATTATTTGAATTTTTAACTTTGCGTAACTTTGAGTAAAAAACGTTCCATAACAACAGATATTGATAAAGTAATAATTAAAATTATAACTATACCAAGTAATTTATTCTACGTCATCGGAAAAAACACAACGTTAAAAATAAATTGTTGAAATTTCAGTGCTGTATATAATATAGGTTTTTAAAAAATGACCTAAAATCACTATTTTATCATTGATAAGATACTATCTTCCCAGTCCATTTACGAGTCTCAAAACTGAATCTTCAACGTAAATTCGTTTAGTCCTAAAGTCTTTTTCAATGATAAAAGAAAACTAAAAACGTCATTTCTTCATCGATCGTGCGTTTCCTAATATTGCTTACAATGCGCTCTATAAAATCCAAAATTACAAAGCCAGTCATCGGCCGTACCTCTACGTTGGGAAACTGCAGCCCATGTCGTTGAGGTTACGAACATTTTCTCGACGTACGTTTTCCTTACGACGTTATTCTGAAAAACAAATTCTTGACGAAATTACGATGGCTCAGAGACCGAAACCCCGAAAAACGATTTCCCGACAAGTAGGGGTAAGTCGGGGCGGAACGGGAGAGCGGGGTAGAACAGGATAATTACCGAATTCTTTTTACTGGTTAGTGATGGAGGTTAGCGAATAGTGATGGAACATTGAAACTGGTCAAGGAAGAAGTTCTGGCAGCCGACCTGACCAAGTTTTGACTCCACCTTGTGAAAGAACTCTTCTTTTCTTTATAATTTTTGCAGCATTTCTACATAAAATAATTCGCTTTTAACTCTTTAATGACATTTTTTTCCTAAACTTAGCGTCTTAAACTGAATCTAATCTACTAATAAGGTTTAAATTTACTTGTATTACGGCTCGGTTAAAAACCTGAAACTGAAACTTGCGTGCGGGGCGGAAAGGGTTCTACTGAATAAGGCAAAATATAATGTCTTCCTCAAGAAAAAACTGAAAAACTGGTAGACTCACCTTATAATAACGAGTTACAGGATTCTGTACCAAAAACGGATAGATTAAGAAAGAAAAGAAACAAATAAAAAAATGCGAAAAAGTTAGCAATGGTTATGCAGTTTCAAAATAAATCGTTTTGAGAAAGGAAAAATTGATAAAGCGATCAACTGTACGCGAAATAAGTATAAGCAATAAAACAAAAAAAGAGCTGATATTTTTCTTGAATTAAATTTTAATTTTATTGACTAATTGAATATACAATTAATCCTATCCCGTTCTGCCCCAGAGGATGGGGAAATTGCTTTCTTTTCAATAAAATTATTACAAATCTAAATTCGTTGTTTTAAGTTATATTGATATTAGATTAAGTAATAAAATAATCTAATGTTTTATACTTTTATGAAGTGATTTTTATTTTTCCATAATTCAATAACTTCCCCTACATTTCTCCGAAAAGAAGGAAATACCCTGTTTTATAAAAGTCAACGTACATTGAACACAGTCGTTACCGGACATTATATCAGGAGAAGAGAGTGGTAATGAGGAAGGGGTGGGAGAGTGAGGGAGGTAAACCGGGGCCGGGGTGAGATGTTAGAGTGATAGAGAGGGAGAGAGAGAGAGAGAAAGCGAGAGAGAGAGAGTGGGGGTGAGGGAGAAAGAGAAGCCTTAACACGAAAACTGCGAAGAACTCAGTTCTCCGAATGAAATAATCGACGCTTTTGAAGGAAGAAATTTTGTTTAGCTATCATAAAAGAAGTACTGTGGAATGTATATGGACTAGAATAAAAATTAGATCTCTCCAATGGTACGCATTGAGTATTATAATTATATTTTAACTCAATATTACACTAATATGAAAATAATTTAGTGTGTTATTTTGTTTTATTATTATTATTAAAATATCAAAATTTCTTGAAATAAAATACACCTTAATAGACTGAGGCCCAATCAGTATATTAATAATGATTTTATGAAAGTTTAACGTTTCCAAGTTTTTAACTCTATCAAAGTTAAGCGTATAAATAAAGCCCAACATTTATGTAGTGCTCAAACTCAATTACATTTCCAAAGAGGTTGCACAAAGTGAATTCATCTCGCTGATAATAATGACTCAATATTTCAATATTAGTGTAGCAAGCTATTTATCCCCATTATCTGTCTAAAACGTCCTCCTTTTCACTAAATATAATTACCGTATAAAATGTATAACAAAATAATGGCACAGACGTAAGACCATTTTCTTATAGGTCCACCACCTTTTGAATGACTAAAAAAATTGTTACCTTTCTTTATGTTGGAAAAGTGAAGTAAATATGTTCATTATTAAAATTATTGAATTAACCTTATGTTTGTAAAATATATTACCACTAGCGGAATATGAAATAAGTTTATTTGAAATCGGTGTTGCATTTATCACTCATTTTTATAAGTAATGTACCGCATGAGACAAATATGGCCTAAATTTATTACAGTACATGTTGCTTTCTTCGTATTAATATCGTAAAAATATTAAAATATTTTTTACCATTATATATTGCGTATTAATAACGGGATCCTTGCTGAGTTAGTTTTAGGTCTTCGAAATGCTTTAAAATCTTCTACAATATAAAATCAAAAAAGATGTTAAATCTTTATTATTATTAACTTTTCTTTATTTATATTTATACTGATACTTTTTATTCTTCATGGTATTAATTGTCGATTGCTGAATGGTATTTGCGACGCTTAACAGAATTGATAACATTTTGAAAAATTGTTTCTGCAAGAAAATTGTATAAGAAATACATAAATTTTAATTTAATTATTTTGGAGTTAAAATCATATAAGGTTTGAGGAAGAAAGTGTAAATAACTACACTTAAAGTTTCAGTTTTTTACTTTATTTGACACTTTTATCTGTTATATATCCAAAAAAGGGGGACAGTAATTTTTTATTAGTTTTTAAAAATCGAATATTCACGAGCTTCATGCGAGCATATTGGAAAGAAAACATGTAACATTGTCACCACTGTTAGTCAATTATTCGAAAACATATTCACAGTTATACAAAAAGATATTATTGACATGCATTTGACATTAATTACAACGTGTTACCAGGCATATACAAGGAATCGAGTCACACCATCTGCAACCACAAATTATTTTGCACATTCCATAACCTATATTACAGTTTCGTATCTAAATCCACAGCACGACGGCATTCAATGGAAAACAATTTTGATTCGGGTGTCCACGAGATGCGTTTCGGCGTCAGACGGGTTGAATAGGTGACAAAATACAACGTACAAATTATGTGAATTGCCGAAAGTATGACAGCCATTAGAAGTTTCACATAGACTGTAATTTAACGTTCACTGTACAGTTTCTTCAGGCAGCTACGGGAAGGACCAAACGTTAAATTATTTTAAGAACCTTGACAACTTTTGTAATTTATGGAAGCAGTATTTTCCATCACACATCAATCCCTCAAGTAGCTGATAGCAAAGAAGTCGTTTGAGCTTCGTGTAATATTTTCTACCTGTATTTTATACACTGTTCACATTAGATCAAAAATATTTTATTGTTAAATATTCTCATTGATTTCCAACTGAAAACAATTGAAAAATATAATTATTCGAGTTAACAGAAAATCTGAAAAGATTATGGTGCATTATATCCACGACCATGAAATTAGGAGGATTTAGGGCATTTATTCCGTTGCCAGGTATGAGACTGGTAAATCAGGTCAATATTATTCCGCGCCGGAAACGTTTACGCTAATGCCTATGTCCTGTCCTCAAATTCACTACTTATAGTGGTAATGACCTGAATCTCTAGCTGGAGCTTTAAGTGACAATGTCGGAAAAACTCTCAATCGCCAAATTTCTTGGTCCAGAAAATTCCCATCAAGAAGCTTAGACAGGCAACCTTGAGAGACGAAATATAACAGGTAAAAGGATGGCCATGGTAGTTCTGTAACTATATTTTTTAATAAAAGAACTCGTGCCCGTAAAAATACAGGTGTATCAAACTTAACATTTACATCTAAGTAGAACTACCTAACTATCCAACGACGTTCCACGACCCTTATTTTTGGAATAATTTTTGTAATTAAATATTTATTGTTATGACAGAGTTTCCTTTTACATTGTGTCTGTCTGAAAATACGTTTTAGCACTGATTCTGAAGAAAGTTTTACTATTCCGCTGTGAGGGATCGAACCACAATGGATTGCTATCATTAAATAAACATCACTATCATATCGTCTCTATGCAAGCAGCTGACAACCTCACAATTTCTCTCAGTGGGAGCTTTCTGCGTGGAACTGATCTTGTTTTTCCCAGCCTCGAAAAGAAATAATAAATATATTCTTCGGGACTACAGAGTTTTGGTAAATTTTGTATTACGATGACTCTTGAACAAAGGAACGTTCACTTACTCCTGTGTGAAAAAAAACGAAGTCTTTAAAAAGCGTTTCTACAGTTTTTTGTGATTTTTTAAATCCTTTTTTGATATTCGATTTCAATGATCACTTCACAATTTACAGGTTTTAGTTTCTTCGCTGTCACACCTTTAAGGTTTTTTTTATATCTGTTCATTGGTCTACCAGCGCCGCTTCTTCGCCACAAAAATACGAGTTTTGCATGGAATAAAGTCTGTCGATGGGGTTGAGTCCAAGACTCGGGGGAGGCTGGTGAAGGAACATGTGCTGGTGATGATGCGCCGCTTCCAAAGATGCGCCAGAGTAGGGGAACGCCAGGAAACCGTTGTCCAGTTTGTCGTGAGCAGGTCCGCCTCCTCCTGGAAAAGACAACACAAAATGAAGCCAATTAAGCGTATTTTGGTTTCGAGCTGAGCGCCGGAACAGAACCCGCAGTTTTCCGTTAATTAATACTGATACACAACTAGTGGAAAAATAATTAGACTATTGATTTCATGCGTGTACGTGCACTTCAAGACGAATATGTCGAATATTAGTAAAGATTTGAGTATTGCTTAGTATACACAAAGAGGTCTAATACAAAACCCCGAGAAACGCTTGCCCGATGCACGGTTCCCAACGACAATATCCCTATTGACGATCGACAGGTAATTATTTGTTCCACGCCCACCACCCGTTTGTTCCTGGATCGTAACTTAAATGTCAAACAAGTTTGGTTGCGATTGTAGTAATCGAGTGTAAACGTACAGATACGTTGTTCAATACTGCAACAAATTAATGTTTATATAATGTCAATTCACTGCCAATAATTGGAACCTTGTATTACCTGTTTCTTGTTTTTAATCATTACTGATGAATATGGCAATATAATGCCGAGAGTTACATGACTGACAAAGAAATGTAATTCTTGTCAATAAAAGAAGATTGAAATTTGGGTACCTACTCTTTAACATCTATTTATATTTTAAAAACAGTCGTTGTAGCATCAGCACTTAATAATAATAATGTATAAAAAGGTAACTAACATATTGGGCGTTATATTTGTAGCGCAAAGGAATAGTCCTATTTAATTCATTGTTGAAATATGATACTTCAACAACAGATACAGGCGGAGCGGCTGCGGAATTCCCAGGATTAGGGTGGCGCCGTGTATTCACGGAGGTTCCTGCCTACTTGCAATGTCTAAGACAGATGTGGGGAACCTTTTTACCATTAGTGGCCATATTTAAAGCAGGCGGTAATCATGGAGGCCCCATAAGTTGATACGCCTATAAAAGTGGCTTTTGTGAATTTATTAGTTTTTATAGTTTTTAAATATTTTGCATTGTATAGATATAACAAAAACATTAAGTAATTTCTTTATTATTTAACATAAAAAGTTTCATTATAAATATTTTTGCATTCGTATAAGGAACTTATGTAAGATAATCTTTAATAAAAAAAGCTATTACTATTGATCTTGGGAATTGTTGAACGAAAGTGTTGACGTCACGTAGTGACGTAACTGCTAATATCCCGAGACTACTGTTGCAGTTACACCAACAAACAACAGGAAAATGTAGCAGAGTCAAAGTCGGTAACCTGATTTGTTTAAAAAGTGTTGGCGGTAAAAAGAACGTTTGAAAACGTCAGTAAGCACAATTGTAGTGAACACCCACAATCCATGAGACGTAAGAGAATTTACAGATTTTCTTTTCCAAGTTGCTTCCTTTAATGGGATTTTATGAATGGTTGATTGTTAAAAAAGGCTAAATAATTCTCTGGGATGAAATTGTTTATTAAAAAACAGGAGTTTTAGATAATTGTAATTACTTAAACTGACCTTTTGTAAGTTTCTATACCTGAATATTTATACTCTGTGTCACTTGTTGATTTGGCGTATGCCTCTAGCTTTAATAATACAACAGTTTAATGTAGACTATTTATAACAAATCATACATGAAATTGAAGGTTACAAATGTTCAATAATTGCACCTTTAGTTATACGGCACACATTCAACCGAAACGCCATTTCTTCCCACCCTCCGGAGTAATGGAAGCCGCTTCAATTATGTATCTTAACCCTGCAAGCAAATCATAAAATCATTAGGTTGCTGGCGGAACTAAGACACGACTTTTGAAAAGCCACAAAGAAAAAAAAAGTAGTGAACAGAGTACTTTTCAGAAACGATACACCATGTTAGCGACCTGAATGTAGTAGGCCTCACCTGGCGACATTGTCTCGTCCTCTCCACAAGCCCACGGTGCGATAAATAACAATACTCTTTAATGGTGATCTTGAAACAACACACTGAAACGCTTAACGTTGATACTATTACTTTTATAACTAGGACATTCTTTTATGTACTATTTTCATGGTTGGTCTGAGATCATGCATAATTATTATTCCACACAAGAATAAAATTCTTTCGGTTAGAATATCATCGATGAATATTTTACACGGGTTCAGAATTCTAGATCTAGTCAGTTTCTAACGAAATCCAAACTCGAATTTCAGGTTTTTTTGCTTAAATGTTTCCCTTTTTTTCACGTGTATGTATTGATTAAATCTATTAGGGCAATCTGCTATTTTTTCGATTCACAGCGTAAAATAAAATTTTAATTAAAGCGTTTATTTATATTTATGTAGATAAAGTTTCTGGAACATTAGTGCTAAAATGAAGTCACTCAGTTATAATGCACATGAATTTATCATGGAATACACACGTAATTTTTCTATAATATTGTAGCTATATTTCCTGGAACATTGGTTCTCAAATCCATTTATAATGTATATACGACAGTGAAAAGAAATAAGCAAGCCACGAGTAAACGACACTAGAATTCTAAAGCGATTTTCAAGTTTGCTGCCGTAAAGGAAAAGGAAAGAAGATGAGACGAAATTGTGGCATCGGGGACAGATGTTGCAGGGTTTATAAGTTTCCTCTAATCCAACTAGCAGTCTTTATGGCGATAAACAGAGTCGTTACCGGAGACACGCTCTCCAATAAGAAAACCGCCTTTCCGTACCCCCAGGAGGGGAATATTGGATTCCGCTCGTTAAATGTTATGGAAACGGGATCACGTCTCAATCCGATGGTCATTAAAGGCCGTCGCGGCTCGCCTTCCGATAGTCATTTGTCTCCCTTTGGCTCCCTTTCCCCTCGAGCTGCAGCCTCTGCTCACCCGCACAAGGCAACACCATTTTCAATTTTCCCCGCCATTAAAGGGAAGGGCGCAGGGATCAGCGCGCCGTGTGTTCGCAGGAAATGGTGACACGACAGCCACTCCCTCGCAATAGAACTGTTCCAGAGGGAAGCAGGTACAGCCTTGTTGCCTAGACTCCAATTACTGATCATTTAAAGTGGATGTATCAATCAAAATTTACGTAAATAATGTATCGGATTTCAACTAAAACGAACAAATTAGTGCCACATTAATTGTCTCATGTGAACGCTGTCTTTCCTTCAATTTACTGAGTCAGAAGAAGACTTGGAAACCATAATAAATGGCATGAACGTGGTCCTGGCGAAAAAGTTCAATATGAGGATTAATTGAGGAAAAACCAAAGTAATGGAGTGTAGTATGGGAAACAGTGGAATAAAAAACGGTGTTACATTGAGAAGGGATATTTTGATGGAAGTTAAGGAATTCTGCTACTTGGGAAGCGTAATAACTAGGGATGGTAGAAGTATTGTAGACATAAACTGTAGGATAGCACAGGCAAGGAAGGCTTTATTGAAAAAGAGGAATTTAATTACGGATAATCACGGATTATCAAGACAACAGGAGTAAAATATCGAGAAAGAAGGCATATACATAACCTCTACTGAATTAATTAGAATTGAAGATCATGAAAAGAAGGCCGAAATCAAGAAAGGAGTAAGACAAGGATGAAGTCTGTTTATAGAACAGGCGATGATGAAAGATAAAGTGGAATATGGAAAAGGAATACTATAAGGAGAATAAATAAAAATCCTACCCTTTGCCGATGACATTGTAGTGTTAGGGGAGTCAGATGAAGACTTGGAAGCCATAATAAATGGCATGAACGTGATCCTGGAGAAAGAGTTCAATATGAGGATTAATAGAGAGAAAGCTAAGGTAATGGAGTGTAGTATGGGTAATCAGTGGAATAAAAAACGGTGTTATATTGAGAAGGGATATTTTGACGGAAGTTAAGGAATTCTGCTACTTGCGAAGCGTAATAACTAGGAATGGTAGAAGTATAGTAGACATAAACTGTAGAATAGCACAGGCAAGGAAGGTTTTCTTGAAAAAGAGGAATTTATTTACGGATAATGTAAGTGTGAATATTAGCAAATCGTTGCTATAAATGTTCGTATTGAGCGTGGCGTTATGTGGGTGCGAAACGCGAACGATTGGAGTTAAGAAAAGGAAAAGAATAGAAGCCTTTGAAATATAGGAGAACGCTGAAAATCAGATGGGTGGATAGAATCACTAACGAGGAAGTTCTAAACAGAATAGGGGAAAAGCGAACAAAATGGAGGACATTGACCAAGAGAATGGATAGATTAACAGGCCACGCCTTAGGACACGAGAATCTTATAAAATTAGCATTAAAAGTAAGTGTGTGGGGTGACAACAGAAGAGGGAGGTCAAGGATGGAATACGATAAGTAGATAAGGGAGGATGTAGGATGTGGTAATTATGCATAAATGAAAAGGCTTGCGCAAGATAGGTTAGCATGAAGCGTTGCACCAGACCAATCTTAGGACTCAATACAACAACAAAAACTGTACTCTGTATGTGTTCATTTCATTACTTTTCATCTCAGCTTCCTGTTAGTACGGCTTGGATCTCGTAATTTACATTATCAAAAAGATTGTCATACTCATTCATAACTAAAATAATTGTTCATACTCAGTTGCGCCTAGACCTGAATTCTTCAGCGATAGGTTTATCAGTATGACCTTTCATAAGCGAAATTTTCTAAATATCTCTACCCAATCCTTATTACAGTTTCCAAAGTTAATAGTTAATTAATCAAAGTACAATATAGTTTTCAACCGAATACAGGGTTACCTGTTTTTCAAAGCAAAAACAATTTCTCTTCACGGAATTAAAATGACTGATTATTAATTTTAATACTTGCGTGCTATATCCCTTTCGTTTGGTAATTAGTCCTAAAAATTTCACACTTTCATTAATAATAAATGCTATTAATTTCTGTTTTTTTAACGTAATTAATAATTTATTAAGTTGTGATGCTAATGATACTGATTAGAAACCCAAGGGATCTAATACATAAATATCAAGGACACTTTTATTTGACGCTGTCGTTAGGAAGAAAGATATTCGTACCAGAAGAACTTCATAATTACTCAGTTGAGTCAATTTCACGAGTGTCTGATTAATGTATTAATAATTTTTATGTAGAACTTGTGAACAACATGAATACAATATTTAGCTGCTATATTTTAGGTATACAACTGGCAAAATATGTTGCCCTTTATGGGTTACGACTTTTTAATTTCCATGAATTAATTTTAATAATTGAACAATTGATGACCTTTTACAGACTTTATATTAGTAAATTTAGTTGTAACGACGTTTCGGCATGTTTTTATGCCTTCTTCAGGTTTGTTCCTCCCTGTAGAGGAAAATGTACAGAAAATTAACCCTAGGGCGGTGAAATTGAAACAGATTTTTTTAAAACATTCCGAAACGTCGTTCTACTAAAGTTAATAATAAAAACTCTGTAAAAAATCATTAATTGTTTAATTATATATCAACAGACGTTGAATTTTAACCTTTATAATTTTAATAATGTCCAAACACAACTGTTTTTGAAGTCGTAGTTAGCCTGCATATAAATAAACTTGTGAATTAAACTAACAAAAAGTAAAATTTTTGAGCAATCGCTTTCTCAGGATTCCAACCGGGTGAAAATACGGTAATAACACGACGTTTTGGTGAAGGTGATAGCACTGATGGCTGTCGAAACGTAGTGTAATTTCCGTGTTTTCACCCAGTTGAAATCCCGAGAAAACCTTGCCAACTACATACACCGAGAAAGCCTTCATTCGATTAGTATTCTACTTTATTACCTTCCGCATCCATTTCCAATAATCTTAAGTCTTTAAGAGAACTCTTTCTTTTTTATGATATATATTTCGGATATTTCAAATTTTTTTAAACTGAATCATCCATGAATGTTACACTCTTGATAATTGACGAAATAATCTGCAGTTTAAATAAACCTTTGTTAATGTAAAAATATAAATGTTGATTGGAGTAAGAATTGTCAGTTGAAACAATTAATAAAGGTGTTTTTGCTGTCAATTGTTTAAGTTTCGCTAGTTTTTTAACTTACGAAAATTCAAAAAACTGTGAAACCGTTGCAGAGTTGTGATTTATTTTCATACTCGTAGCCATTGTCCCCTTTACTTACCGGGGGCGAAATCCTGAGGAGGTGGTTGCGGAGGCGGTTTGTAGAAATCGTCTGGCTCCAGCAGCTCCTGCTTTATGGGTATGAAGTGCTCCTCCGTTTGGAAGTGCACGTCGCCGGCGCCCCCGACTCCGACGCCAGCGCCGCCCCCGCCGCCCCCGGGCGTCATCCCCGCCCCCGCCGCCTCCGTATCGCTGCAGCTGTCGTTCAGGAAAGACGTCGGACCCGGAGGACCTGCAACGCGGAAACCACTTCACTGGTAAACAAACAGAGACGGAGGAAGCCTTTCTGTTCTGCTGGCGCAAAGAACGAGTTGCTCTAGGCTAACCAACACACTGTAGTTAAAGGCTTTGACTCTCGTAACTAGAATTCTCAGATATTCGGTTCTCCCGTTCATAGCTGTTACTACTATTTCACAATAAAAAAAATCATTTCTTAAGATATTAGCCAAACGTAGAAATGGCTCACCAACGTTCCTCATGATACTAAATTCTATTATTTTTCACGCAAATGAATCACTAAATAGTTTTAATTGTTTTATATTACTTAAGTGTCACATGCTTCTGGATGACTGACAAACTCCGAACAAAGGCATTACTGAAGTGAACCTGCTTAAAGTCGCGGCAAAGTAAGTTAGTTGGTTATAAATATGAGCGTTACATAACAGAATGAGTATCAACAAGCCGTTTCGTATTTAAAATTGTCGATTTAAACGTATATTACTTCTCACTAGTATTATTATAAGAAAATAGCCGACTCATTACGCGCGATCTCTTTTTTCGGCAAGTTTTAGAGAACTTTATATGTTCTAGTGTGACTCTTAGAAGGCTAATTTAAATTAATTCGTTTGTTTTAGAACTTACAATCTTTAAATAAACGTCATTTTTGCAGTGTTTTTAGTTAAACTCAAGTCTATAAATGATTTGTCACTCTTAAACTATCGTTACAATTTCAGGCCGTGTGGCGATCGAGCACCCATTTATTTAGAGAAATTAAGAATTTAAAAAATCCTTGCACTAGCAGAACACGTTGCGTCCAAAAGCTGACGAATAAAATAATATATACTTGTTGATATTCATCTTGAAAGTTGTTTAACGAGTATTATGATTTAAAATAAGTATATTAAATTTATATTAACAATTACAATCGCATGTATATATTTTTTGAATTAAAGTTCAGAGAACACTGTATAGCATAGCAATCGCAATCGATGGAAAAGATTTAATTTATTATACTAAGTGAAAATATGTAAACAATAATTTATGTTCTATTTAGTCTAAATGCTATTACATGGTAAGACGTATACATATTATAATATTAGAACTGTAAAACCTCGACAGTTCCTGGAATCGAAAAGGGGATCTCCCCAACTCGATCCTGATCAGTTTCATCAACTTGAAGGCCAAGTTTCATTTGCAAACACGTCATCTGTTCTTGAATTGAGCTACATATTACATTTAAATTATCTTTACAGTTGTAAAAACAGGTGTATTATAACTTACATAACTCCCAAGATTCAAAGCGAGAATAAAAAATTACTGATTGCTCATTCATCAAATGAAAAATTCATATCCGTTTCCAATACTGAGGAATATTATCCTTGCTCGCGTACCTCGTAATAAACTTCACAAACAATTACGTACGCCAAAATTTGATCGAATCATCCTTTCTGAGAAACGAACTCGACACTGTTTCATTTATCAATTGCTTATTTCTTCTGTTGCAATGCTGCTCATAATTGTTGCTATTGCGGATGCTAGGTTATTAGACTGTAGTGCTAAATGAACTCGTTCCCTGAATGAATGAAGTCTCAACTTTGACGGTGGCCTCATATTATAAATACTTAAATTGCGATAAGAAAACAGTAATAGTTATTACTTTGTTGATTACAGTTGCAAAGGAACTTGTCAACAACAAAAGAAGACTGGCATGTTCGTCATCAAGTAAGAGAATCAAAGTTTAGAAAAATCAATTATAATTTTTCAAAAAATCTCTTATTATTCCATTATTAATTTAATCAGTTGTCATTTGAATGTAACAATCAAACGAAAAACACTTAGATCCTGACGTTTCGAACTGAAATAACGTTAATGAAATTAAATCTAAAAGATAGGGAAATGAAATAGAAATTGCACAAAACTGAAAGAAAGGTAAAATCATTAGTTAAATTTGTTCCTTAAAATATTTTTCATGTTCTTAAGGTTGCTAGTTAATCAAGGTAGATATAAGGTAAGGAAGGGAATTTAAAAAATCGTCGGCTGAGCAAATATTTAGAGATGCGCAGTTAATTTTTAACTAATTACGTTAAGAAGTAGCTAATAAACGGGGAAAATGCAGTGATTACCTACCAGTGATACATTTCCTTTGGGATTTTGTATTTTAGTACTAAAATAATAAAAGCATTTTCGTAATCTAAAACGTAGTGAGAGAGGATGAAACAGAGAGGGAAATGCATGAATGAAAAATCGATAAATGGAAGGCTTGATTTCTGTGATAAAATTAAAAGACCAGCAACGGTGGTGATGTTTTCTGAGCGCAGGGAACGGCGTAGTAGCCCCTACTGTTTGTGAAAAAAATCCAGAGGGTGAGACAGGTGGGATAGAAAAACGGCTGAGATACGACGCACGCAATTTATTATTATTCCGCTCCGTGTATTTCACCTCTGCAGGACGAACTTTCATTTTATTTAATTTTTTTTTTACTGTTTGACTATATTGCGTGGCATGAAGAGATGTGCGTGTAATGAAACCCTGCAGTGGATGGCATCTACATTTCGTTTGACGGAAACTTTCCCCTTCCCGAGCAGACCGTGTGTAATCAATTGTCCCTTTGTGAATGGCGATTGCGTGGCCGAACGTAAACAAGCCGTGACGAAACTATTTCCTAGAGAACAATGCGGCCAAGTTGGGGAAGGATGTCCGCGCGGCCATTTTGTGTGGCCGAGTTGGCTAAAGATCGCAAGTCTTAAGGGATTGCGCAAGATCCGGTCGCCATGGCAACGCCCCACCCAGCCCGGTGGTGGGGGAGATGTCCTGTCCCCTCCCCAGGCTTATAGATTATTGAACACGGCTGCACTCTTATTGGGAGGGACGTGGAAGAGAGGACTTTAAAAATAATCCAAGCCGAGCAACGTGGCTCTCACGACTCTTGTTCTATCGAATTGGCGTCATCTTAGAAATACTCGAATTACAGCACGTGCTCTGCTTAAACTCGCCACCTCAAACTCGTCACTGAAACTAGAACAGTACACGTGTTCCGTTAATCTATACATTCACAAATAAATGATACACGGAGGAAAGTCTAGCCGCTTACACAAATGTCGACCGTTTTCCTGAAAATAACTCGTACTAAAAATTAATAACAACGGAGAAGTAACAAATGAAAACAAACTTCCCATAAATTTATGTCAAGAATTCTAGAAGAATCAAATAAGAATCATAATAACACGTGGTAGGAAATATTAGTAGCACTATTCCCCTCACTCGCGAAAAATATTAATAGACCCCAAATTTGTGGACGTTGTAAACATAACGTGAGCGTTACGGCCAAATTAATTCCCAACAAAGCTAAGAGTTTACATAAAAACAATAAATATGGCTTCAACTTTTCTCTCGAACAAAGCTGTTACGGAATTAAAAATATGGATTTTCCCAGCGATTTCGTTTCAACGACCTACCAATTCTGCTCCTCCCCAAATTCACTCCATAATTTCTGCGGTGATTAAAGTTTCGTTACTTCTGATTCCCTCCTGTTTCTCATGACTCAATGATTTATTTTTCTGTTCCACGTGTTTAAACGCTGCTCCTCCCATGCTAAGTCTTTATCGTCTCTCGAGTTTTGTAGCTGGACAAGCAGCTCCGTAACAGAGGAATTATCTTTGAATTATCTCTTAACAGGAGTAGGGCACAAGACCTTAACTTGAGAGGAACAATATCGTAAAAAAATTGGGTATTTCGGGTGGAATCAGTTTCTTCAGGCAAGGCTGAAACCGTGCTGAACGATCCCGAGGCATCCTTTCAAGAAATGTATAGATGCACATAGTAGAGAAGAAGTCATTATGACGAGACAAATTATTCAAACTATAAATTTGCTGAAATAGCCAGAATTGTTGACTGGAAGGAAATCAAAGGGTAAAAATATAGAATCCGATAGGACAATAGTTAGTTGCCTTGTAGGGACGAAAGAGAAAAGGGTACTTTTCTTCAACCGATAGGAAAGAATTACAGCTGGTTGGCATCCAAATATAATAATGTTATTTTATTCAGTGACTATGGTTGAGAACTTCTTGTCAACTCCAACGTCAATATTCGTAGACTGCACAGAAATCATCTCGTTAGAAACTCAAATATGCATATTGTTGAGAACTCGTTTTGAAAACACGAGTTCTGAAACTTTTCCCTTTTTGCGTTTACATTGAACTTTTAATTTGAATTTTTTTTCCCCACAATCTGTTACGATTTAGTAATCTGAGACACTATGTTTTTGTTATGTTTTACTTGTCTCTGTTTGACAAAATTATTATGGAAACAGTACTATTTGAAATAATGTCCACATTATGTTTCCAATTCCACTTAACTCATACTGTACCACATAATAAATTAAATATAAAAATCATATGGCATCAAAAATGGGGTGCAATATATACAGACCCTTTGTCAAATATTATATTAAAATATGAATAATGATCTACAAAATCTGAGGAATGTTCTACTTAAAGCGTGATACAACGCGCAAATTTTCAATCATCCGTACACAAATTCATGAAAAACATTGAAACTCGAGAAACTCAGTAAATATTGGAAATTAATCGCGAGAGTTTTGCTAAGGACGTGTCTGTAAGATCTACAGAACACAAATATTAAATTTAATGCAACATACTTAAAATACTTTAATTTTAAAGAATTAAAATTATTTTAATAATGTACTGAAACCTAAAATATGCAGAAAAATAATTATATCCAAAGTAATCTATTAACGCTGATTACCGAATTACGAATAATGTTTTGCAGGTTTACTTAAAATAGTTAAATTTAAATTAATAAAATTATTTTAACAATGTATCGAAAACCTAAAATATACAGAAAAGGAATTATATTCATATTAATTTACTAACGCAGATTACCGAATTTCGAAATATTTTTTCGTAGGTTTCCGCAATATTGCATTAGTTAACATTAACGTAGAAGATCTTTTTTAACCGCACTAATTATTAAATTTCGCGTCTCTTAATAAGCTAATTTTTCCATGACAATTCTACTGAATCACAGCAAATCGCGCCAGAGAATTATTTATTAGAAAGACAGCAGCGTAAATTGGGTCTTAAAAGTATTTGAGTATGACAGTGAAAACAGATGTGATACAACGAACCTATTGATGTCAGTTTAATATGCTCAAATGATGTTATTACCAACTGGTACGCTTGGTGACTGCTTTTAGGAAATAATAAACCATCAATTAAAAATTTGAACGAATTCAAACGAGACTGCTTTTGAAAAATAATAAAAGTCAATTAAAAATTCAAAGGAACCAACTCGTCAATATGTCGATTTAGTCAATATATCTTTATTACATATCATAAATGATATTTCGAATTTTGTGTGGTGGAAAATAAACACCATTCATAAAATATAATTTCAATATAAAGGCCTATAATATTTTATTTTGACGTCTGTTTTCGATCATACGATTGATGGCATCAAGATATACTTTTGTATTAGACAGATCAGTGTCGGAAGGGGGTAAAAATATGATCTGAAACATTTATCTGTTAAATAAATTGAAGTATAAAGAGGCTATATATTTACGTTTTGAGAGGATTATTATTACAACATTAGTATATTTTATAAGAAAGAATAGGAGAGTAGTAAATTGAATATCGTGCGCTACGAAGCTGACAAATTCCGTTGCTGGGGAACGAACGAGGTTCCTCAGTAATTGACAATTTAATAACGAATATTGATAGCCTCTCCGTTTCGTGGAAACTGCTCTGCCAAAGAAGCTGTCTGGCAGAATTATTAAAGGTAATTAAGTAGCCCTCTGTGGCCTTGGATCTTATTGCTAGTTCCCCTTTAGAGCGTGTGCCGAAGTTTGGGCCTATCGATCCGTGTCTTAACATCGCTCGTACACGTGTTATTCCAGCCTTCCGCCTCTGTACGTAAATTAGAGTGTACTTCTCCTCGCAACTACAAGAAAAGTTGGGCATCGCAGCTGCTGTAAACAACGCCACACCGAGATACCAGCTCTGCGCTCTTACTTTGCTCTTCCTCCTTGACGCGCGTCTTCGCTACTTTTTCGTCAACTGTGTCGCCGTCTTTGTCTCCTTTCCCTTCTTGCCGGGCCTTCTTCTGGATCTTCTTCATCTTCGCGCGCTGGTTCTGGAACCACACCTGCAAAATAATAACGGTTGGATTGCAGAACATTTATTGTATTGTCTGTAAACACGTACAATAATTTGCGGAAATGAGGGAGAGTACGCGCTAAATTTAATTTAATATAAATTCTGATGGAGATATATTATTGTAAAATTTCCCTGGATGAATTAAATTATTGTCGAATGGACGGTAAAGGATGATTTGTTTCTGTGAAATTTCCATAATGCCAATATTAACGTATAGTCCTTATTAAATAAAAATTAATAATTATCATGAATAACAAACAGCCAATAAGTCAGAATAATTAAAATATAATCGAATTAAATTCAAATTCATTTCATTATTTTTTATATAATTTGAAATGAAGAATAATTTTAGAAGGCAAGAATGGAAAAATGTCAACTGGACCAGGGAATCGAACCCTTCTAAAATTAACTATATGCTTTACTGGGCTTCAATTGAGCATTCCCACTAACTTAGATGAAGAATAATTTTTTGTGAAGAAATAATATTCGAGAATACGAACATTATCACTGTAGGAAGAAAATTAAACTCAGACATGTATTAGTGTTTTGAAAATTGTTATTTTTAGTCGTACTAACTGATAATTGTTATTACCGAGTGTCTAAATTAGGGGAGCTTATATTATATGTCGAGGCATCACAGAATGGGTTCTGAGATAACGTCCAATCCCTACACACGGTGCGAACCCGGGACCTCTGTGGTGCGAGGCAGTGTGTGGCAATCCTTAATGGTTACTAGACCCGGCTTCGATTAACCTTGGGAGGAGTCTGGTGTTACTCAACTCGTCTATTTGTTGTTTAAATGGGTAACGTCAACACTTAATAGAAATTTGAAGTTCTCGCATGTCAAATATCAAACATGATTAGAGGATTATGGCGGATCATAACGATTACCAGTGTTCAACTTAAACGATCCTTCAATTTAAAACAGTAGGATCAATTAAATAGGGCAACATTAACTAATCTTTCAGGTTTATCATCTCTGGCGTGTATTGACTTATTTGTATTAGCGCACATTTTTCGTTATATTTATTTTATTTATTATTTTAATTTACATTTAATGTTAATTGCCGCGTTAAACGCGCGTCTGTTAAAAGCGTCGCAAGAGACAGGTAAGGAATTACTTGAATAAGCTTCCAGCTAAAAATAGCCCACAAGTAGACACTTTCCCGGAAGCGCCAGTACGTAGCAAGAGGGGGAAAACGTCTCCACCAACCGATCAGGAAATTGGTAACAAATTTGGATGGTGTTACTTAGGTCAGTTCCCTCCAAAAATACGATCTGTACTGTGAAGGGAGAAGGAGGAAACTTGGCCAGAGGAGAAAACTGAGAGAAAAACACTTTTTGATCAGAATAGACGGAGGGAGGATCATAGAAAACGGTCAGAGGAACAGGTGGGAGGACACGTGGTCGAATGAACCGGATTTTGCTTCCTACCCTGTGGCTGAAATCCTGCTCTGGTAAGCCGTCGGAGGTTTTTATCCTGGCGTTTTAGCTATGCTAAAATTATAAATTTTACATCAAAATTCCTTTCAAGTTTCCATACCGAAACACGGTAACCTGAGAGTAGAACCTCATGTCGGAGCAGTCGGCAATATTTTTTAACTTAACTCATTTTCTTTTGTTTATATTACTTTGAATCAATGTATAGTTTTTAACTTTTAATTTGGATTTAATTTTTCTTTTACATCGTGGTAGTAATATCACGTGCCGCCAAAAATTAATCTAAGTAAAGAGTTTCCCATTTATTTATTTCTGTAATCTAATCTAAGGCCGCCACATTATTAGGCATTGCTTCTTCACCGATTTATAAATTAATACATATCATTCATTGCTAGCATTTATAAACCAGCGTAGATTTTAAAATCCGTGAAGAGTTTTATTAATTTGAAACATACAATTCTCTTAATACATCGATTTTCATAATTTTCCCGTCGTCTTGGTAACCAACAAATCTCCGCACACCCCTGCCATAAGATATTACATAATCAGTTACTTTCATACAAATTAAATGCATATTTTTACAAGCAACTCCACATGCAGATGTCTTATTATGGTTTGCGTGAAACTGGGTAGACTAACCAAAGACTTTTGTGTTGAATAGAGAACCGTACAGAAATTATTTTGTCTCAAATCATCAGGGCATGAGACTAGTTCTTTGAATACTTTCAAGCTTAAGTGAGCGAAATAGCAGGGATGGTTGTAAAATATTGGACTAAATATTAATTTACACTTTATTTCAGCAAAATATTTCTGAGCAAACAGATGAAAGATCTATTCGTAAATAGAATTGGGAAATTCGAAACTGTTATTTAGGATAGTTCTATAATACATCAGAGTATATGAGAAAAGTAAAAGATAATTAACTAAACTGTATTGGAACTGAAACTGTGCCAGAAACAAGTTTCTGTCATTTAATAAACAGAAAACTTAGTTAAACTTTGAAAGTTTATTAAACCCACGCCTTTATCTGCTTGGAAATACTAAGATAATCATTTTCTATCTCATCTAAATATATCACATCAGTATAATATTGTCAAAATAATTATTATAGTCTGCAGCGGTGAATGACGTGTCTATAGAGCATAGAGCAAGATAACGGGCTTGTGTACCTCAGAGCACTCGAAATTATTATCTAGTGGACACTATACACCAATTACCCATTTTTAATATGAATGAAAAATGTAGAATGAAATGGTGGTTATGAAATTTTATAAGGAAGACATTGTATGTATCGTTTGTTCAAAGAAGACTTGTCTCTGCTTTGCGATTATACAATAAGGAAAAATTTATGGTCGATTAAGATAGACCAGATCATAGAGAAAAACTACAGAGTTAATCGAATAAGGTTCGCTTTCCCAATGTTCTGATTTATTCTGGGTAGCATAAACCGCGCCAATTATTTATTACAACGCAACGTTTCTGCTATAATGAACCTCGTCCTCACCATGTGATAACTATTCATTAAACATTATTAATTTCATTTTTCTTACTAAAAATGGGCACTATGTTCATAATTACCAAGTATCCACAACGAGTTAACACTTGCGAGTCTTAACACTGGGGTACAGAACCCGACAGCCCGCCACTACATCGTCCAATAGACACGTAATCCACGACTGTAGATTATAATAATTATTTTTAGGATTTAATTATAGTCTAAGATATATTTTTTAGGCGAAATAGAAAAGTCGTAACACGAAAATGTTGGAATTAGCTACACTTCCGGCCCCTGAAGGCATGTAGATAGAAATGTATCGGCACATCAGCCACCTGTAACGGCAATGTTTATTATCGCGTATTGTAATAAACAATAGAAGCTCTACATAAATAGAGAATCATTTATTTAATTATAGATTTATGGGAAATTTATTCCTGATAAAATATTATCATAATCTGATCACCGTCAATATAAATCCAGTAAAATGAAGAAGATGATTCCAACGTAGAAGGCGGTTCCTTCTGATAATTTAGAATCAATTGTAATAAAGAACAACAGCTTGCAACCTGGCAGACATTTTCAGAATAATTAAGTAAACGAACGAAAACGAAAAAACAATTTAGTATCATACTGTCAACAATATTTTCCGTTTTCTTAACTTAACGTATCCAAACTTATGTAAATTTCCACTAGACTGATAACAGGATAAATAATAAGAAAGATTTGGTTCGGAATCAAAGGAGATTAAGTTTAATAAATAAAAAGAAGAGTATTGAGCTGAAGAGAGTCCAGGATCCTAACCATGTTTCCAGAAGCAAGTCCGAAGATAGGCTGACATCTTTAGAACTTTGAAAAGCTTTGGCGGCTATCCCCTCTCAATGTAATAAAGTGGGAGGATCTAAAATTTAGTCACGTGTGGACCTGAGGGACCCCTACTTTACTAGTTAAATCCGATTTTATGAAAGCGTATCTTTGTAACTGAACGCGACCTCAATTCAGCAAATGTCATCTTGAATCAAGACGCCTTTGTTGTTTATTAAGACGTTACTTCCAGACATCCACATTCTGCTATCTGTCTAGTGGAAATTTACGTTAAGTTAATAAAACGGAAAATATTAGTCACAACATGACGTTAGTGAATTTAAAATAAATTGGTTTATTAAAAAAAATGTATTAAAAATTCTAGCTGATGCTGATGTGATGTTCTAACGTTTGATAAGAAGTTGGAACATCAAGGGTGCTCGTTGCAAGTAAGATACTTCACTTACGAGTTAAGGAGACTTCAACGATGCAGCAAGTCTTTGAGGAAACATAGACTTAAACCAATCAGCATATAGCATATTTTCTTATCATAATCAGTATTAAGTCCATCTTGATATAAAGAACATTGTACATAAGTACATTGGAAAGGTTTTAACGCAATACATCATGGAAGCTCATTATTTTGAAATAATTCTCTATTGCATAATTTGGGTTATATAAAAAGTCATCGTTCAGGTTCCGTAGTGCGTGGAGAACGTTGCTGAGAAACAAATAATATTAAATATTGGATTTCATTATATATAAAAATAATGATCAAGGAAAAAATGAAAAATTTCCGATTTGTGATAATCACTATTATAACTAGGCCAAAATGCGCCGACATTAAGCGAGGGATGCGTATACCGCCTCAATCCAGTAAATCTACGCATACAAATCGTGATGTACAATTTAACACAGAATATTTATTTATTAAGCGGGATCAATATTGGAATAACATCTCCACAGTGTGGATGAATTTTGAAAGTTGCGAGCACACAAAAAAGCAACACACCACAGCAACCCATCTTTGACGATTGTATGAATTTTTTTTTTCGGCTGTCCCCACCCGGATATTATTCCTGACTGGCACAACACGCGGGAAAGCTTTCGGAACGAAGGCCCCTGTGATGTGTTGAATTTGCTAACACAAACACAACACATGCAAGAGAGCACCACAAAAGCGCGGGCGACACTACGCTCGATCCGGCCAATTCATCAGCCGGATTTGGGAACCGGTATATTTACCTAATTTAGGGGTCCATGTTTTGCAGTTTGTATGCGCACTTCAGTTGCTGTGTACTTGCAAACATTAACAGCGTTCGGTCACGTGGGTCGCAATCATGCGGCTTCGTTTATTGACTGCTCAATAGGATGGCTCGCAAGTTGTGCGCTGGAATTCCGGCGGCGGAACAGACTGGCCCCAAAGCTGCGTTTCCCTCCAACGCGGGTCTCGCCACGGGGAAAAAGAAACTTCAAACGACAACCTAAAACTAATTCTTAAAATTAAGGAAATTAATTTGCTATTAATTCAGTTTAATAGAGAGGATAGTAACATCATCTTTAATATCCGATATGAAACATTTTTTATTCGTGGTATAGTGGAATGCATTCCATTTTTCCCCCCACAAACAATGGAAACAATTTTTTAGCGTGGGATTGTATATTGTCCTGGATCTGTGTATATTGACTGCAAATGATTCTTAAAAAGAAAAAAAAATCTCTTATTCTTTCCAAGTAGAAGTGTCGTGGAATAACATAGCTTCTTTAATGCACGGTATTTAAAATATAGAAGTATAAAAATAATTGGTCCTATAAAAAATAAACAATAGCGTATCAATATTCATCTCAAGAATTTTATTTAAAAAAAACTGCAGGGTCTTTCAACCGAATTTTTGTACAATTTCAGTTAGTCTCGTCTTCAAATTGTAATTATTAACAATCAGCTGATTGCCCTGCGATGTCCAGGAATTCATTTACATTAGCCCTCTACAGAATTTCATTCGACAGTAGTTTCTTGATGAATGGTTTAGGAACACCTAAGGAAAACCTTATTATACCTCATAATTTGCAGTGTGTTTGTGCAATTCCGAGCATAGAACTCAGAAACCGACTGCCTTAACCATGCGCCTTCTTCTCTCTACCGGATCCACCATTAAATCCGCTTGATACACGTGAGAATATTAGAAAATCATTATTAAAAACGTTCGTATGGAGTGTGGCGTTATATGGGAGCGAAACGTGGACGGTATAAGCTGGAGAAAGGGAAATAATAGAAGCTTTTGAAATGTGGTGCTATAAAAGAATTCTGAAAATCAGCGGAATAAGAGAAGAGACAATAATGACTAAGAGAACGGATAGATTAATAGAGCACGTCTGAGACGTGAGGGGTCTTGCAAATTAGCATTAGAGGGAACTGTGTGGGGTAAGAATAGAACAGGGAGGCCAAGTATGTATTAGGCTAAGCAGATTAAGGAGGATGAGGGATGTGTTAGTAATGCAGAAATGAAAAGGCCCTGCGCTGAATAGGTTAGCTGGGAGTACTACAGCAACAGATTACTCCTAATCCTATTAATGGATTGTCTAGCCTGAATCTAGATAGCTCCTCATTTCTCTTCTTTTCTACCATTTAAAATAGGTTCAGAATCTATTGAAGTAAAACTGCTAGATTTAATGCAAGCAAACGGTTGATATTTATGTCGATGGCCCGAAAAGTACTTTAGGGAGTGGCCATGCGTCTTCTTCAATATGTTACGATTATAGACTATCTTAAACAGAAAAATAAATATTAAGTATGTATGTTATTATAATTTATGGAAATCTATAAATGCAAGAGAAGTCTTAATTAACTACTTCGAAGTATTTCAATCAACTTAAAATAGATAATAAACATTAAGTAATACAACCTAATTATCATTATAAAATCTGGTTTGAAGTGAACACTCTGTCATGTGGTTTCTTTGACGAAGCTAATGATGAGCGTTTCCGTAGTGACCGAGCGTTTCACGTAGAGTGTTACTCAGGGCTATTACTAATAGTGATATTTCGTGTCTGATTAGATTGCGTTGGTCAAAACAAGACTTCGTGGACTTGGACAGTGTCGCGTGATAATAGTTTAGATTATACTTAATTTTTTAATAATTTATTATTACAAGCGTAGTTACTCCTTCCCCGCAATAATTTGATTTAACAGTAAGCGCAAGGAATTTCGTTTTAAAATTTGTCGTGACATCTAGGTAAACGAGTATTTATGGGAATTTCCATTTACAACGGACATGTTTCCTGGAAAATCTGTTTTAGGAAACTCCTCACGCCGGGAGAGGTGTGAAAAAAGGTTTGGCAAGAGCAGTTTTGCTTAGAGAGATGTGGCTACACGTAACAGCCCAAAAACTCAGTTCTTACTACAAAAATATGTTTTAAATATTGCACATTTCATTAAGTAAAGGCTAACGAAATAAATGCATACCGGCTTGACAAAGTGACTCCTGCAAAAACGTGAACCTGTAGCAAGGAAAGTATCTGCGGCACTAGAGACGGAAGCATGGTAAGATGGCACTATCCAACGTTTTATGTAACTGATTACAATTTTCGTTATTTTTTTAAATATTAATTTTTTTAGGAACCGCCCACATTCCCTAGAGAGTAGCAATTTAAATGGTACAGCAAAATTCTTTCTATTTTCATGACTAAGCTTAGGACGCTTGCAGGAATTTGTGAATTTAATGTATATTGTGAAAAACATTATTTCAGTTTAAAATCTGTATAATAAATTATATTCATAAAATGGATTACATTTATTTGAAGAAAGGAATTAAATTTATCTGATTTGCTATTGTAAACAAAACAAAAAGAATGACCAAAGCCAGAAAGGGATAATTTATTTGGATAGGAAACGTCCCCAACTTCCAGGACCTCCTCACCTCTTTAATTAAAATATAAGAAAAAATTCATGTTGCTGCTACAACGATCAGGTCCGTAATTTATTTTCAGAGGTCTTGAAAGGTGGGGAACGAAACGTTTTAAATTCAAATCAATTATTCCATTTCTGACTCCGGCATTTCTTTACGATTTATCATCATTTGATTTAATCACAACTAAATTCTTAAAATGACATAGAAGTTTAAATAAAATACTTTAATTTTGAAAAACCCATTAGTAACAGAAGTGTGAAAAACGTTTAACAACTCACACGTTTTAATGACATTTTAATTTAAAGTTAGATAAATTTATCCTCAGAATATTCTTAACGTCACTATGCTACATTTCAAATAACTAATAGTTAATGCAATATATACAGAAAGATGTTCCATTTAAATAGATCGTGCGGGTAATCATGAAGCTCATATTTTAATTGAAGTAGACCACATCTTCATTCCTTAATGCTGGCCGGATTCTTTTTGTTGAAAAAAAGTCTTCCTTCGCTGTCAAATACTTTTTGTATAAAAAACATAATAAAGATTTAAAATCTATCTTCAAATTGAATAAACAATTCTTATGTTTACACCCGAGTTAAATGGAGTTTAAGCCACGATGTTTCGCTGGCGTGCTCTGTCATCGTTCTCACTTTCACTTTCACTTGAGAACGACGACAGAGCACGCCATCGAAACGTCGTGGCTTAAACTCCATTTAACCCGGGTGGAAACCCAAGAATTGGTTATTCAGAATATACAGCGGGAAAACCTTCGATCTTTGATATCTTCAAATTATTTTTGTATATTGTATTTAATGAATTTAAACAAGAGTTTGTGTTGTGTTTATTGTAACTGTAGTTAGCAAATATCATAAATGAATTTCCGAGATAATAGGGCCTGTTCTTATTGTGGTTAAGCTGGGTGAGGTTGGTTGTTGTTTTTGTATTTCGTCGATAAACCGGTATTCGGTTTTTATATTATTTCTAAGACGCTAGAATAATTTTTTTCTCCTTTCTCCATCTTCTTATTCATGCATTTTCGACGTGTCTCCTCTTTAAGTGAGGTATACCACTTTTTTTATTATATTATTTATGAATTTTTCGTATTTATGTTCATAATTTTCGCAACTTTCGCTTTGTTCTGCTTCCGAATGTAGCTAATAAATCTATCCTGTACGTCTGTACAACTGCAATCAATTGACAGTGTTTGCGATTGACCGACCGGGGCCGGGTGAGCGATCCTTGCGTGGAATATGGAGTCGCGTATGTGGACAGTGGCAATATAACCGCGTCGGTGAGCCGGTAACCCGTGAAGCAAGCGATGTTCTGCTCCGATCAAACCAAATATACGCAATTGACATCCCTCTGTGACCGCAGCCGTGGAATGCGAGCCGAGCCATCGCAAGTAGGTATGCAATACGCTGTCTGCTCACAACAATAGGATTCGTACAATGCAAGAAATTATTAGCGTTAATGTACAAAGATGCGTGGTAGACCACAAGCGCTAAGTGATTATCAGCCTGCACTAAAACACTGAATTTTAATGGTTAGAAACAAAGTATTTTCAATGTTTCAGAGTGAAGTACTTTCTCTGCGAGATATCTTTCTCCTCAAAAGAATAATTTCAATAACTGTTTAGAGCACACATCTAAAAGTATCAAATTTTGTGGAAATCTTTGAGTGGCTGGAGAAGGCAGAAAACAAAATACCGCGAGTTTATTATATTTCGGAAAACGTCTACATCTGTATGAAGTGACACAATCAAATAAAACAAAATTTAATGAATACTGCTTGTATCCAAAACAAGTGCCTAACAAAATATATCCCAAGATAGGCGTTTAAGTAATGTGGAACGTTAAACTATGACAGGTAATGAAAGAAATGTTATGGAAGAATGTATGGACAGGAGAAGCAATATTGACTTTGCGTCTAGTTTTAGAAGACAATAAGAAAAAACAAGCCTACGTTCATAGCATTTGTTGATTTAGAAAAAAGCGTTTGATAATGTGAACTGGATCACACTATTAAGGATTTTCAAGATAACAGTAAAATATCGAGAAAGAAGGCTTATACATAACCTATACAGAAGTAATTAGAATTGAAGATCATGAAAAGAAGGCCGAAATCAAGAAAGGAGTAAGACAAGGATGAAGTCTGTTAATAGAACAGGCGATGATGAAAGATAAAACGGAATATGGAAAAGGAATACTATATAGAAAATAAATAAAAACCCTACTCTTTGCCGATGACATTGTAGTATTAGGGGAGTCAGATGAAGATTTGTAAACCGTAATAAATGGCATGAACGTGATCCTGGAGAAAGAGTTCAATATGAGGATTAATAGAGAGAAAGCTAAGATAATGGAGTGTAGTATGGTAATCAGTGGAATAGCAAAGGGTGTTAGATTGGGAAGTGATATTTTGAAGTAAGTTAAGGAATTCTGCTTCTTGGGAAGCGTAATAACTACGGATAGAAGTATAGTAGACATAAATTTTAGGATAGCACAGGCAAGGAAGGCTTCCGCGAAAAAGAGGGATTTATTCACGGGTAGTATAAATAGGAAATCGTTGCTATAAATGTTCGTATTGAGCGTGGCGGTATGTAGGTGCGAAACGCGAACGATTAGTGTTACGAAAATGAAAAGAATAGAAGCCTTAGAAATGTGGGCCTATAGGCGAACGCTGAAAATGAGATGGGTGGATAGAATCACAAACGAGGAAGTTCTAAACAGAATAGGGGAAAAGCGAACAATATGGAGGACGTTGACTAAGAGCAGGGATAGATTAATAGGCCACGTATTAAGACATGAAGGCCTTGTAAAATTAGCATTAGAGGGAAGTGTGTGGGGTAATAACAGAAGAGGGAGGCCAAGAATGGAATATGCTAAGCTGATTAGGGATGATGAGGGATGTGGTATTTATGCAGAATTGAAAGGCTTGCGCAGGATAGGTTAGCGTGTGAGGGTTGCATCAGACCAGTCTTAGGACTGAATACCACAACAACAACAACAACGAAATAAATTGGCCTGAATCTAAACAGACAACATATAATACTTATCCGAAACGCACAACGTTTCCTCTACCAATTGGTAGGCCTTATCGAGTGCATAGGTTTCAGATAAGTTATTGTATGTAGTCTGTTTAGATTCAGGACATTTTATTTTATATCATAGTTTTCTGACTTAAATATTTACAATAAATAATAACGGCTGAAAAAGTTAGCATTAAAGAAAATGGGAATGAGAACATGATTATAATGTGGGGATGATAGAAGATATGAAAAGAGAGAAGAAAGGAGTCTCGGAGAAGAGTAATTATATTTTTGAGGGGTAAATGACTGCGTGAGGGTGATTCTATAACAGGCAACTCGCCTTTAGTAGCCTAGGAAGGGAATTGAAAAGGGGAGATGTAAAAGATTTTTTTTGCTAACGGAATTAATGCGGTGATCTTAAAACAGACAACTGTCCGTTAATAGCATAGGAAGGGAATTGAAAGGATTGTTTATGCGTGAGCAAGGTAGCTAAGTGTTGATCAGGGCTCCCCGGACTATAGTTTAACGATACTACGTTGTGATTCATCTAAAAGAAAGGCAAGGAAAGCTCTAGAAAGCCTGCATAAGGTAAGCCAAGCTGTAAGGTGCTATTATCAGGACTTTTAGGACGACTGGAGATGAGCTTGCTGTGGAGTCACAGCATTCCCTTCTTCGTGTCTCCACCAGTTTTAGGAGGCTGACCGATCCCAATGGGATTAGCGGACAACTCTTACCGTATGTCCAAGGTCTTCGACCCCAGTACATACACCAAAAATAGATGAAGGTGCCTCGGCATGTGAGAGACAGACAGAGAGGGAGGTAGAGTAGAGAAAGGGAGAGAGAGAGAGAGTACGAGACATTACCAAAGGGGTAAAACATTTAAAACTAAAAATGGCAATAATTAATAAATTGAGATCAATCAGCAAACCGATTCCAGGATATTTAGTCACGTCAGCACATCATCGGTGCGTATCAGGGACCGTTGTCTGCTATGTATTATTTTTGTTTTCAAATTAACTACTTATATTTTTATAATTACTATGGTTGTAATCCGCGTTGTGTAGAATAGATTTATTCACTATTAGCTGGGTGGCCGGCGTAGTTCATTTATATTAGCCCGCTGCAGCATTTAATGAACCCGTGATTAAACCATCAGATCGACAATTTTTTGAAAATTTACTTTTGACGGTTACCATAATCGAAATCACACAAATGAATGCTGAAAATGAAATGTTTTAGTTAGGATGGTTGGAATGCCGCCGATCGAACATGTGTATAAATCGTAATTCAAACAATTCAACTTTCACATTGGTACATTTAATTTATTCAGAGTAGAAATAATGTATGAATAATACACTAATTATGCACGCAATTACAATACGCGTAATATAAAAGAACTCAGCTAACAGAAATTAAATATCAAGACAATGTCAAGCTTCGACGCAATGCTCTTGCGCATGTTTTGATGCGTAAGTCAAATGCCACAGATTATTCCAACAGTCAGGCTGAAAACTTGGGATTTTACGTTTTCATAGCTTCTGGCAGAGATATCGCCATTCTTTTAACCATTCAAGTGTGCTGGGGATTAGCGAACAGCGCTCTAAGACGTACTCAAACACGCAAGCCCGTGTCAGGAATCGAACCCGGGACCTCTGTGGTACGAGACGGTGACGCTAGCCACTAGATCACATAGGTCGGATCCTAAATCAATTCTGGATCTCGAAAAATGCGCCACCTATTGGGTCCAACTATAGCTAAAAACCACCTAGTGACCCCGTAAATACAACAAAAAATCACCAATATCGATCAAGGAAAAGAATTGTTTACACACGCACACCGGAATATTAGACATAAAGATGAGTCTTCAAATACAGAAAAATAAAGTTTTTGGCGAATCTACATCAGACTGCGGCGTAACTGGACATGACGGTGAATTCACCATTTTTAAGAAATATTTATTGACGTGGAAACGCATCGAAACAATGTAAGAAAAAATTATTAATCTTCTACTCCGGGAAAACGTTTAATCTGGCAGTGAATAAGTTTCATCTCGATCTTTTCTTTAACATGTCAAATAATGGTCCATCTGAATTCATTGTCACGGAGGTTCCATGATGTTTCAGTTGAACATGATGAAACGTCAATTAAAGACGAATTAACTGCAGAAAATAGGAAAGTTGAGACTGGCGATGCAATATTATTCAAGCCGAAACAGATTATAGTCACAGAAAGATATAAAAACAAATTTAGACATAGATTAGACCATATATTGAATAATCTAAATAATATTCAACCTGTAATTATTGATTAAATTATCAGACATTTAACAGAAGCGATCGTTGTCACCTGTAAAGAAAAACAGTTTTTTAAAGAAATGAAGCGAATTGAAGGAACATCAACTATATCCGGAAGTCAGTAACCACTTAGTGCCATTTTAATACACAAATTTATTTCAGAATTGTGCTATCGAAAAAGAATTTGAGAATGTTACATTTTTAGAAAGTTCTTAAGCAGCACACATCTTAATGCATTATCTTAACGCTTAACGTAAAGCTACTAATATTTATACTTCATTGTCACATATTTCTCTTCCTATTCTGGATTCCATTAACTTATGGAAATATTTATTTATACAAATGTGCACGTTAATAGTATGCAGGTTCGCGGTTATATTAGAAATGTGGGATACGTATTTGTGAAGAGGATCCGGGGAGTTTGAGCATGGCACGCGGGAGGAATGCGCCCTGTCGCCCGGCCATTGCTCCACGGCGACAGGCACGCAATTCCCCACACCGACAAATTTATCTCACAGTCTTCCACGACCTTCACATGCATTCATTATTTCAAATAGAAGGGAAGAAGTTCTCGCTGCACGCCGCCCTTATTCGCGTACTCAAGACTATTTATCACAAGGTCGAACGTGAAAATAGTTTACCTATATTCCACATCCGTTTCCAGGACAATTCTTAAGATCCCGTGTCCCTTATTCTTGTCTCAAGGAATCGAAAAATATGTAACGAACCAAATGCGACCAAGTTTAATATTTACAAGTATTCTAGTGGCCTGTCGAAATACTACCGTAATTCATTACATTTTTAAGTTAAACGTTATTGCAAAACTTGAATTGTAAATCCATCAATCCACAATCAAAAGCATTAAAAATTCTTGTAATGACATTCAGTGCGCATTTAAATGTATCTCACATAATAATTTCATCATTTTGAATAATATTTCCACTTATTTGTCTCTCACTACGACCCGACTAGGTTCAATATCGCGGCATATGGAAGTACGATTAACTAAATGTACTCACGTTTATGGAACCACCAATAGCAAATAAGCGAAAGAAATTCAGTTCAAAGAGATATCTTTATTCAGGGGGACTGTTTGAAGAGATGTATTTGACATTAAGGCTCTCTGGATCATACTAGGCCCGTAACCGTTCCATACTCATGCTTTAATATTATTTGTATAAATTAGTCTATGGAAACGCCATTAGACCGTACCGCCACCGGTCAACACCGTAGCGGTGGCGAAAATATTTTTGCAGTTGTCGGTACGGTTTTTGCATGTCATGCGACGTTACCAAACCGATTTGTGCCGATGGTCCACCTCATTCTGAAACTAGTTACCTCATAGACGATACCTCTGGACGATACAGCGACCAGAGTCGAACGGCCACTACGCCTGAGTCTGATCAGGAAAGAATCGGAAGGTTGGGGTTTTTAACAGTTAAGACATAGATGTCTAGTTTTAAAATATGTGTCAATATTACACACTGTAAGAACTGGGAAAGCCTGTTAGAGTGAAACTTAACAAAGAAGGGAACGAGAGCCTGCGGCGATGCTGCACGTTGTTCTTTATCGTCTCGTAGCGTGGACGGGGTATTTAACAGGAATTCTGTGGATATCATCGCCCTAGTAAAAAGAACCGTGGATGTGCTGATTTCTTCGCTAGCATTCCTACGACATGGCCGGGTTGTTAACCTGTATTTCCACGTCTCTAGGAAATATTGCATTGTCTTATGGAATGCGTCCATCCAACACGGTGATGACCTTCGAGAATTCTTTCCTCTGTGATACTGAATTAAATGGTCATTTTTTTATCGCATACTAATCTACACAGTAGGATTAGTACAATAACGACGTTGCATGACTCGTTAAAAGAAAGAAAAAATACATACTATGGATCACATTCCACTTTATACAATATTACTAGTTTTTACTCCTAATCAATATAGTTCGTTTTGAATGAAAGCCAATTTTACCTTGAAGCTGTAGTAAACCAGATGTAGTGGATATTAGATATTAAGTAGTTATTAAGATAGATATATACTAGACGTTAAGATATTAGTTTTTTAGTAGCTATTAAAATAGGTTCCTTTTCTTAAGTATCCAGCTGACCGCATGGAATACACTTTGTTCCATGTTCGGGGGAATGAGAAAAGTAACATGAAAACATTTGTCTGAGGATTTTAATAGGGTAAGTGTGATATTTTCGAGGACAAAGAGGTGTGAATTCCCGCGTATACCTGGTAGAACGTGTCCCCGCATATATTATTTCTCCCCACCAAGGGACAAAATGGCGAGGATTGACCAAATTCACGAGAAATTGGGGGCGTGTTCTTCCCAAGTTTATAAATATAATTGGTGGTCAAGATAGAGAAAATGACGTGTGACGAAAAAAGGTGGGGAAAGAAATAGAGTTGGTGTAGAGAATCAGAGAAGAGGAGAACCCGAGCTGACAAGCCGAGAGGAGAAGAGGTCTGTCCGAAGGTTGGGCAGTAAGTCCAGAGCCTTCAATTATTCTCCTGGACGGTAGAACTTTGCCGTCAGGAGAAGCAAGGTGGAAGCCAGTCATCCACCTCTACTACGTGGCGTAGAAGGAATAAATGGGTAATTAGTTGCCGATTACAGCCATCTGAGAGATCAGAGGCCATCAGCGACGAAACAGCACCGGGGGTCCTTGCTTCATCGTCTTCCTCCACCACATACGAGCATCCAAGACGGAGTAGCCAACAGCCATAGTAAGATCCCAACCAGATTGATTAACAATGTTATCACGTTGTCGCGGTAATTTCGGAATTTTTTTATATAATTAACTTTAATTTTTTTATATAATTTTTATATAATTAACTTTAATATACTGGAAATAGTTGATTGAAAAAAGTTGGATACTATATTTATGATAAAAACGAACCATATTTTAAAATTATCGAAAAGTTTTACCCTAAACCTAAAATTAATTGTGATGTATTCTTTAAATGTTTAATTACCAACCAATAGTCTATATTATTTTTCTCGCAGCTACGCTACAGTAACTGTGTATGTTGGCATTGAAGGCGCAACGGTGCTGTGTATAAGATAAGGCGCTGCGGGAGTTTTCTCGCAGGCGCTTCACCCCAGAGTGACTGCGAGGTTCACCTGATTATGTCGTGAATGCCTCGCACTTTCTCTGTTGTTTTTTATCAAAGTTCTCACATGCCGAGACACCTTCACCTATTTTAGGACGTATATGTACTGGGGTCGAAGACCTTGGGCATATGGTAAGAGTTGTCCGCTGATCCAATTGGATCAGTCGGCCAACTGCCTCCTAAAACTGAAGGGAATGCTGCGACTCCATAGCAAACTCGTCTTCCGTCATTCGGAAGGTCGTGAGAATAGTACCCAATGCCCGATCTACCTAATGCAGGTTTTCTAGGGGTTTTCCTGCATCTATTTAGGTGGAACACCGGGTAGGACCCTTAAACCATCGCCCGGTGGCCCTAGTTAACCCTAGGCTACCTTTATCTTCCGCATCCCCCCTTTTCAATTCACTTCCTATGCTAATAAAGGGGACTTGCCTGTTTCAGGATCACCCTCATGTAGCCTGTTAACCCAACCTCCTAAAAAACGATGCTGTGTGACGACTTCCTACTTGTGGCTAAGTTTGACTACATCTCTGCTCTCCTTCAACGCGGGCCAGAACGGCTCCCATTTGAAAAGCATAACGGTTTTCTTCTGTACGTTATTCGCCGGTCGCTGGTCACTGTACGATGCAACTAATATAAACTTGATGCGACGCTCTTACCTGCACAATGCGCACACTGAGCCCCGTCTCCTTGGCCAGAGCCTCCCGAACCTTTCGACATGGCTTGGGGCTGACCTCGAAAGAAGCCTTGAAGGCGCGACGCTGCTGCGTGGTGAGGATGGTCCGAGGGCGCTTCGGGCCTCGACGCCCGTCCTGCGTCCGCGGAGGCGCCAACTCGTCACAAGGAAAGTCTCCTGTCAACACAGGAGCTGCGCCGTTAACGAGCAATTATTCGCTCATTAAATAATTTTTTTTCAAGAAGTATTGAAGGTATCAGCGATGAGGAGTGTCTTAGATGGTGACATAATTGCAGTACAGATTATCTGAATACCATGTTAATGTTTTATGCAATGCGTTTCTTCACAAATTAATTCGCACATTAACATTATAACATAATAATTACCATGTGCCAGTGTGTAAGTAATATTAGAACTACATCACTCACATTTTTGTGATGTTGAATAAAAATAGACTTGAACAAATTGTAACTTAATTTGAAAGAATAACCTATTTAATAGCTCCCAATTTGGATATAGATCAGGACTAGGTACTGTGAAAGCAGCCACATATTTTACGAGCTACTGTTTTCAGGTCTATACAGTAAGGAGATGGTTAATACTAAATTCCTTGATATATCCTGAACATTCTATACTGTATCACATAGTTTAATTCTTAACAAATTTCGATTCTATGGCTTTGATGTAGATGCAATATAATTAATCGAACCTACCTGAGCAATAGGTTCCAAAAGTTTCAATAACTCCGAGTTAAATTATCTTTCAGTGAAGCATGGAGTGCCTCAGGGGTCAACTTTAGGCCCAAATTTATTTATAATTTAAGTAAATAACCCTTCACACAGTATAAGCAGTTCATCTGCCAAAAGTTATTTATTAACAGATGATCTGAATGTCTGTTTTCTATCTAAATCCTTGTTGTTGTAGTAGTATTCAGTCCTAAGATTGGTTTGATGCAACTCTCCATGATAACACATCTTGCGCGAGCCTTTTCATTCATTTATAACTAGCACAACCCTCAGCATCCATAATCTGTTCATCGTATTCCATCCATAGCCTCCCTCTTTTTTTTCTTACCCCACACACTTCCCTCTAATGCTAATTTTACAAGACCCTCGTGTCTTAAAACATGACCTATTAATCTATCCCTTCTCTTAGTCAACGTCCTCCATATTGTTCGCTTTTCCCCTATTCTGTTAAGAACTTCCTCGTTTCTGATTCTATCCACTCATCTGACTTTCAGCATTCGCCTATGACACCACGTTTCAAAGGCTTCTATTCTTTTCCTTTCCCCAACTCCTATCGTCCACGTTTCGCACCCATATAACGCCACGCTCCATACGAAAATTTATAACGATTTCCTAATATTCAAACTTATATTACCCGTAAGTAAATTCCTCTTTTTCGCGAAAGCTTTCCTTGCCTTCCTTTATGTCTACTATACTTCTACCATCCATAGTTATTACGCTTCCCAAGCAGCAGAATTCTTTAACTTCCGTCAAAATATCCTCTGTTATTCCACTGTTTCCCATGCTACACCCCATTACCTTGGTTTTCCCTCTATTATTCCTCATATTAAACTCTTTCTCCGTCAAAATCCTTAGAGCTGATGAATAATATGAATGCGGAGATTTTTGAATTAGTTAAAGAAGAACCTGCTCTTTCTGAACAACCTATACCTTCACTTTGCCAACGTGAAGACAAGATTCTCAATACATGCTAGACTGAAGTGGGACAAAAATATTCGACTATTGGTGGGGAAGATATACAAAAGAATCCATTTAATAAGATCAAGCGTTAGTGCTGTAGTCCAAAGAATGGTATATTTTCCCAGGTATATAGTAATTTATTCTATGGTACTTTATGGGCCATAATTCCTCTGCAGATAATTTTTTCAAACGACAGAAAAAAGTTGTTTTGTGAACTTCCCACACGTAGCCATGGTAAAGTTTCATTTGAAAAGCTTGGAATTAGCAGATTTTTTTACGTTTACCTGAAGATATGAGTGAAATGTTTTATTTACTATCGAAAAATTACTTGATAGAGATTGGGAATGTTCTTATGATTACTTGGTAGATGAGAAGTACAAAAAATGTACTTCATTGAATGTGTTTTATCTGACCAAGGAAGACGATAGTTTAATGGAATATTCTATCTTTTTATTTTTTCTAACTTATACAACGATAATTTTAATATTAATCCAAACATTCGCAGTTGGACTGTGAAAATGTGTTTGTATGAATGTCAGAAGTAAAACAATGGACTATTTTTAATGTTTTAGCGTTACCAATACTCCGTGTAAGTCTGATATTTTGAGCGAATTTTTGTGGTCGCCATGTACGCTGCATGTACAGCCTTTTTAATCTGGAATAAAGAATGTGCGGTCAATAGCGAGTGTTCGCTGCACTTATTTCCATAGATTCCGACAAATGGGGTACATTTACGGCTAATAAAATAAAAGCCGCGATTTTAATGCGGTTGTGGTCCCATAGCCATCAATCATTTTCGAAATGAAGATGATGTTTCTGTAAGGGACATTCGTGCGTCCAGCAGCATTACGTCGTTCTCACAATGAAAATACACACTGAATCGGTGTAAGTTTCATTATTAATTTCTACTTAAATCGCTAAAGATGTTTTCAATTGTGTTAAAAAGTGATATTATCAAAGAGAATGAAATGTTGGTATTTAACACGATCTATCATTTTTTCTATGTTGTATGGAAAATTCAATTTGAAATTATAATGGTAAGTCGTTTTTAATAAAAGGATAATTTTGACTGATTTAAATGTGGCTAGATAATGATGTAAAAATATTTCAAAGAGAGAAAAGAGCGATGGACCGACGTTTAAAAATTTAAACAAGCACTTCTGTTTGTCCCCAGGCAGTAAGGACTGATTTGGCCATGAAACTCTTCATTTTGTCGTTTAATAAAATTCATGCAAAGTTTCCTCATATTATTGTCTACGCAGCTGTGCTGCAGTAAGGGTTTGTTGTTATTCATTATTATATTGCCAATTGTGACAACGCCTGTTTATTTGTTTGCTATTATTCGCTGAGGGGCAAAACTACTCCCATTTGAAAACTATTGTAAGTCTATCAGTATGGAACGCTTACACACGTGCACATACACCATTCGTTCTAAATCAGGAAGGCTGCTGTCGACGAAGTCCTGAGTAGTATGCTTTTAACCAGATTATACTTTGATTTACCTTATATTTATTCGCGTTTAGTGAATGTAGGTTATCTCAAGTTAATATAATTTTCCTGACGGTAAATATAAATTAGTTTTCTCTCGAAATTTGATTTTATAGACCCTTGTTGAAGTAGTTTTATAAATGTTTTTCTTATTTCGAATGTTACTTTGACAAAATTTGCGACGACCAATAAGACGGAGGTTATTGACAAAAAATAGTTTAAAATAACAAAAACCTTTCGGTACATATTTGTACAGTCTTCAGATTGTAAATCTATGAAGAAACTAAATAATTTTTATACAACTAATCACAAATATCAGAATTTTGCAATAAGAATTACGGTTGTCTATTGTAAGGTACTCATTTATTTATAATTATGTAATTTCTCCGTAGGTTCACGACCTGAAGAATGTACTGTAATAAATAATATGTATCATAATTTATCCATATTTTAGAAAGGCACATGAAAATATATTTTGTAAGCAAAGTGTCTATTGAATTTGAACGATAGGAAATTTGTTTTACTGAAGGAAGGACTTTTGTATTGATTTTGTGATAGTTTAAGAATGTGTTAAAAACTAAATAATTTATTGACTGTCTGGCACTATTCTGCAATATTTACTGAAATTATTAATAAATTCCTACACCTACTGAGTAGGCTATGAGAGTGTAATTAGAAGGTGCTGAGGAAAATGAGGTAAGTTTTAAAAAGTAAATAATTATTTGACTAAGATAATTGTTCTATTGAGCAATATTTACTAATATAAATCATATTTCGCCTACAAAATGCGGAGAGACGGGGAAATATAAGATGAATATAAATGGATTTTACTAATTAGTAGACATAATGTAAAATAGGAAACCACATTACAAATATGAACTGAAACGCTAATACTGTTAGAGTTGGCTATAACGTAACACGAAACCAAAAACTACGAAAACTTATTAGGATAATTCTACACAAAATTATAAACATTTTACTCCAAAGAAAATGTGAAAATGAGGGTAAAAGTCGGAAAAAACTTTTATTTATTGATTTACCACCACAATTGCTTTAGACGTTTCAGAATGTAGTTGCGTAAAATCGAATCTTGAATGCAATTAGTAATCATTGCAACTACCCCTCATGTTTCTAACTATATATTAGGCTTAAAAAATAATTTTTCTTTGAACAAAATTGGCCCAGTCAATACGTATTTCCATTTTCAAAGTAGTTATTTATGATATGAAACATTCTACTTCTAATTATATAAAATGTCAGATGGAATATGTGTTATGCTATTATATGTGTTTACCTATATTCACTCATTTTATTATTAGTTTTGGAGTCTTGAATGCGATAAAAAATTTATATACTAGACGCCGTTCATAAATAGGCGCATCGCTTTTCTTATTTCCCCATTTCTTTCTAAGAAACAAAGCAACCATTGTTAGTGGAAGACAATAAAACAAAGCAAAATGGTTCCCTTGTTAATAACTCAAATGATAAGCTACACCGTTTGATAGGGTTGAGCGATTGTCAATTAATATCTATGTAATAATGGAAGAAAATAGTTATAATTTTTATTTGAGACAGTTATTTTCAATTACTCGTGAAGGTCCTTCAAAGAAAAACTTCTTATCCTTTAACTTGTACTCATCTTGTTACACTCATATTTATTTAAAGAGTGTTTGAAAAGCCCGGTATTAACCTTGGACTATTTTCGAGACATGCAAAGGTACCTTGGGCGTACCCCTGCAGCATCTCGACCTCCTTCTCGTAGTCGGGCCTGCAGAAGAGCTGTCCTTGCTTGATGACGAACTGGTCCCCTTTCTGCAGCCTCACCCCGCACACCACACACACGAAGCAGCGGACGTGGAAGACGCTGTCCAGAGCTCGCATCACCAGCTCTTCGGGGGAAATCCTCTCAGAGCAGCCCAGACACTTCTTCACGTACAGCCTGCAAACACGTGGGACTACACTAACTGTTACGTGAAATATAAGAGCTTAAGGGTCTCAATAGGTTCATGTCAAAAACATATTCAGAATGTATGAACAGATTTTGGATCACTGGAGACAACTACCACTTTTACAACAAATCTTTTTGTCCGTTTTGCCATCGTATTATTTTTATCAGTGGTATATTATTCCAAATAAAATTTAATTAGGTGAATAAATCGCTTGGTCTCAGCCGGGGACAGAACACTGAAATCTCATCAAAACGACCCCCAATATTATGGATTCTACACCGACCATTACATTAATTTTATGTTATTTAGATTATTAATTATATGCTAACAAATTATGATTGAAATTGCTTCATGCGTTTAAATGAAGTTCTGATGACACACACCTAAGCTCCCCTTCCTATATATTTAATTTTTCTGGGAGAAGTACTTTTGTATCCACATATTTACTTCAATATATTTCATAAAACCACAGTTTCATATTCAAAGTAATAAAAATTAAGTGATAAGTACCCTTTTTAAATAATATCAAATTACTGTTGCCACAACTGGGTAGTTTGATAAGATAAACATATCTCAGTTAGAATCTAGACAAATTATCTTGTCCTTAATAGAAACAAGACGTTTCGTCGATAATATTGTAATTTGTTCGTCTGAGATTGTATATCCTCAGAGAACTGTTAAGAAGAAAAGGAGAGATCCTCTAAAGATTCTCGATATATTGGAGTCTGGTCTTTACTCTTGGCACCGAACGTGGAAAGCAAATGAGTTGTGGGGATTATCTCGAAGAGTTATAAACAGGCAAGGAAGTCGAGTAAAGTTTGGTAGTATGCGAGTAGGTGCGCCTGAGTCTGATCTGGTAGGAATCGGAAAGTTGGGATTACCGTTAAGACACAGATGTGTAGTTTTAGAATATGTGTGCAATTAAAGTCAGTTTTACACATTGTAAAAAGTCAGAAAATAAGGGAAGACTGTTAGGGTGAAACCTAACACTGAAGCAGACGAGATCCTGCAGCCAAGTTGTACGACATTCTTCAGCGAACTCGTCGTGTGGGAGGGCTTTTAAAGAAATAAAAAAGACCAAGGTGACAAGATGAACCTTACATATATGAACATCAAAACGAAGTGTTAAACAAAAGAAATGAAATTGGTAATGTGGGAATTTATTATGCCAATGTTTAAAATTTGATAAATAATGTAAGGTATTTGTAAATAAATCGATTTTAAGTAATAGTCAACGATGTAATGGTGGAGTAGTTATTTAAGTTCTTTGAAGTTAAGTGTAATTATGGTGTAGTATAGTATTATTAAGTTCTTTGATTTTTGGTACGATTGTTCAGTTTGCGACGTGTACTCGATGATTACAAAATGGTAGTGGAAACTGTATTATAATGATGTATTAAGTTTAAAATATAATGAAAATGTTCAGGTATGCTAACTATATGATGTTTAGTAATCTAATTGTATGTGAATGACTGTTGAATAAATCGTTGCATATGAGGATGACGAAAGTCGAAAGCTACTGCAGATGGACTTATTGGCTTATTGAAGTTTATTATGTTCTGAATACCACAACGTTTTATATCTTTATTAAAAATTCAGTCTTGCGTGTATGATTCCTTCTGTATCAATTTTAAAGGTTAGTAGAGTCATGAAATGCAAATTATGAAACATATAAAGACCAAAATTCACATACGAAAAATAAAATCAACTATGAATGATATTATTATATGTTTAACGTCTATTGTTAAATTATAGGGACATTGTCAAAAACTGATTGAAATCAACCCGTAATAAAATGGAGTTATCTTCAACCAGTTTTAGGTTTAATGAATTAAAGTGTGATAATAACATGTTCGATACTTCGACTGAGAACTAGATCTCGACCATGTGTAGGTCTATGTCTACGCTCCACTAAAGCGTTCATGCGCTCTAATTACGGTTAGCACAAGAGAATCACGTCATCATAATCATTAACGATAATCAAATAAATCTATTATTCTTCTTCAATAAAATGTTATTGATTGCAGATAAGAAAATATGAGTTATATGAGAGAGCTACTCAAACGAGTACGACGTGCGGCAGATAGAAATATACTGTCTGTTATCCGCTATAATAATAATAATAATAATAATAATGTCATATACCTGTAGAGAAGCTTCAATTATGAGTAATGAGTTAGTCTGTTTATTTTTTCCATTAATACTATGTGATAACTAATAACCATCAATTGATTACGATTAATAATATTCTATAACATAAACTTATGAATGGCTCATGCTTGCTATTTACAGTCATAAATAATACTAATACATTATGCAACAACTTACCACGAGTATTGCGATTAATAGTTCATGCTGACTATTTACGTAATATCGTAATTATACATCTCAGAATCTTCTATAAATTATTTTACTTTATAGAAGGAGTGGCTAAGGAGAAATGAAGATAACTCAGCTTTAAAGTGACTTTGGTTGTTGGACAACTGTTTCAATCTTTGTGGTAATCGGTTAAAGATGGAGATCCTAGAATATATCACAACTTTCAGTTAAATCGACATTATTTGACATATTTTGCAAATATTTTTTTCTTGTATTGAACGTCGTAATTATTTATAAATAAGTGCCTATTTTTGGTCACAAATACAAATACACATATAATTTTTAAGAGAAATCTACATGAGGTTCAACAACAAGTTTTTGAGCTGTAAAAACCTTGTCTTTTCCCGTCGAGTTGATCCAAAATATGACGAGATAGAATATATAATTTATTAAGAATTTTATATACATTTATCCTCTTTATTAATAAATAAATATTTATAAAATAAAATAAATTACTCTTGGTACCTTAATTTTATAATTGAGGTATTTGGTGGATACGTGGACCAATAGATTATGGAAGCGATTTATAGGATTATATTATGGACAGTCAGAGAAAAGAAAATAATACTAACAGTCCGTTACAAGATTTTGTGCATATGCTACATAATTTAATTTTGCCTACACAATCGCCCCATGATTACTTATCTGGAAAGAATGAGAATCTGATTCATGAGTGCGTGATTAAAAAATCTGGTAGCTCTGGGATCTCGCGATCTGATTCATCACTGAGTGATTTAAAGAGCTATTAGCGCTCAGATCAAAGGAGTGGAGTGGATCAAAAGAGCTGCCGCTCATTTCTACCCAATCAATGAATGATCACTCACTCCGCAGAATCTTTTAGTCAGATTTTGACCAGATCGCCATTCTCTACAGTTTATGTGACTGAGCCGAGTATATTAAGTAATTGATTAATCTGATCTGTTCAATTTAATTTATTACTTATTAGAAGACCTATAAATTTAATAGATGAGGTTTCAATCACATTCTTTTAGAGTTACAGATTGTTAAGTTGTGTACTGAGTATTTGTATAGCTACCTGGTTCGCGGATTTCTTTTTCATATTTATCAAAAATATAATAAGGATACACACGCACGCACGCACACACACACACACACACATATATATATATATAAGTTTATAAAAGTTTAATTTTGGTATTTTTATTCTTATAAGTGTGAAACTAAAATACAAACTGTAAAATTGTAAATGGAATAATTTATTGTGTATGTAAAGCTTGCGGAAAATATCAATTATATAATTATTATCGGATATTAATAATAGAAACGTTGTCTTAAATAAATTCCGCTATAATTCTTTTGAAAAAATGAGGTCGGGTAGTATTTTGCGAGATAAAAATCCAAACAAATAAAAAATAATATTCTATAACATCGACGAAAAAATAAAAAAGTTGGTCATTAACTTATTTTATATGAGCTTAGGTTTCTAGGATTTTATTTGCAGTATTTGTAGAAAACATTTACTCAGAATCACGTCTGTAGAGTGCAGTTTACTGGCCACGGTTATGTATTTATGAGGAGAGTGAGGAAACACGTCAGTGGAATGTCGTCATAAATAAAAAATTAAATTATTACGAGTGTGAAAGAGTAGTGATTTATCATGGCAAATAAAAAGTTATTCGATGGGAAATACCACCGAATTAGCAAATAGTGTCGCGTTCTCTGCAGATAGCGAATGTTTTACGGCTTAACTGCGTGGGAAGGCAACGTCGCCGCACTTATCACAACCCGACACCTGCACACACAACGTCTTATCAGATTGATTGATTAAACGTAATTCAGAAAATTAATATAACTGTCAGGCGGGGCGCAGAGCGGAGAAATGATTAAAACAACGCACATTGACTTCGCAAACATGGAGATCTGGTCACTGTTATGTCAACACGAGATAAGCTGTCAGTGTTTGCGCATCGAACAGGTGCCCCGGCAGACACAGAATTCTTCTGCTACATGCGGAACTCTAGTAAAAAACGGCGTATCACGAAAACCCAGCTACATCTGTTCATTACATGTATTAAATAATTATTTAGTCATAAAAGCCTATTACATAAAAAATAAAATATGAAATAAATACCAAACAACGCTTCTGAAGTTCTTGTTACAGTAGGACCCGAACCTAATTTTGTTTAAATTTTTATAACTTTAAAGGATCTAAAAATTCAGCCAGAACATTCTAACCGGCGACAGGCAGGTTGAAGTGGAATTTCCCGGCGCTAGGCTGCCCAACGGGGGACATGCATGTCTGCGACTGGTAATGTTTAGCTTGTATTGCTTAATGAACATTCACGCTTCAAATTTACGAAGGACGCTGTTCCCTATGTCATGGAAAATTACCCGTGCTGAACGAAGGACTCATGAGGATTGACGGAACAAATATCACGTGGGATAGCGTTTTCCTTTGGAGAAGGGATATACGAGTTTATATGGGAGGCGAGAAGCGGAAAAATTGTTCGAGACGTTGAGAAAGCGAGGAGGTAGAGACGGAGAGTTGTTAAAGACGTTGGGAAAGCGACGGGGCAGAGTAGGTGTGAATTGTTGCTCTTTAGTGAGAATGTATTAAGAATAAGGAAGCCAGAGGGAAGAAGGAGGAAAAACTGGGTTTTCCTCGAACAGGTTCATCCCATTTTCCGCCTACAGAGGGAAAAATCTACAATTCAGCCCGAAGGGAGAAACAAGTTCAAGTCACCTTGTTACCTGCATAAAGATACGAATGAAGATAAAACAGGTTCGTCAAGTGAACAAAATCTCTGCTGCACGTGGTTACTTCAGTAATTAACCTTCATATTTAAAAATCGTCCCCTTATTTGCTTGTAATAGCGCACAATACTCATATTAGTAATCTTTATAATAAAATATGATTATATTATGCCCTAAAGGAAGTAATATTATTAAATAAATTAAATAAAATACATTACATTCAGCTGATTCAAAGTCTCAAGAGAAGTCTCAGTATAAAGAAGGTGACGAACTGAAAAACAAACTTATAAAAGCAAATCACAATAACTTGGCGTCCCTTAAAAAATAGACCATTCTTACTTGATGCAAAAGAAAAAGAAATATAGGAAACAAAAATGCGTTGACGTGAAATAAGTCATTTACACTGTTTAAATGATGATTAATATTATTAAACGATGTTTAATTACCATTTGTGTACTTCGTTTAACTTGTTTGTTTCTTTTCGTTGTTTTCCATTTTCCCGGATCCTCTAGTAAGATTTGAGTATCTTTTACTTTGGGGTATGAGTACATTTATTTTTCAGTAATGTGATTTATAATTTTTAATTTAACGTCGTATCCCGGTACAGGTGATACAGTGTGCAGATTTGACACAATAAGATACTAATGAATGAGTTTGCTTTATCAGACAGTCTACTAGTAGGCTGTATATTGCATTAAGTGAGCTACAGAACTCCTCCTTTTGGAACTTGGATAGCAAGGCATTTCTTTCTGGAAAATCCATAATTGTGTAAACAAAAACGTAATTTTTCTCCATTCAGTAATTAAGTATGCAATACGGATCATTACGAAACATTGCTTTGGATGATAGGGTTTCGTTTAGTTACATATATATATAATTTTATTACACAACTATGTAAAGTTGTCTCAGCTTCAGTATTTGGAATGGTGGGGATTGGAACTTGAAGTCTTTTCGATATTCTGATCATATTTTATCCTTGCAGTTTTCAGACAAGGATTGACTCCTTAATAATATTCTTAAAAATCTGACAAAAAATCATGTTTTAGTCGTGATGAGTTCACTGGCCAATTAACTCCTAAAATTAATATTGTACCTCGTAAATTGATGCTATAACAGTTGTATTGATAGTTATCAAGAATTGTACACAGCACGAGATGAAATAAAATAGTAAACACTGGAAAATGATTTTAAACTTATTTAAAAACTGAAAGCAATAGAAGATTTTGACACTGGAAATTAAATATACGGTGTTACACCTATTTTCAAAATTATTGACTGTGAAATTTGCCACGAAACACAGCTTTTTTAAAATAAGTAAAAATTTCAATAAATAACATTTGGTTTAAAATAAATAAATAAAGACGAAGTAAATTGTCTATTTCACTGCCTCGTACCACACAGGTCCCGGGTTCAATCCCTGGTTTGTGTACGGCTTTGAGTGCTGTTAGCCAATCCTCAGCACGCTAGAAACTCACACTTTTTAAAAGAATGGCGATCTCTCTGCCAGAAACCTCGACATCAGAAAGTATTAGAGGACACGATTGAGAGAGACAGAGAGAAACATTATTTATTAAGTAAAATTGATCTAAAGTTAAGAAGCTAACAAGCTATATGAGGGTGACCCTTAAACAGGCAACTCCCCTTTAAAAGCATAGAATGGGAATGCCGCAGGGCTATTTCACACCCTTCCGAATGACGGGAGATGAGTTTGCCGTGGGGTCGCAGCTTTCCCTTCTCCGAGTCTCCACCAGTTTTAAAAGACAGATGGCCGACTGATAAAATGGGAATAGCAGACAACTGTTACAATATGCCCAAGGTCTTCGAGCTCAGTACATATTTTTTTTGGGTAACAGGCTACATGAGGGTGATCCTGAAACAGGCAACTCCCCTTTAATAGCATAGGAAGGGAATTGAAAAAGGGGGGATGCGGAAGGTAGAGCAAGGTAGCTCAGGGTTAACTAAGGCCCCCGGGCTATAGTTTAAGGATCCTACCCGGTGTTTCACCTAAAGAGATGCAGGGAAAACCCTAGAAAACCTGCATCAGGTAGGTCGGGCATTGGGTACTATTCTCACGCCCTTCCGAATGACGGGAGACGAGTCTGCTGTGAGGACGCAGCATTCCCTTCTCCGTGTCTCCACCAGTTTCAGGAGGCAGTTAGCCGACTGATCCAATGGGATCAGCGGACAGCTCTTGCCATATGCCCAAGGTCTTTGACCCCGGTTCATATACCTCCTAAAATAGGTGAAGGTGTCTCGGCATATGAGAACTTTGATAAAAAGTACCCAGAGAGTTCGAGGCATTCCCGACATGATCAGGTGAGCCCCACAGTCACTCTGGGCTGAAGCGTCTACGAGAAACTCCCGCAGCGCCTCCCTCAGTACATACAACTCCTAAAATATTTATAGGTACCAGAGAGAGAACCTTTCTCAGTAGAGAAATGCCTGCGAGAGTAAACTCCCACGGGTATTAATATTCGCAGGTGTTTTCTTCGGGGGTTAACAGGCTACACGAGGGTTATCATGGAACAAGCAATTCCCCTTTAATAGCATATGAAGGGCATTGAGAAGGGGGAATGTGGAAGGTAAGGCAAGCTTGCCAAGGGTTGACTAAGGCCCTCGGACTATAGGTTAAGCACCATACCCTTTGTTTCATCAAAAGGCATGCAGGGAAAACCCTGGAAACCCGTCATCACGTAGTTCGCGCTTTATTTAATCAGATTACTTAATTATTCATTTGCATATCTTTCAACTGAAGGTTATAAAGAATAAATACAACTGTAATTACACATCGAATTGAACACTGAGAAAGTGTAATTATATAAATCTTAATTAGGAGATAAATTTGACTGTTACATTCGTTTCCTCTAATTGCATAACTGACTATGAATTCAGATTTAATTCCAGACACAAAGATATTTAGGCTAAAATATACAATTAAAAAGTAAAAAAGGTGGGAGACTGTCTTTTATGTTGTGAATTAGAACTGTATTTCGGTGTGGTTTAAATTAGATACTTGAGTACGTAACTTGAACTGATATGATTTATTTCTTGTTAATACATCTTTTTGATGATATACACAACACAAAACTTCGACAAACAAGAGACAGTCTGAATAGGAAACGTTCTGACAAGAAAGATATTACACTTTATGCTGTGTAGGCTCTTCAGTACACATTGATAATAATAAACACTTTTTAAAAGGTTATCTTCACTCGTTTCTTGGAAATAAAATTTCACAAGTAATTTATCGTATATAACAGTTACGTATTTACAAAGAATTTTCCAAACTATGCAAATATCTTGCGTTGAACAGTGACGCCACTGTTATTCGCGAAAATCAAGAAGAAGAAACAATGTTGTTTAAGGAAAAAAAAGCTAATAATGGATTATGTGATCCTAAATACATTTTGCTAGCGCCTGTTTAGATGATGATGGAACAATAACCGGATAATTATTCTGTCTACAATATTTTCAAAACGGAGTTCGGAGAACAACAACTATTTCATCAATAAGGAACTAGGTTTTCCCGTTGTAACTGCTGGATAAAGTTTTCTCGGGATTCCAACCGGGTAGCGTCATTCATTTGCCATCTTCTTCACCTATCTTCTTCACCTGAAGAAGATGGCGGTGCAAGCCATCGAAACGTTGTGGCAAATGAACGACGCTACCCGGTTGGAATCCCGAGAAAACTTTACCCAACTATTTCATCGCCTCAGTGCTCCCAGTAAACGAATTGTTTGATTCCAGAACTTCAGAGATGTTTATTATAAATTATTGGAACATTTTTATTCTACAAGATGTGGTTGTATTCTAAGAGTAGAGAATCATGGCGCCTCAGAATAGATAGAGGGGAAAAATAATTGTGAAAACTAAATATTTTTACCAACTTAGTATATTTGATAGGTGTCTCCGATCTTGCGATTTCTTGTTATCTGGAAACAAGAAAGGAACTCATTCACGTCATAAATTATTTACGAGCTGCGCCAGTTTCTGTGAGACCGCAAAACTAATGAAAGTCGCCTTTTAAAGTCCGCACACAACAGATTAGCGGAGACAAACAAAGGCGTTCGTATGACTTTCTTAATAGCGCCATGAATGTTGCTGGCCACGTGGCCTCATGGGTTTGGCACGTGGCGTGTGAATTCGCGTGCGGGCGATAAATGGCGGTCGGGTATTAACCACACACGTGGAGAGAGGCGTGCGACCCGGTTAACTGCCACGGCGACTCTATTTACCAGGGGCAGAGCCGCCATTTACATCAGAATTACACGCCGTCTAAGTGATTGATAATCAAATAACATTATTCATGGAGACTTTGACGTGTGACAGTATCGGGAGTTCTGACGACGTATTTTAAATCGGACCACTGGGAGTAAGCTGATTTAGTATTTTACCACGAGTGAAAATTATCATTAACAAATATTATCATGTCATGGTTATAAGGAAAGGAACCGAAAATTGAGAACTTCCATATTTATTACATTATCTGTACGACTATTATAATTCCTACAACAACTGCAAATCAGTATGACACATACGTGAATCTCAATTATTTATGTGAATGTCAAAGTTAAACTTTGCAAATTGAAATATAATTATACTATTGAAACTAATTTATTTATTGGTACTGGAACTAGTTATGGTTCTTATAGCGTAAACTCTGTTATTGGTTATATTTCTCGAGTTTGTGTCATTAAATTGGAAATCGACGTAGCATAGTAAAGCAGATTTACGGCGTTAGGTATTGATTATATTTCAGAACAAAAAAATATTAAATACTCACAACATGACGGTGTCTTCAGAAATTTTAATATTTCGTAACCAAGGAAACACCCCGATAGATTTTGTAAAAATCGATAGTTTTTCATTTAAAACTATTTCTTAAGCGTCCATTATTCGATGATTACAATAATTTTTACGGTCCTTAACGTTAATAGTTTTAGCAAAACTAATTCCTTCTCTGCAATCTACTGATACAATAGTATTTGATACTTAAAAACCGATTTTGGTAGTGTGCATAATTTTTTATGTGCCACATTTTCTGTTCATCTATCTCATTTCTTGTGACAAATATTTTTGGTTTATCGACTAATACGTAAAGTAGTTTGCCTCATTTATTTTCTAATTGTAACAATCGTCTGGCAGGTTGCCTTAAAGGCCACATCTCGCACAAAAAATATTTATAATAGTTATTATTTATACCAGTGCCAGCGGTTCCATCTAACAGTGCGAGGAAGTTGTTACTTTAGTTCGCTGTGAAGAGTTCAATACCACAGATGACGTCACACTTCAGACGCTTCCACCAACTTAAATCACGAACAGGAACCACAATACATGCGTTCATTATTACTAGTAGTAAAATATATCTTAAATATTATTAACTCGTATCTTCTTTACCTACTCCAACTTCAGCTATTATTGTGATTCAATTTCTACGACCCATAAAGGGAGAACCTTTCGCAGGCCAACTTGGAAATCAGATGATGGAGCAAGGATATCTTTAATCTTGGCGATGTGTAACAATTTCGTAATTACATTGCTTATATTATTCAACCATTACTCATCAAATACTCGAAATTAAAGAGATTATAGATTTTAACTTAATGGATAAAAGTATTTCCAACTTACGGTTAAATGATAATTGATTATCTCAAGCATACATTTCGTCTTTCTAAATAAAATTAACTTCTCACCTCTCTTCTAAATTAGTAATAGGCTTAAAATTTCAGTATCAAACAAATTTTAAACATAATTTTTCTGATATTAAGTTCAATAATAAATAAATAAAAATACGGCTAACTAAGTCAACAAATATATTTGATTGATATCACACAAAGTTGGATGAAACGTCGTATTGGTATTCTTTAAATTATTTAAATAAAAATATCGCCAAATATGTCAGAAAAAAATGGGATTGGTATTTATATTAATTAAATACTAATTAAATTTATTTTCTGACTTATTTGGCAGTATTTTTATTTATTTACTATCATCGCAAACCCTACACTTTGCTGATGATACTGTTGTATTGGGAAAGTAAGAAAAACTCTTGGAAATATGATAAATGGCATGGACGTAGTCCTGGAGATAAAGTTCAACAATGAGGATTAATAAAAGGAAAACCAAGGTAATGGTTGTGTAGTCTAGGTAACAGTGGAATAACAAAGAGTGTTAGCTTGGGAAGGGATATTTTGACGGAAGGTAAGGAATTCTGCTACTACTGAAGCGTAATAACTAGGGATGGTAGAAGTATAGTAGACATAAAAGGAATGCTTTATCGAAAAATAGGAATTTATTTACGGATAATATAAGTGCGAAAAATGCTAAAAATGTTCGTATTTTGTGTTATATGGGTGCGAAACGTGTACGATAGGAGATGCAGAAAGGAAAAGAATAGAAGCCTTTGAAATGTGGTGCTATAGGAGAATGCTGAAAATAAGATTGACGAATAGAATCACTGAGGAGGAAGTTCAAAATAGAATGGGGGAAGAGAGAACAATATGGAGGATGTTTACCAAGAGAAGGGGTAGATTAATAGGCCACGTTTTAAGACATGAGAGTCTTGTACAATTAGATTTAGAGGGAAGCTTGTAAGGTAAGGATAAAAGAGGGAGGAAAGGATGGAATACGCTAATTAGATTAGGCAAGATATGGGATGTGGTAGTGAGCGGAATTGAAAATCTTACGCAAGGTAGGTTAGAATGAATGCTTACCAGTTTTAGGAATTAATACTACAGAAACAACAACTATCAAAAATATATTATTTCAAAATTTACAAAAAATTAAATCCGGCATAACCAATACAATGAGATGTTTCCCTGGCAATCACTTCCTAACCTCTTATCAACTCTGCTTCACACTCTTCGCTTTTTCCCCTCTCTGGCTTTCAGCGATCTCTCCTACTGAAAAATATAAATATTTCAAACCAACATAAAAGTTGTGGAAGACAATGTAAAATTTATTTATTGTTGTCTGATAAAGAGAAAATATTTATCGAAGAATATAACTACGCTTTTGGTACATTCACCCATCAAAGGGACGGATGGCAGTTTCATATTTTTTAACGAAATCTCTTTGACTGATAACGATCGAAATGAAAGGTATTCGAACATTTGTAATTTTATTAATAGAGGGCTAATGGAATTATTTTTTGTCGAATAAACTTTTCATTCCTGTTTACAACTATTTAAAGTTCAACCAAATTGGTCCGTTTCTTCTGGTGGAGGACCCTTCACTTTGTAAACAGGGTGTTGAGGAAAAGCACGAGAAAAACCAAGATTTCTGCTTACAATACGCTGTTCAGGCCAATTATAGAATATGGGGTAACGTTCTGGGATCCATATCGAAATGAACACACTCTTGCCTTGGAAAAAATACAAAAACGGGCTGAAAAAATGTTTGGGGGTCGATTCGCGAACAATCCTCACTAGAGTTTAGGTCTCAGTAATAGAAGGAAACGTGTGAGGTTGTTCGCAATATATAAAGCTTATAAGGGTGAACCGGCCTGGAAAGAAATAACAAACAATCTTACGGCGCCGAATTATATTTCTAAAAATGGCCACTCGTTCAAAATTAAAGAAACAGGGCAACGCACAGACGTAGGAAAACTTTTTCATTTGTAAATACGTCAATACGCGATTGGAATTCCTTTGCCTGCAGAAATACTGACGGCTTTTCTGGGTAGCGTAATTCAGTTTAGGAATAGGCTAAGAAAATTGGAGTAGTATTTTTTAGAATCAGTGAAATGATAATAGTGAAGTGCAGTGAAGTAATTTCTGTGTCACTCCTTTCTTTTCTTTTTCAGATAAAAAACTACACTACAAAATTCTTCCTTAGTGTAAACTTTTTGTAATTGTATTTGTGCTTTCTTTGTATATAGCTGCCACCGGGAAAATGCCCAATAGAAGCTAAGTAATAATAATAATAAATACAAAAATAGATAATAAAAAGTGAGAAAATTCAGCGTGTGAGTGAATGATTTTTTTGTTTTTGTTTTTGTATATGCTGTGCATGAAACGTTACTATGTAGTAAAGTCAGTCGTAATATTTTGTACCATTATTATGAGTTATGAATATATGTTATCAATTAAAAATTCCGAAGGTAACTCGTTAAAGTACGAACGTTTCCAATATGTTAATAACGGATGTAATTGTTAGAAATCTTGAAAACGCATTTATTAATATGTCCAAAGTCATATTTCGTTCATTGTTAATAGTTTATTTAAAATTGAACGTTTCTCTGCTTAATGGAAATATGAAACGCGAGTGTCACCATAGCAACAGGCTCAATATGATGAAATAAATTTTATATGATTAATTTTCCTCACAATATTAGGAAGACGAAATATTTAATTCACCCCACTTAAGGCGTATCGTAAGACTTAATTAATTTCCTGTGTTGTACATTGAAAGAATTTTTTCGCAATCACATCTGACGCTGACAGTTCCATCAATCGCTGCAGCAGCGTGCTTACCATAAACAAAATAATTTTTAATGTTTAGACCAATAAAAATAATTAAAATAGCATTCTACGTTGCCTTTTCCACAATTTCTAAAAATAAAAGCAAAAATCCGGATATACCGAAACACGGTTATTACGAGGAAACTCGGACGGTCCCGTTGCGCTCGTTAAAATCCAGTTCAACATAATTATAAGGTTCACAGAACATAACTTCTGGGTATTCTATGTTAACAAATTTATTTATCCGGATTCAATTAAAATTTTTCAAGTAAACAGATATTATAAAACACGTACCGCAGATTAGTTCGTTACTTCTTGTAGACTTACTAAACTGATTACCTGCAAAAGAATAGGAACAGTTCCAGATTAATTAAATACTGTCAATGTGAAGAAATTCACAGGGAAAATAATCGTTTGAAGAATATATTAAAATTACATTTGAGTTTCGGGGCGACGTTTAGACAGATATAAGAGAAAAGAATAAGAGAGGATCAAGGGACAGCCTTAAATTCATAGGTCCGTGAACAGGGTTAAAAATGGCCAACGAAGAAATGTAACTATAGGCACCAAGGATCAGAGAGCAATTTAAATAGGATGCACGTAACAATTTGAATGAACTTAATAAAGCAACGAAAGTTACTTACAATGTTGATTGACCTCATAAATAATACGGTACACGCTAACGCCTGAAGTTCGGGGCGTTAATTTTGAAATTGATAGGTTGGGTCATGCAGGATCCAATAAGACGAATATAAATTATTTCCATAGTGGGAGAAATAACAAAAGGAACAATTCTGGAATCCAATCAGATACCATGTAGATATCACACTGAGAGGTTGGACAGATACAGTGAAGTCAGTTACCTGATAGATAGCCGAAGGGAAACAGAGGGAGATAACTATCGAGTTTAGCTGACTCATAAACGAGCATCAGGCGCCATATTCCACAATCAAGAGGAAGCAGATTGAATTTCCCGGCATTTATTCCTCTAATTTTTTAAGCTAACGCCACACGCTTAGTATAACACATTTGAAAATTTACGTGAGTTATTAAGTATATATATATATATATATATATATATATATATATATATATATATTGACGTAATAGTATGGTTGACTACTTAGAATTATATCAAAATAGTCTCATTTCATGTTAGTTTGATTTAACAGCATATTTTTCCTATTGAGTACCGATCTAAAAAAGATAGAGATAATAAGTTGTATTTATTGATGTATAATGAAGTATTAAATTATTTTCAGCTTTTATAATTAAGATTTTGTTTTAACTTATTAAGTTGCCCAATATTTTATGTGACTGGAAGTAAACAATTTAAAGGTTTTTAAACGATTTACTTATTTTTATGACTGATAGAAAAACATGAGATAATTTAATTAAAGTAATTATTATAATAAATAAAAAGGTGGGAAATAAATCAGCAAATAATTTAATTACTATTTAATCAATACAAATAAAACGTTTACTCCAAATTTGTGTACTTTTTTCAGGTAACTAATTAAATGGTTGAACTATTTACATTAGAAGAATCTGGTATTGTGGACAATCTCCCGCAACGGTTACAGCCGAAATGTTGTTTTAACATTTTAAAATTTAAGCAGAAAATGATGTTTGAATAACATTACAAGTATCAATATTAACAAATTGTTGAAATTTCTGACTTTATTAAAATAAATAGTTTAATTCAAAGATCAATTTTTAAACATTAAGTAAAATAAATAGATAAAACTATGGTCAAATATATCAGCAAACAAATTTAATTAACACTTTTTTCCTTGGCTCTACAACTCATTCATGGCCTTGGCAAACGCGTCGACTGCGGACTTTTATCTTTTTATATTTTCTAGGCTAACCCAACCTATATGTGAGAGTTGCTCTGCGCTCCTATCTATGTCTCCCACATACAAGAAGACAATAAATACCACAATTGCGAAATTCACTGCGGAGGATCTCTTCACAAACCCCAAAGCTGACATACTCGTTTGGAAGTTCTTTTTGAAGCAAATTTGTTCAATGTTTTGTAATTATAAATGCTATTAATTAAAACGATGTAATAGTTATACGTAGTCGCTAATGACCTAGGTGTCGAAGTGACTGTAAACTTGAAATAAAAAAGACGACGTTTAAAACACCTGAAGAAGTCCATAAACATGGATGAAACGTTGTATTTATGTTAACAAATGTTAATAAAATACGTTTCCAGATGTTATTTAAATAGTGAAGTTATTAACTCTTCATTATTGGATAAGATAAATAAATAACACAGACAACTTAGATCTACAGATATCCTGCTTCCACAGCAGCAACCAAAGATGTTTGATAAAAATGAAGGACACGTTGAGCTGTTTTTATTATAGGTTAATATTTATTTTATAGAAACCTTTGAAATGTGGTGCTATAGGAGAATTCTGAAAACCAGATGGGTGGATAGAATCACTAACGAGGAAATTCTGAGCAGAATAGGGGAAGAGCGAACAATATGGAGGACGTTGTCTAAGAAAACTGACAGATTAGTAATCCACGTTTAAAGACATGTAAAATTAGCATTAGAAGGAGGTGTGTGCGGTAAGAACGGACGAGAGAGGCCGAGGATAGAATATGCTGAACAAATTATGGAGGATGTGGGATGTTGAAGTTATGAGAAAATGAAAAGGCTTGCGCAAAATAGGTAAGCAAGGAGGGAGGCATCATACTAGTCTTAGGATTGAATATCACAACAACAAAATCAATCTTTTGTAATTGAATAAACTTTAAATTGGCAGTGTTATTCACTTATTTCAATGACGTCAAATAAACGTAATTAATATTACTATATAATTGTATGTATTTTTTATTGTAGTAGTGGCGTGGAACCATTTATCAATTTTTTTTGTGGCGAGTTTTAATACCTTATAATAATTTCTATATCTCGCAGCTATGTTACTAGTTTATTTATCGTATTTTTATTTATTTATTCGACTGACTGGTCATTAGCGACCACAGCGACAACTATTTACATATTATTATACAATTATATACACATTATTTCCTATTCCTATACCAGGCTGGAGCTAGGAGGTGTATGTACTGGGGTCTAAGATGTTGGGCATACGGTAAAAGTTGATCGCTGATCCAATTGGATTAGTCGGCCAACTGCCTCCTGAAACTGTTGGTGACACGGAGAAGGGAATGCTGCGACCCTACAGCAAACTCATATTCCGTCATTCGGTAAGGCGTGAGAATAGTATCCAATGCCCGACCTACCTGCTACAGGTTTTCTATTGTTTTCCCTTAATCTCTTTAGGTGAAACACCGGGTAGGACCCTTAAACTATAGCCCGGGGTCCCTAGTCCCTACCTTGCTCTACCTTCCACATCCCCGCTTTTCAATTCCCTTCCAATGCTATTAAAGGGGAATTGCCTGTTTCAGGATCACCCACATGTAGCTTGTTAAAATGATGCGATTATAAACAAAACGCCGAAATAAAATTTCTAATATTTTTGTCACAGTTAATACGTATTTTTACTAACAACCAAAAAAGCTACTATGCTACAAAAAATAAAAAATAAACATGAATTTTTACTGACATATTAAACAAGTTTGAATGAACCAACAAAAATCGACACGCTGTACAAATCAATCGTTTTTACTCAGGTTGAAGTGATTGTTATAGGCTATAGGCTTCTCAACCAAAGTATTTCCATAAACCTCTGACGTTTAAGACTCGTATATCTATATTTTTGTTTGAAATAAGATAAGCTTCGTTCCAATATCTGCCTTCTGATCTCCAGAGACGTCATGCTTTCCGCCAATGGTGATATACTTTCTTTCTCGTGCGTGGGAAAAGAAGTTTATATTTTTTCTTTGTAGTCACAGTCCATGCTGAATGGTAATTTAGGGTATTTATCTACGTAAAAAGAAATTGTATATTGTTTCCCAGAAAATATATTTTTTATTTCGAATTTTTATTACTATACGTACCGAGACTTAATATATACCTATTTGTACCGCAACCGGTCAGATGTCCGGTTTTTAGAAAAGGATATTATTTGGCATATCCCGTTGGACCTGGTTCTGTTATGAAGTATTGGTCTTCCATGTATAGCACCTATTTGCATTTCTTTCCGTACAGTTCCATCAATTGAAATATGTTGATAATTTTTTTCACTCTCTTCTTCAGAACTTCAGAGCAATCACATTCTTTTTTGTCCTCCTCGTTTATTCATAATATTTTCTTCCTCAGACTCACTGTCTAATGGATCGTTATGATTTCCAAATAACATTTCTTCTTTTCCAGAGTGTTCATCTTCATCAGTTCGTATGTTATTTCTTTCTGCTAAGCAATTCGACTGCCTTGATTATTTCGACATTTTTCTGGGTATACGACAACACTAATAATAAGAACCATATTCCGTAGATCCTGTAAAGAAGCTAATCTTCAAGGATGTGGAATGGGTCAGGGTGTACATTTATTACATTATTTTATTGTATAAAAGATAAATATACTTATAACAAATTTTTGTATTATAAACTATTATAAACTAATTAATAATTACTCTTCTCCGATTCTTCTATAAATTCCTTTATTGAATAGAAGGAGTGGCTAAGCAAAAATGAGCATAATTCAGTCTTAAATTTACCTTGATTATCGGACAACTGTTTAATTCTGTGCGGCAGTCTGTTGAAGATGGATATCCCTGAATAATGCACACCTTTCTGTGCAATTGACAATGTTTTACATTTTTTATACAGATTATTTTTGTTCCTTGTATTGAAGGGATGAATATCAGTATTATTAAAAAATAAGTGCCTATTTGTGATTACAAATAACATCAATGAATAAATGTATTGGCACGTTAAAGTGAAAATGCCTAACTTTTTGAACAGAGTTCTGCAAGAAGTTCGTGAGGAAACCTGACATATTGCTCTAATAACACGTTTTTGACTAATAAAAATCTTATCTATGCCTACTGAGTTGCCCCAAAATATAATACCATATGATAAAACAGAATGAAAATATGCAAAGTATACTAATTTTCTTGTTTTTAAATCACTGAAGGTGGACATTGCTCTGACAGCATATGTAACTGAGCTGAGTTTCTTAAGTAATTGATTAATCTGATCAGTCCAATTTAATTTATTATTTACTAAGAGACCTAAGAATTTAACAGAGGAAGTTTCATTTACATTTTTGCTGTCGTATTTAAGTGTTATAGATTGTAAAGTTGTGTTGAGTGTGTGAAATTGCATGAAATGTGTTTTGTCACAGTTATTTGTTAGTCCGTTCGCATTAAACCATGTTAACAGGTTAGTTAAATTATTGTTACTTGCCTCTTCTAGTGTGTCTTTGTTACTTTTTACTATTACACTAGTATCATCTGCAAAGAGGATAGCTTTAGAAGTTGAATCTATGGTATTAGGAAGATCATTTATATATATAAGGAATAATAATGGCCCTAATACTGATCCCTGTGGGACCCCAGTTTTAATAATTCCCCAATCTGATTTATGTATTTCACCTGTGCACGAGTCTTTTAATACTACTCTTTGCATTCTATTTTGTAAGTATGAATTAAACCAAGAAAATGAAGTTCCTGTTATTCCATAGTACCTCAGTTTTTCTAGCAATATACTATGGTCTACACAATCAAATGCTTTACTTAAGTCACAGAATATACCTAATGGGTGATTTTTTTATTTAATTCTTCTACTATGTCGTCTAAAAGAGTAACGGAAATGGAGAAACGCTCTAAAAAGCAAAATATAAACTAGCTACCAACATATCTCGTTTGTTATTGCCTTATGTCCACTAAAACGATATTTGCAACTTTGAAATTTTAGGCAGTTTATTGAAATTCACAATTAACGACTATTCTATACAGAGATTACCCGACAACGGTCTTTGCAGAAGTGTACCACAAAATCAAGAAATACTACAATACAAATATAAAAACAAGTGCAATGCTCTTATAAAAAGTTGTCGGTCAAATGACCTGTGGTGGTAAATAACGGCTAGGTTACACGTGTTTATCAGATTAAACAAATGATGTAAAATTAACTTTGTATATTTAAAAGAAATAATCATGAAGTCTAATGAAGAAGAGCAATAATGTTTTATGCAAAATTTCTAATAAAAATTTTACAACCGGTCATGGTACGTTTAGTGGTAAGTACTTAAAGCGCTCAGTTCGGACATTTTACCTTTTAGTGAAAGATGCACATACTCTTGTGTACAAAAAATATCGCGAACAGTTACAAGATAATTAAGGCATTCATGCGGTGAGACGTGTTAAATTCAAGATTTTCGACATTACATTCGTTACTAGATCGGCGCGTTATTTACCATCGCAATTGAAATATCACAGTTGTGACAGATAATACGACTATAATTACTGTTCCGGCAGCTAGGAAACCTCTAAAAGCGGCCCTGATTGGTGGCGAAACCAGGTGGACGGCCGAAGATGTCGGCAACATTGGCAACGCAGCCGCCGTTTCCATAGCAACCTCTTTCTCGCGACGCCGTTGATTTGATTTCGGGGACCTGGGCGCTAATTTGAGGAGTCGTGTCATGCGTCCGGGATGCGCGGTATTTTGTGAGTATTTTTTAATATGATTGTGATCGAGGGAAGATGTTTGGCTGGACGAGTAGCCGGGAGTGACGTGACTGGCAGACAGGGCAATATCGCGCCGAGTCAACACTCTCCACGTCGGCAAACAGGCGCCCGCCAAGATTCATTAGCCTCCGGGGTGGAGAAACTGCGCCCCAATTTTTACCCTTGTTTCTCCATTAGCGCTGCCGAGCCCACATCTATTTCGACCGGGGGCTATCGTGCGTCAAAGGAGAAATCATTAACAGCAGTTGTTGACTAGGTCGTATAAAAATGATTTGTAAGTCTCGCAAGACTCTTAAGTTCAGAAATCATCAGAGTTTCAATTTAGTATATTTCTCAAGGGAATAGAATTTTTCGAAAAAAAAGCTATATAACGTAGATATCACAGTTCGTAAACAACTTCTAGAAATAGTAATAAAAATAATAGTTCTTTAGTGAAATAAACGAGAAACACAGTCAAGTCATAAAATTTTATTGATAAAACTTGAAACATAAAAAAATAGCAAGACGTATGTCAAAACACCCCTTTTCTCCCCAACGAAAGTATGATTTATCAGCTTGTAGATACAGCATTAAAATTATCTCGTCGGAAGTATCATAATAATAATTTTCAGTGAATTCTAAATTTATTGAAAAAAATATACAAGAACTACCTGATTGCCCGGCGATGCCCGGGAATTCATTTACATTAGTCCGCTACAGTGTTTAATTAGGACAGTAATCTCTTGATGAATGGCTTAGGAATGCCTTAGAGCACCTTTTAACTCGCAGTGTGTTTATGCAGGTTTTCTAGGGTTTTCCCTGCATCTCTTTAGGTGAAACACCGGGTAGGATCCTTAAACCATAGCCCGGGGCCCCTAGTTAACCCTTGGCTACCTTCCGCATCCCCCCTTTTCAATTTTCCCTTCCTATGCTATTAAAGGGGAGTTGCCTGTTTCAGGATCACCCTCATGTAGCCTGTTACCCCCCAAATAATGTTAGGGTTATAGAAGTAATAAGTAACACTAACCATCAACCATCTTAAAACAATAAGCATTAAGTATGTATGTTATTCTAATTTATGGACATCTTAAACTTAACATATACAAGAGAAGAACCTGGTAGTACTTCAATCGCCTTAAACTAAATAATTACCATTAAAGTAATTATTATTATTAAGGGAAAACTTCAATCGCCTTAAACTAAATAATTACCATTAAAGTAATTATTATTATTAAGGGAAAACTGGTTTCAAGTGTACTCTCTGCAACGTGGGTACTTTAATGAATCTTAAACCGAGCGTTTCACGAAGTGTGTTACTCAGGGCTATTGTATATAGTGGTTTGACAGGTAAAATAAAAATAAAAATTACTATTTAACTGTTAAAACCTTAATAATAATTTTTTTATAGTTCTATCTTTATGGAAGATTTATTGACTTGTTTGATAATTGCTGCATTATTGTTATTTATTTTCTTGGCTCTGCAGCCCTTGAGGGTTTTGGTCAACCTTTCGCGACACATTCCGAATTTGGTGGTGTATCTGATCGGCGGATCGATTCTACTCCTGTCTGACCCCCGATCTCCATGTCCTTGAGTTATGGTACGCGCCTTACTTTGAAAAAATTAATCTTAGTAAAAATATGAAATACAATATTAATACTTTAGACAAAATTAACCCTTTACACTCTAAAGCGTGTTAAATTGGTCAGAGGAAAATCTCTTTAAGAGCTAGTAGTAATAAAAAAAATTAAATTTTAGGTTCAAAATTATTGAGTCAAAACATTAAGTAAAGATAATTTCGATTAGGAAAATGTAAAAATGGTAGATAAAGAATGTGTATGAAAGAAATATTGGAATATAACTAAATATTAGAATACGAATGTGAAGAATTATGTTATAGATTATTGACATCTTACATTGCAAAAATAAATTTTCAATGGTATGATACGTTGAATATGTTCTAAATATTTTCATAAATATTTTATTTAACCTTTAGGCTGTGTTATTCATGTAGTATAAAAATAAAATAATTGAACTTCTACATCATTTCTGCCTATTATTCTATATTAAGTCACATTTCAACGATGTCTTTATACAATTAGCCCCTTCTGTGCCTTATCCCACCGACCTAAATAGTAACTTTTGATTTCGTTACAGATACAAATGAATCAAAATTAACTTATTTATTTGGAACGTTGTCTCAACAATTCTCAGCCTATTAAGAAAATTTTAGCACTCTATTAGCCTATTTATATAGAGTATAAAATTTTATGTAAAATTTTTAAAATTTTCTTTAATGCTGCAAAAACTACGGAGAGAGAACAGACTTGTAATTTTGAAAGGCGATGAAAATTATACAGCGGCGTATGTGACCGGAACTTTACCGATCCTTAGATATATATGTGATTGCTCCGGTAAAATTTATGTAACAAATAAGCCCCAACGCGACAGAAGACTACTTTATAATAAAAAAGAAAGAGGCTCAAGATTGTTAAGAATCTGTGTTACGCATAATTTGCGAGTGTACTGAGGAAATTGGTGTTATGTTTATTGCCTTAAGTTTCTAAGCGCAGTTTTCAATTCTCCTGAGTTGCGTGTCCGTTTGAATGCAATGTTTTGAATATGTTACTTATCACGTATATTTCTACCGCATTACAGAAAGTCGTACTTGTTTATTGTCAAAATTGATTAAAATATTTATCGAGCCATTTACTTCCCGCTTTCTGTAATCAATTCTTACAAGGTGATTATGGATCTTTGAGATTACTGCAGTCCATTTCGTTCACCCTTTATTTTGTTTACTGAACTGTACCGTCTTCTGTAAACGGAAACCAATTAGTTGGGTTAAGGTGTGCCACAAAAATTATCACCGACTCACGTGTCATTAAGACAGAATTGGCGACGTTAAACTTTTGGAACATGGTGTCCGGCGATGCCTTTGATAACTGGCTGTCTCACGTCTCGTCTATAATTGCCTGTATGAAGTCTCTACTACTTTCCTTAAATAACTGCCCCTCATCAACTTTTCTCGATACCTCGGATCTCCCCTCTAAACCAAAATTACCCACGACTTTTTCCAATTGTCAACCCCATCACAACTTAATACGGGGCAACAGGTCTTCCAGAAACGTGAAACCTCATTTCATGTGAAATAAACCCGTTCGTGCCAATATTGTGGCATCTGAGATATTCCCCTTGTAGAATTTATAAACCTTGGTCAGCGTCGGCGTTTTCATCCCTCGTAGGCCGCCGATGAAGGGGGATTTGCCGTAGACGCTCATACCTGAAGGGCACTTACCTTCGTAAGTTCTGAAGGTAAGAGAATTTGGTTCCAAAAAATTATTTCAAAATATGAAAATTACTGTATGACTTTAAATTAGCAATTAGAGAATGAAGTATTCGTATAGCAACCAAATAAAGTGATACAATAGATACCACACAACATTTCTGTATACTGTAAATGATGGGGGGGAGATTATTTAATGAATTTAATAATTGAGTTCAAATATATATATTTATTAATTGTAAACACGATAATTTTTAATATGAGTAGTGCGTAGATATATTAAGTTCAAAATAATTATTTAAAAATGGGATTTTATTAAAGATCTCAGGTTATTAATGGTTTGGGTGATCACGTGTAGCAGATCTGTTCGTTGACGAACCTGAGTTGTTTCATAGGCGTCTCGCTGTAATTTCCGTGTTGTGGACAGGATGTCCGAGTTTTATGGTCCAGGTATCAGTCGCAGTCCCTTTGTTGTTTTTCCGAGCCGCCGAGACGACGCGCGGAAAAACCCCTTCTTCCTGACAAGCGACTTTGTCATTCCGGAATATTTGGTATTCAAGTTCCCGTAAATTATAATAAAAATTTGGACGCGGGTTCTACTGCGCTACAATACTTTGTAGTTTTCTCAAGTTTTTGATATAATATCGTTTATAAAATTCACGAACCATAGCCAGGCAACGTAAACAATATCACAGTTAATACAGAAGAATTTAGCTTAACAATAAAAGATCATACCTATTACGGAGGTTCGTCGTATTCAAGTAAATAATAAATTTTACGTATTTGTATTTTAAGGGAGCCAAGGCCTCCAATCAAGCTCATCTGTTTCTTCTTCTTGGTCGGCGCTACCGCCCTTGCAGAACCCTGGCCTTCTTTATCACCTTCCTCCATTACTTTCTATCCAAATCTTTATTGTTTTCAGTCTTCCTTCATATCTTCAAGCCTCCTTTTCATAGGCCTTCTCCCATAAAGTTTTTCTCAATACAATTTCTTAATGCTTCGAGTCTCTGATATTCTATGAGCCGGCCGATCTTTTAATTACAATATCCACCTGACAAAGAAATGTTTACAGCCTTTTTCCTCTCTCCCGTCTCCAGAAAACTTTCTTCCACATCTCATAAGCCAACATTTCGTGTTATCTCGTTAATGTTACACAATACTAAGATTTTATTGACAAATTCAGTGATTCAACGACTAATTTAATATTGCAATTTCAATGGGGTGTTTAGAAATAATACATTTACAGTCAATAATTATAATGCATTCTGATTATATCGCTCTACGCGTGTGATACGTAACAATAAGTATTAGGGAAGCTGAATTCAAAAGATAACAAAATAGATCTAGAAAAATTCATAGCAGTTATTTAACATGCGAGTGAAACAATTTTTCGTTTAGTTATTCAATATTTAAGGCGAAATTTTTTATAACACGATTCCGTTGGTATCTGTTACAAAACTTCTTTCTTATCGTTACATGATCTTAGGATGCATGGCAGCTTACTATGGTTTAATGTGCGCTTCGTCACGAAAAGGTCAGATTTTACGCGTGTGTTGGCCTTGTACAATTCTGTGGAAATACTAAATCCGTGGTTTTCCAGCTCGTTTGCTATTCTTTTTTCCGTTGGGCCCCCCAGTTGCCGAAGTAGGGGCATTGCGAGTCCGGAGCGAAATGTAGAGCAGCGAGGCTTCTCGCCTAATGGCTAATAAATGAATATAAATACTGTCGGCCGTCGCCGAGAATATATTAATACATTATATCGGTCGTCGGAGGAGGAAGGGGATTGTTGAGGGGGCGGGCATAAAAAGGCCCCCGGGTCTTTGTGGCGTCACGTGCACGTCACAGGTGGCGCAGCCATATTGCAGTGTCGCCAAGTCGGGCAATATGTTGCGCGCGTGCCGCAGCCGCCCGCCGTGGTTTATTTTATTGAATAGTGGGGGGAGGCGCGGCAGCAGCGGCAGCAGCTTCCTTTGATGTTTTGATCTCACCCTGCTGCTGCTGCTGCCGCTGCCTGCCTGCCTGGATATGCACACGCACACACGGCCGTGTGTATGTGTACACGCAGGCTTACATATGATTATGATATTGCGCTCAACATACGTTCGAGAGTTGGCGTGTCAGCCAGAGATGGAGTGAGTGGGATTTAGTTACAAAGCGAGAGGGAGTAGCTGGGTTCGAGGCACTCCACTCGAGCACGCGCCGAGGAATGCGTTTGCTTCGAATATGACATCAACGACAATGATGGTAGAGTCGAGCATTCGCGAAAAAAAAAGGCAGAAAAAATTTTTTCCTCCCCAGTCTAATAAAGGTAATTTTGCACAGGTATTTTTTTCCCATTACAATCTTACAATCGGACTGACGATACAATACAGAATTACTAATGATTAGCTCCTCTAATTTAAAAACTTTTTTAATATTGTGACAAGAGCTTAACCTGCTGTGGACTCATTATTTATTTAATAGCATGAAATGCACTTCGCCAGTTTACTGGTCAATATTCCAATATATTTTTTAGATAATTTTTCCGACAAAATTTAGAACAGATACAAAGTCCCCACCATCCTAAACCCTCTAGACATATCAAAATAATGGTCTTCTTTAATAACACAGGATGAGCCTCACTCTACGAAATCAGTGAAGAATGTAAGCTACATTGTTTTAATTGTTAATAGTGTGATTAGTAAATTGTTCGGGTATACAAGAGTGGAAAGATCTCGCAACGGTATTGGCGTTGAATCTTAGTGACTAGAGCAACCGCCCGGTAAGCGGGAGGTCCCGTGTCCGTTCGAGATTTTTCCATGTTAATCTCCTAATTTTAGTATCATACCCTTTGGATGAGCTTCAATTCAAGCAATTATCATTGCTCTGAATTTATTAAAAATAACTTAAAATTGTATCCTCACTATTTTGAGGAACCTGGTTAGTGCAATATGCCTTGACTTGTTTTATTTGAAAATGGGCCTGGTCTGAAACTTTTCTAAGTGTACTGTAATCAGGTTATTCTTGACATGAACCTTCTAATTTTTTTAATTGAATTTACAAATGGCATCAGTAATTAAAATGTGGATTGAAAGAAAACGTTATAATTTCGTACACTAAAACTATAAATGTACCTAAATTTGACACATACTCAGTTGACATAAACTATTTTAATAAAGATCGAAGGTTTTCCCGGTGTGTATTCCGAATAAACAATTCTTGGGTTTCCACCCGGGTTAAATGGAGTTTAAGCCACGACGTTTCAATGGCGTACTGAGGCATCGTTCTCAGGTGAAAGAGTACGCCATCGAAACGTCGAGGCTTAAACTTCATTTAACCCGGGTGGAAACCCAAGAATTGTTTATTTTAATAAATATTACTGTATTTTTTTAATGATAGGGATTAATTTATTTAGTATCACCTTGAGAAGGGATAAATATGTTTCTAATTGATTATTTATAATAATCTGTTTTTATACCCTGTCTGATATCGTTCGTAAATCAAAGTTTCGTTTATTCTTATAATAAAAAATATCAATGCCACAAGAATAATAAAAATTCATAGTAGACTGGGGGTTCCGGCATCTATGGGTGAAATTTGAAGTTAATGCGGTTGAGAACCAGATGATTTTTTGGGGGGGTCATTCGAAACCTGTTACGTAAAATAAAAAATGACCACATTTAAGGAGAAAATTATTAAGAGTAACTGAGTAAAATGTTATAAATAGATCCTACGTAGATCTTTATCTATAATTTCCAAGTCTACTAAATCAGTAATTTTTAATATCGAAAGGTCGAAATATCCTCTTGATAGCTTTAACGCACATTGTCTTTATTTCAAGCTCTGAAATGTAATTCCTAGGGAGGAAAAGCTGATAGGTCATTGAAACTAGTATAAGAGAATACGCGCCTAATATTTCCTACAACAATCAGTTATCTCAGATATATATAACTAATTGTAAGTAATCTTTCAATTAGTGCTATAATAAAAATCTCGACGCTATACGATAGAATTCTGGAAATGTTTTGTATCAAAATTATTTAAAGATCAATTAAAGTGTAACCAAATAAAAATATTTAAATGATCCCTTATGTTTAAGATTTTCAGTTAATAATTGCACTTAAGATTTAGACAAACCTGCACTGAGCTCTGAAAAGGCAACAGGTGTATTTTAAATGAAGGAATGATAATATAATTTAAGAAGAACATTTGATAGTGCTGTTTTAATTTTTCCTGAAATTTTAATTATAGATCTGATATCAATAAAAATAATTTCTACATAACCTAAAAAATTTGGGACCAAATAACTATTAAATCATCCATTTTGTCCGTAATATATACCACATTAGTTTATTGTGTCCCCGATGTGTACTTTATCTACAATCATAAGAATGTGGCACATATATATACAATTCGCTGAACCTTTGACCTGTGTTGTGGTATTCAGTCCTAAGACTGGTCTGGTGCAACCCTCCATGCTGGCCTATTTTGCGTAACACTTTTCATTTACGCATAAATAGCACATCCCACAGCTTCCCAAATCTGCTTGGCCTCCCTCTTCTGTTATTACCTCACACACTTCCCTCTAATGTTATTTTTACAAGACCCTCATATCTTAAAACGCGGCCTATTAATCTATCCCCTCTTTTGGTCAACGCCCTCCATATTGTTCTCTCTTCCCCTATTACGTTTAGAACTTCCTCGTTAGTGATTCTATCGACCCATCTGATTTTCAGCATTCTCTTATAGCACCACATTTCAAAGTCTTGTATTCTTTTCTTCCCTGCAACTCATATCGTCCACGATTCGCACCTATATAATGCCACACTCCTAATATTCACACTTTTATTACCCGTTAGTAAATTCCTCTTTTTCGCGAAAGCATTCCTTGTCTGTGCTATTTTACTTACTATGTCTATTATACTTCTACCATCCCTACTTATTACCCTTCCCAAGTAGCAGAATTCCTTGAATTCCGTCAAAACATCGCTTCTCAATCTAACACCGTTTGCTATTTCACTGTTTCCATACTAACTCAAGTAATTTGTAGACCTTTCCCCCTATTCAGAATTTTTTACTGTGGTGACGTTAGCGTATTTACCAAATGCATTGTCATAAGGTGCCTTCTTTCAAAGATAATTAATTAAATGTGATCAGTTGCGATACGCGTAATTTACGTGATTTCTCGGTTTCGTATCGTTCACGCGGCCGTATGCAAATATGATGGCTGTGACATTGGATTTCTGAGTCACAGTGTCTAGCAGCTGATATGCTAATTATGCAAAGCTGTTGTCTCCAAAATATACGATTCAATGCTGAAACACTTGGTTTGTATAACAATAAGTTGTGATTCTAATTATGTCGTACAAGCTTTTCAGGCGGCTGCTGCGTCAGGTTCCGGAACCTAGAACTAAGACTGATCATACTTAATGGACGGGTGTTTTCATTGGCATACTCAATTAGCACGAAATGTTTCTGTCTGGGTAACGGTATTGGTATCAGCCAAAAAATAACTTAACCTGAATTATTAAAAGAAATTAAAAGGAGACATCCAAAGGAGGGTACTAAATTTTCTTAAATCGCCATGGATTCTATTTTTTAATGTTTGCAGACATATTGCGCGTAGATCATAATTCTATTACTTCTAAATGCATGATTTTTTTTACTTCTGTTTTTAAATTAAATACGAAACAGATTGGAGAGATGAATTTCACAAGAAAGGATCCACACACTCAACAATTTGATCTATGTTATACACACACACTCACTCTACCACACACGCATATTATATATATGTTTACAAATATTTAAATACCTATCCGACAAATTAAACTTAACTTGTGATGGACGAATGTTCAAAACGGATTCAAACAACTTGCAAAACAATCGTGCATGGAAATAATAAATGGTAAATAATAATAAATGATTAATACGTAACCTTCAGCACCAGTATAATTATTCCTCCAATTATAGTGTGACTGTAGTACCAACATAATGTAACTTAAACGTTCTCCTCTATAATACCATTATAAAACCATCACTTCCATAACTACGTAATACCCAACTTCCAGTACTGTAACCAATATTAAATTAAATGCATAACTAACATTTAACAACTGTAAATCAAACCATTTTAAGTAGTATAAGCTTACACTGATTCAACTCAAATCTTTTTTTTCAACTACCAACAAACAAAATCAACCTTTACTTTACCATTACCTACAAAATTCACTATAGATTCAAGATTTACACTCCCACTATTAACTTTACTAGTTTTTCTTAGTTATCAACACATAAACCCCTAAAATATAGAATAACATTTGTGCAGAAGCAAAGAAAAACAATACAAAGATAAGTAAGGGAATATAAATATAAGTATAATAATAGAGCACTGAAAAGAGACATAAGTAAATGTTCTATTATCTCGCAATTACAAATAGTATGTAATATAGTAAAATTTCGCGAGAAAATATCTGAAGGCTGCGACGTATTTGTTTGTGTGAGCAGCGCTTATACCCTTCCTGGGGCAACTGAGTCCAAACTTTCTTCACAATAAACGCAAAAGCCATTTTTCGGGTAATAAGTGTCATCTATCCCTAATCCAAGGAAGAATTGCTCTTGTCAAGCCGTAAGCAATGCGTAGCTAAATAGAAACAGCTACTGGGAGCATAAATAATCAAAAGTGGCACTTTTTTCAACCGGCAGCTAAAGATTATACTATTTCCTGTAATTGTGTAAATACCGGCCAATGGGTGCAATTTGTAATTGCAACCGATAATCTACTGGAAAATGGAGGAGGAAAATTCTGGGCATCTACGAGGTGACGCGGAGAGAAGTTTTGAAGCAGAGAAATGACAAAATTTCTAGCCGTTGGCGAGAGATCATTAAATTTCAGACCGCCGTTGAGAGCTGGTTGGAGCTCTTGAGACCTCAGCAGATGTAAATATTTTAGTAGATGTTTCTACTATTTTGGCTCAGGCGCCTCCAAATCACCAACCCACAGTAGACTGAAGCAAAACGCCACTAAAGAATGTTATCAAGTCTTTTATTTTATCATTGATACTGAATTTGATGAGTTAACATTGCCAGACCTATTTGCCATAGAAAGTTTTGCTTCTTACGGTTCACCCCACAGGTGACCTGATTTTAATGATTTCCATCAGAATCTAAATTTTACCGTTTCAAGTAAATCATAAATTTATTATTTCTGTACCTTTTCATGTATATTAATTTTTTCTTCTGCATTTTACGAGTTTCTATTATTAAATTTTGTTCTTGTAAAATAAATATCTACATTTATTTTAAATTAATTTCTTTCATTATTATTGCTTCTCTTTCAAAAGTATAATTTCCCAAATAAGTAAATATAATAACTTTAAATAATAACGAAGTAAGTAAAACCCCTCAATTATCACAATTTTCGCCCAACTGTGGAACTTAAATAATAAATTAGCCGCTTTCACCTCCCTTTATGGTTTTACAATTCGCTTCCACCAAAAATAATAAAATCCCCTAACCTCTCTATATTTTTACAAATAATTCTCCTAGATACAATGTTATTTAAAAACAGGTAGATAATATAACCAATACGAGAAAAGTTACAAGTTACGTCGTGGAGATAGACTAAAAGACGTTAAGCCTTGTTCTTGAATTACGCCATGTTGATAGATTTAGAAATTTCGAACCTTTTATTTAAAATATTTATTTCAGCTGAAGTAATCGGAAAATATAATACAATTTTTTTGCGAACAGGAAATGCAGATTTATTGAAGAGTCGATGGCCGTTTTCTGTGTTGCCCCAACGTGTGTACTGCCCATATATAAAAGTAATAGTTTCGAACAATAACTATTAATCAGGAATTCGCGTCGCGGATGTTGATATTTAGAGGTAAAACAGCCTCACGGGGAAGGACGTGTTTCAGTGCAGACTCCGGAGAGACAGCTGCGTCACCTTTCTGCATATGAATTGCGAAATTGAGTTTGATGCGTTGTCGTATAGCAGGGGTTGGATGATGAGACGCGCTTTCGGGCAAACAGGAACGTAAAATGAAAGCGTAGGGTCACTGTCCGGAAGAAGAGTTGCCTCGCAGTTCTTGTACAACGCAAGGGCAATATTATAGTCACTATGCAGGTTGAGAAAACAATATTTACCAAACATTGTTTTATTTAACATTTTATTTTTAATGTATTTATGGAATATTACCTTTCAACTGCTTTGGAAAGATTACATTAAATAGTTTGAGTTCAATATCTGTTTGGAAAAAAATAAATAAAACAATATGCTTATTAATCAGATAAAAATTAATAATAAACTTAGAATACACAGATATACATAGCACAAAAGAAAAGCAGACACTAAATTTTCATCCATTTTAATCCCTTGGTTCCATTTGAAATCACACCTTACCGGGTTCCAAATTTAAGAAATTCTACATTGTATTAATGACCCATAGGCTGATTGTCTTACTTATTTAACTGATGTTAGGTTAAGCAATAACTTTTTCATATAAAGTGACAACGATTCCTCTGCAATGATAAATTCAGCAAGTAATTAGGTGAGTCTATAGCGCAATAGAAATGTTTAATAAATTAATTAATACTAATTAAAATAACTAATATAGGTTAGAGATGTCAGAAATTTTGTGAACCCAAAGTACAATAAATTAAATATCAGATAGTTAATAATAATAATAAATAATACAACTAACTTGTCAGTAAAAATATTTAGTTAATGTAACTCATTGTCCACTTGTGTAACAGTTTTATCCACTTAAGAAGTTACCTGATAAAGTCCACAAATATAAGAAAACCTCATAATTATACCAACTATTTTTTACTGATAAATTAGCTGGAATTTTTATTTGAAACTAAAATATTTTTAAAATAAGGAGCTCATTGGTTTCTTTTAGATGTCAAGCGAATATATCTATAATTATAGTATACTATAAAACAAGTCAAATTCACGTAATTATTTACTGGTAAAAAATATAGTTGATTAAAAGTATTAATTTTTTCATCACTAATGCACTAAAGATGACATAAAATTTCTTGATTAAATTTACTCAAGATGTATGCAATTGTTTAATGAATAAAAATACTGAAAAACAATATTAAAGTAGGAAATTTTTTAAAAATCAATGTCTTGAAATTGAATGATTTATTGGAATGAAATGTAACACTAAACATGAGCATAGTTGTCACATTAAACTGTTACGGAGTGTAACAAAACGCGACGGCAAATTTTATAATAACCCAGTAAGTGGGTTGAATGATATAGAAACGTGTAATAGGGCTTTTAACTCGCAGTTGGTTTTCACGCTGCCTTTCGCGCTGCATATTATTAGACTAACAAATATTTACATTAATATCTTCTCTATGAGATATCAAATTGAAACATTCAGGGAAATTTAAGTTAAAATTCCTGTTTAAATCCCTGAAATCTTCATTGAAATCCGTTGAGCCGTTTCGAAGCATAAAGATATCAAGAGTATAGGCAACCCGAATCTACTTTTGGAGATTCTAACGCACGTACACTTATAAACCTTTCAGTAGAATTAATATTTATATTATATTAATATCATTATCGCAATAAAATATGGAGTAATTTTAACATTAAATTTCTTGTTTTTAAACCCTCAAATTTGTATTGTAATCCGTTGAGCCCATTTCGGAGCCTATTCGAGACAAACATACGGACGGACAGAGAGACAGACACTTAAATTTTATTTATTGGTAGAGAATTATGACTCAAGGCCAACTGATTTATTGTAATACATAATATAATCTATTTTTTCAACTTCTTAACTAATTTTTCCAGTTAAAAATGTAATATATTTTATACTGAACTTCTATGCAATGTATAGAAAATATTACAATATTAGTAAATAGCAGAACAGTTGTTTGAGGGTATTAGAGACAAGAACCGAGTCAGAACTGCAAGAAATTATTAAATATACCACTCCTCTTTTGCAGAGGAATCGCAAAGATATTTTCGAATGAGGCAGTCGTCTTTGATGGAATTCCGGGAATTTGCGACAACTGCCTCAGGTGTTTTGTTTTTCTCTGCATTCGAGACGCGACGTAGATGACTCGAAAGTATTAAAAGTCTTAAAACGTCTTTTATAAACAAGACAACATTATCGACATATATTTTCCCTTCTCAGCCTTCTATAATTTGTAAATTTTTATTACTCGATCTGTCAAAGTCGTTGTTTTGCATTTTTATTCGTAATACCGCTTCTTTTGGCTTTGAATTTACGAAGTATTTGTCTTCCAGCTATTCCATTTCAAATATGTGTTTCTTGAGAAGGGTGTCTAATTTTGGACAAAGTGTGTCAGGAGTGTCCCCTCTTATTTAGGTATTTTGGAAGGCAGGCAATATTAGGCGACAGCTTGTATTGCGTCGATGACGCACGTGCGAGGGCGAGGGTAGGCGCTGACATCATCACTCTTCCGTCCCATCAACATAACACAAGGAGTAAGACATCCAAACAAAGTAGAGCTGCGATTCTATTCTAAGGTACCGACCATGAAGGGCTAGTAATAGTTACACCGTGTTTTTGCTTGTGAATTTCTTTTCATATAGTAACTTTAATTTCATGCAGTAGGGGAACAGAAAGCGAAGTCATCTGTCCGCCTTGTTGATACTGGGTAATAATCATAAGATTATGAAATGCAGGCTGAAAATAAAGAAACTAAAGAAAGCAATTAAAACAAAGAGGTGGGAATTAGAAAAAACTGAAACAACAGGAGGTGCTTCAGAGTTTCAAAGAAGATATCAAGAGTAGATTAATAGAAAAAGGGAAAAGAAACAATGGAAAATAGAAAAGGGCACTCTTGAAGAAAGAAATGACTAGAGCAGCCGACGAAAGAATAGGAAGAGTAGGTAAGACCAATATGAAAGCATGGATAACACAAGAAATAATAAAAATGATTGATGAAAGGCGTAAATATTAAAACGCGGGAGATTAAAATCCTAAAGAGCAGTACCAACGCTTGAAGAATGAGATAGAAAGGAAGTTCAAAGCAGCAAAAGACGCTTGGCTCAAAGTGACATGTAAAGCAGTTGAAGATTTCACGGTGAAAGGGAAAATAGAGGCAGCTTAACCTCTTCGATACCCTGGACCCATACTGACCGATGAACGCTTTCTAGCTCCAATATTTTGACATTCTAGACGAAATATTTTGTGTTCTGCCCTTGAGTTCTTATGTCACTTATGGTATGTTGTTAGTAGTTTGTTGGAAGAATGGAATGATGACTCGATTGGAGTATCCGGTTCAGTTGTAATGGACTTATCGAAAAATATATTACATCAAGGAAGAACTATGTTTCTGGACAACTCGTACTCAACTCCTTCTTTATATGAAAAGCTACACAAAAACGGTACAAATGTGTGTCGTAGTGTTCGACTAAAAAGGAAACTAATTCCTTGTGACGAACAAGTCAGAAATGCAAAAAGACTAAAAAAGGAGATATGTTAGTACGGTACAATAAGAGAATGGCTTTGTGTGTGTGGAAAGATAAAAGTTTAGCATCAACTTTGGCTACTGTACATACTCCCAGTTTTGAAGAATCAACAATTGATAAGACTACAGGAAACTGCACAAAAAACCCAATACCGTTACAGATAATAATCAGTACATGGGTGGCGTGGATGGATGGATCAAATCCTCCAAGGATGTTCTTCTTTACGTAAAAGCATGAAGTGGTACAAGAAGTACTTTTAGCATTTATTAGATATAGCAATCTATAATTCCCTCGTAGCGTGGAAATGCCCCCACGAAGAAAATAAAAGTTAATTACAAAGGAAAGAAGACATCATTCGTGGTTTATTAGAAGAAAATTGCACGCCACACAATAAACGAGGCAGAACGTGTAGTAAAAGACATCCACTTCGATTTAAGAATACGGGAGACGTCAAAGAAAAAGTACCCAAGTAAACGTTGCGTCGTGTGCAAAGAAAACGGGAAACGGAAGGAAACACGGTATTTTTGTCAGAAGTGTAATGTCGCTAAATGAGTAACACCATGTTTTCGGCTATATCACGTGAAAAATAAAAAAAATAATTGCATCAAACAGTATTTATTTATGATAGCCATACGAATAGAATAAGTTATAAAATATATTCGTCTAGAACAGGGACGGACAAACTTTTTAAGGTAAGGAAAATATCTTTAGGTGGGCCAATGTAATTTAGAATTGAAACATCTTGAATTGTCATATTATTTGTAAAATGGTACAGTTTCGTTGCAGATAAGTCAGTAGCATAGCGTTCTTTATATCTATTGGGGCATATGAAATATTGAAGGTTTTACGATGACAATTATCTATTGTAACCGTGAAACCCTACCTCACTTTGGTAGATGACACAAGTAAATAGTTTTATTTCCAAATTCGTTTATAAGTGATGTTAAATATCATTGTAATGCTCGAATATCTGTGTGATTTTGGCTATTGTATGTTGATGTTGTGGTTTTGTCGGGTCGTATCTTGCATCTCGAGGCTCTGTCGTGCGCCTCGTTCTGGGAGCTGGTAGTTCGTGGTGTTTGTTCGATATAGAGGTTTGGAAGCGCTTAGCTAAGGGCGTGCTGCTCAAGATAGATGCATAGATGTTGTATTCATCCGTCTTAACACGTCAAGAAACAAACGATTGACGCAACACGGTAATATACGTATAATGGGACTCCTTACTCCTACTCCGATTTAGATCTCGTTTGAGAACGCAGGATGCCGAGTGTGTCGCTGTGCTCATTGAGATGTATTAATTAGGAGAGATCCTTGTATGACAGATTTATGTTAATTGTAGTTTGCCGACGCTTGGTAAAATGGTTGTTCATTGGTGATGTCTTACATTATTGTTGAAGGAGTATGTTATAGTGTGCGCGCGTGTGCGCAGATTTACAAGTGAGCTCCATTTACACTCTCCAAATTTTGTTTTTTATATGGTTGCGTCAGATTATAGGTATAAGAGACACAGTGAGTTGTGTTGCCGCAGCTCACATGGATACCTTGATTCTGAAGTGTAGACAGAGGACTTGAAGCGTCGTGTTAGATAAATTACTTATTTAAACATCTCTTTTATAATATTGGTTCAGTTCATGTATGATGATAATTTTCTATAATTATAGGATGAGATAGGGTGACGTGGAGAAGTCGTGTCTCCTCGCGGGTTTGGAATGTCATCGACTCTGCAGTTCTACCTGTGGATAACCGATGTGTGGATTTTGTTTTGCCTACATATAGAGAAAGTAATTGTGTGCGCCTCTTTGTCTGTGAAAGCGATAGAGTGGCTACTCGCCATTATATATTCGCTCGGTAAGATTCACAGTATCTCTTGCGCTCAATAGAAGAATGGATCTCACGTATATATTATATATAAAATCACAATAATTATCTTTAGTTGAATAGAATAAAGGGAGAGTGTAAGAAATGAATGATGTATATGATTATTGTCCTTGGCCAGTGGTACTAGAAGTCGGATGTGGTTGACAAGAAACGTTTTCTGTCACGATCTAAAGGTTTTACCGCGGAGGATTAAATAGAGATATCAACGAATATCTGCACAAAGGATTGGAGTCGTGAACTAGGAACTAGTCGCGCTTATCACCGGCGTAACGCAAATCGTCACCCGTGTTATTGAGTGGCATGCACATAGAGAGCTATCATGATTTGCCTGGCAATTTGAGAGGAGAATGGAATTCTTAAGGGTAGCTCTGTGTTTATGGCGACTCCTTGTCTTCGCTTGATCGTTGTTGTATCGTTGTTGGCGTCATAAGATGGAACTTGTTTGAGTTTCTCTGGCTCTTACCACCGCCAATTTTAGTGGTGAAGAACGGATACCGGGTGGTGGAAGAATTAGAGATTAGTCGAGGGGTACAAAGAGGAATTTAACGCTTCATTTAGAGCGTCTCGTAGTAAGGTCTAGTAGGGTGGTGCAGAAGAGGAAACGTGGTTGAGCTTGGTATTGGTTTGGAGACGTAGTCACCGCTTGCGCTTTCGCAGAATGCTGTTTTTTAAGGTATAAAGGTGTGTTAGGTCAGGATGGTAGGGAGAGCTATTCCGCTTTGTACGTACTCTCTGGTATTGACGCTACAAGTAGTCTGCTGTATTGATGTTTGTTTATAATCGCTATCGAAGAAATCCAATCTAGGGTGCCCGTACGGGCGCTAACTCCGTTACGATACTGTTGCAGTCATTCTGTCTAACTTCTCCCTAGTCAGTCTCGCCTAAATTTCTTATTCTCTTTACTTAACGTTGATTCGCGATTTGTCAATTACTAATAAGTAGCAGAGAGCTACAGCTGATTTTATCTTTAAACGATTGAAACGAGTAAGAGAAGAAAATGTACTTCCTACACCGGGTCTTTTGAATAGAAAATAGTCAAAGGCGTTGCTCCTTCTAGTAGTTAGCGGCTTTACTGGTTTAGGCTGACATTACGCCGCGCGACTTAAAGACGGCAGGATCTTTTTTGGCTAAGAATTTTCTTGTTTATTTTCTGATAAATAGTATGATGGTATTAAATAAGCTGATGAGAAAGCTCATGAATTATGAGAGAGACGCTGTGAAGAACTAGCTCGTTGGGTCCTCTTCGAAGATGTCACTAGAAATTTAGAGACTCTGATCTGTGTGTTTCGATGTTAGGGTCTCGCGGAGATAGATGTTTGTATAGAGCTCTCGCATCTGCACTCTGGTGTAAGAGCGCGGTCGTTAGGGGTGGGGGTCGCGTATTGGCAGTTTTTGGATGCGCTTGCATGCGGAGAATGACGGATCCACATGTTGCCGTCGGATTCAGATTTATTCATTTAACTCTATTGCCAGCTCTGTCTCTCTTAAATGCCTCGGGCTGCTCGGCGAGCATGTTGTCGGATAAGTTCTACATAGGTAAGTTGGTGTAGTCGTCTCACTGAACGCACTAAGAATTATTCGAGTTAGAAGAGACAAGATGTTAATAGAAGGCAAGATTAGTTAGATTTTTATTTGGTTCGCGTTTGGTAGATAGTCGCCTTTGCTATGTCTAGATTTTGTGTTTTTAATTTCGTCGAGGATATTTTTTTGTGTGAATAATGTGTCGTTTTAGTGGGAAGCGGTTTTGAAGATTGATGGGTAGTAGATCGCTCTCAATTTATCAGGCGGGGATCGCAGAGTGGTATTGTTCGTGTGGCTCACCTAGGTTTGGGGCCTGTGGGTGTTTGCTTTCCCGATTCTTCTCTAGCCTATGAATATGTGTAGATAATTTCACATATTGGCGGTTTTTAGAGGAATGTAGGAGATGGGATTTCTGCGGAGATTGCACCAGTGAAGATAATCGGTCTAAGATGGTACGTTGTATCGCTCATAGCGACTACATAGGTGATCGAGGTACTCGCGACGAATACTATACCTCTCTAGTCTCAGACGCATGACGATATATTATTTCTGGCGTTTTTAGTTTCTCGGCGTCGCGAGATATCCGAAGTAGAAGTGTGTGGTTTATAGGTAATGAAGCTCGAGAAGAAGATAAACAAATTCGATGAGGTAGAGTGGAACGAAGATATGTGTGTATGGGTGTGTTTAGATTCGGCGCGAGAGAAGGATTCATCGCAGTGTGGACTGGTGGCGTCGATGGAGAGAATGGCTCTAACAGGAATCTGGTATATAAGAAAGAATATGTGCTGTTATAGAGAGATGACACTCTGCTGTTTATCAAGTTGTGGCATATTGCTAGATCGAGCGCATGTTTTTATAATTGAGGAAGAGGAGAGGATGAAAGAGGTTGGGATGATAAAAGTGATTGACGGGGACACAATTTCGCTAATAGTTACCGTGTGGTTAGGATAAAGTGGCGTTGACGAGATGTCATGAGCACAAAATTGTGAACTTAACTTCTGTATATTCATAATGAATTAACTAATTGTGTAGAATTAATATATCATAAAGTGTTATTAAGAGAAGAATCGCATAGCTCATGGATGGGGTGTTCGTTAAGAACTGTTACCTGGGGATACAGTATTTGATTGGAGAAATGGTTCCTACGCTAATTTTTCGTACATTTTGTTATATAGTGTTATATGTCACGCAGTGTTCGTTCAAGAAGAAATTTTTAAAAATGTGACTCTCGTGATTGTCAGTATTTTTTTCCAAGTCGCGACGATTTCTTGGCTCGCGGTGAGAGGTTGTTGGATTTAATATGTTAGTGTTGGGTTGTAGAAGGTTAGACAGAAGTGGCGTCAAGTGGGATTACTCGCGTTATTATCTATTGAGTGTGTTGAAGAGAAGCATGTTTCTCTCTCATCAGTTTGGAGTGATATGTAATACTTTATTTGTAAAGTGGTTCTGTTGTGTGAGGGTCTCTCGCCTAGCACGAAGAGTTGGCTAGAGAGGTAATTACGTGTAGTGTGTGTTGTCTTGTTCGCGTTTTTTAAGTTTGGGCGCATTATCTGAAATAAAGATTGAGGAAGGTGTTAAATTGAGTTAGTGTAGGGCGTATAGAGTGAGTTTTCGCCTTTGTATTGGCTGATGTGAGAAGTAACGTGGATATGTGTTTCGCGATATACTCTAAAGATTTGCGATTTTTATAGGAAGAATGCGTTACCAATCATCTATTCTTTTTAGGTTGTATGGTAAAAGTTGAGTTTGTGTGAGAGAGAGTGAGAAATTGAAGTAAGTGGATGTGTATTATTTATAGTAGTATTTTTTAGTCTTTTAATTATGTGAAATACCGAAGAACATTGCCTGATGGTTTAGTGGTGTGTTAGATTTGAAAGGAAGCGGTGTGGGGGTGGTGGTTTGAGATGGGAACCAGCTACTCTATGAATATCTCACTCTGTAAATCTCTTCCCACGTGTGGACTATATGCTCGCTTCGACTCTGTTCGCTTCGTATGCAACTCAGTTGAGAGGATATGGACGCTCGAGAAGACATTGAAATGTGTGTCCCCGGGTCGAGACTGGATGTTTTTGTGTGTTGCGGTTTGTCATTTATAGACTATACTCTTATGCTCGCGTGTTGGAATAAGCCAATAGCAGATCTCTTCACTGAGAGAGTATTTTCGCGATAGATAGCGGGAGGCCTACAGCTGTGTATACCCACTCGCGGAATAATACAATTTTGGTCTATGGGATGTGTTTAATTCTAGACTGTGAACATTTAATTGTGGTTTGATCGTGTATTTTATATAAATGCGTTTTATTGATGAATTGATTGTGTCTTGTGGAATCCAATTAACTCAAATAGATAGAGATTTAAGTATCTTTCTAATGTACTCGGAAATTCTAAGTTAAGGCACGGGAAATGTCTAGAGAAATTTATTGAGTAATTGTATTATTATTAATTACATCATAGTTTTATGACTTAAAAATTTACAATAAATAAAAAGACGGCCAAAACGTCAGCATTAAATATATAACTATTTATTAACAACAGCGACGTTTCATCTCCATTTTGAGACTTCCTCAGGTTTACTACAAACATAATATTACAATAAATTAATTCTGAATTCTATGTTACAATTTGGAATTTATATATAAATAACATGGTTAAAAACTTACACATTTAACAATACATCATATTTCTCCTTTACTCCCTCAGTCTAAAATATTATTGAATTTACATGTGAAGACTTTGGTGTAGCACATGGACCATCTCCAGCGACAGTTACGGCCGAAATGATGTGTAACAATTAGTTTCTTCGGCAGTTAAGTTTTTAACCATGTTATTTATATATAAATTCAAAATTGTAACATAGAACTCAGCATTAATTTATTGTAATATTATGTTTGTAATAAGCCTGAAGCAGTCTCAAAATGGAGATGAAACGTCGCTTTTGTTATATTTTTATTGACGACTTTTTTGGCCGTCATTTTAATTATCATTATTAATTGTAGAGCGGTTCTTATAAATTCATTTATTTGTTAATAGATGCTTTACGTCTGTTTTAAACTAAAGGGAATAATGAGACGACCTTTAACAGACAAGTTTTTATTACATAAACTGACGTTTCGGTACCTCTTTGTACCCTTTCATTTTTCCTTTTCATTTATTTGTTGTTACTAATCGGGTGATAGGAATTTCATAGACATTACAATAACTAATGGATCTCTTTCTTAACGAATATTGTTATTCATAACAAAGGGAAAATGATTTACAATACATAAATATAGTTGACTGAGGAAAATCTGCAAAACACTTTTTATAAGATTGGTTCTACGTTCCTCGCCACATAAAAATGCAATTAGCCGTTTCATTTCGTCTTAATTCAATCAATTAAATGGTCGTACAGAAATCTAACGTTAAGTCTATCAAATCATCAGCATTTACTATTAATGTCAATCTTGATTTATTGTAGATCTGTTTTGACGATTCAAATTTATTACATTTTGTTCCACAATTTGGAGTTTGCGAAAGGTTAACACTTCGAACTACTGACATTTTTATTAAGTTGAGTTAACACATTTGACTTGAGCACCATTAGAATTCTTTAAAACGCCCGTCATGGGAGATAGATTCTTATTTGGATTCGAGGCATTTTTTGAACATCATATTTGTTTTCTCCAACTTCATTGAAAAGGCTGAGAAAATTTTATACAACAATTTATTCCACGTTGCAGTGGCACTGAAACTAACTGATACCTACTGTCAATTGGGAAAACAGGATTTTCTCCGGATAACTCTATTCCAATTAGATGTACAATGATGAAATACCCCTACTATTAAATATCACAAATTTTAATAGAAACCAAAAATATAATTTAATTCAGAATACAAATTATATTAAAAATTTGTTGAGAAGCTTTCCGCATATGTCACAATCAACCACAGTTAAAAGAAATATTAATTGAAACGTTACAAAAGCAAAATTTATATTAAAATAATACATTATAAAAATTAAAACTTGTTTTAAATCTTTAATGTACATACCATTATTTTAATTGTAGATAACTATGGCATATGCGGAAAGCTTCCCTATAAATTTTTAATAAAATTTATAATCAGGATTTAATTTTAATTTTGGTTTTTATTAAATTTTGTGACTAATTTAAAACCGAGGGGTTTTCCTCATTGTACATGAAAATTAAAATCAGTTATTTAATACACAAAAAAATTATGGAAGATGTTACTAAATTATTTTACTTCAGCTCTATAAAGACGAATGAAAACGTTTTCATTTATTTGGTAATGAAATGGTCCAATATCATTTTGAATCTAGTGCTTTATTATAAACAAGTGAATTTAATGCTTTTTTTACAGGATGAAATATTAAATACATAAAACTTCATAACGCTGAAAGTGATCAATTTATGTAGTCAGTTTTATTCATAGTAACCTCTTTAATAGAGAGAATATTTCCATGGCGGGAGACGAGTTTGCTGTGGGGTCGCAGCATTCCCTTCTCCGTGTCTGGGACAGTTTTAGGAGGCAGTTGGCCGACTGATCCATAGGATCGGCAAATAACCCTTGCCTTATGCCCAAGGACTCACAAAATAGGTGAAGGTGCCACGGCATGTGAGAACTTTGAAAAAAAAACTAGAGATAATACGAAAGTCATTTCCGACATAGTCAGGTGAGCCCCACAGTGACTCTGGGGGGAAATGCCTGCGAGAGGAAACTCACATAGGCTTAGTAACAAAGGTAGTAAATCAAGGTAAACACATGTAATTCCAGAATTTAACTGAGGGAAAAAGTATAATTAATGCAATTGCTGTTTACAAATTTATTACATTTGTATTATTGGAAAATTTACTGAGGCAGTTGTTTAAAATGTCGATTGTATTACGGTATTTTGCAGCGTGCTTTGCAGACGACCAAAAGAGGAACTTCTCGGCAAACTCTGTTCAGCGTGTATTTGAAACTAACTTTCCGTCTGAACGGGCGTTATTACTTTACTGTGTTAAAGCGACCCATATATAAACATCTACCTCGATATCTTCTATTTTTTGGCAAGTACAGTGACAATAATAAATTATTCCTTTATGTACCATGTAACTGGGGAAATAGAAAGGTTTTAGTCAAGAAACTTGGCAAGTCCTTGCAACATATCAAACTCATTTAAAGACGCATGGTCAAGCTTTATCACAAAATTAAACCAGAAATGGGATAGCACTAAACAGATATTTAAAAAACAAAATAACAAGAAGACAACAAATAATGATCTCAATAATCCGTACCAACCAACCATGCACGCCTCTATGGTTTTTTTATCATAATTTATTTAGCAATCAGAATACAATTCTATAAACTAAAATGCTGACAGATCCAAAAAGTAACATTTACAGGGAGATATCCAACTTAAAATAGTTTACTAGGCCATATCTTTTTAAGTCTTGTGGTAGGGTTATTATTTATTGGTAGGTTGGCGAGATGAATTTAAATTATGACAATTATGATTTTGATCAAAAAGGGGTAAAATAAATTGTAACTTTTAAATGTAACAAAAAGGGATTAATTAAGCTATGTATTTTATGGGACCCTTGCTTACTAAATCGGGAACATGAGTTACTCTTTCTCAGGGAAAGCTAATGTTCAATGGGTTTACTAATAAGATATGGGGGGAGGGCGAACACTTTATAGAGAAGCAACCAGAGGCGAGAAACAATAAGGTGGGTACATCACAACGCCGTTGTTGACGATCTCCGACGTCCTTGCTGGCTGTATAATCGTCTGGTGACTGCTGGTTGTAGTCTCCCAAGCGTCGGAGGTAGGCTGAGCGTCGCTTTCGTCACTCCAGGGCTGCACGTCGACTCGTACTTAAATTTTGGTAGCCTCTGCTGAATTATCTTCATAGTCGGACGGATGGCTATATATAAGATTGCGTCCACTGAACTTAAATTTTGACCGACGGAACTATTTGAATTTAGTCAGGTTGTTTCCTAAAGGTGTCGGAAAATTTTTCTAAAAACTGCTCTGTTCTCTCTTAGTGTACCCTGGTTTTAATCTCCACGCCCCGCCCAAATCTCTTCTGGTGGGCGTGCACTTTCTACTTCCTCCTTATGGAGGGTAGGATTCTGAATATTGTTTATTTCGGCAAGTGTCCTTCATAATCTTGGGCCCTGCGTAACAAAATTGTTGTTATGAAGTCACTTGCCTTTATTGTTCCGGCTTTCGGAGGCTCGGAGTAAATACTTGATCTTTTCAGCAGGTCCAGGCGTCAGGTCAAATTTTCTTTTCCCTACGGCTGGCCAGATGGATTCCTGGTAAATACCATCTGTCGCCCATATCTTCGGCAGACTAGCCTTGAAGCTACCTCGTCCAATCATATTATCCCGAACCTTAGTGTTTCCGTTTTCTGGCCGAGGAGATGACTGTAATTCATCATTTAATTAACCTATCGCGTTCATTTATGTTCCCGACTTCGTCCTGCTTAGGATGGATTCCTGGTAAATGCCATCTGTCGCCCATATCTTCGGCAGACTAGCCTTGAAGCTACCTCGTCCAATCATATTGTCCCGAACCTTAGTGTTTCCGTTTTCTGGCCGAGGAGATGACTGTAATTCATCATTTAATTAACCTATCGCGTTCATTTATGTTTCCGACTTCGTCCTGCTTAGGTCTAAATACTTATATACATCACAAGTAAGAAATAAAAAAATACAATTTAATTAATTTAATGTGGTACATGGCAATCGTGTACCACAGGTTGAAGGAGTATGTCTATAAGTGGGTTGGGTGTAAACCTCTATGTGACATTCCAATAAGAATAGAACATATCTTGTGCTAATGAAAAAGATATTAACATGTAAGGCAGTATCAACTAAGCAGCATTAATAAATATATCTGCATAATTTGTAAAAAGGATTGCGAGCAGAGTTGTAGCAGTGTTTCCGCATGACAGCAGGTGTAACGAGGAGGAGTTTAATAAGCGTAGCTGGCAGCAGGTAACATTGCTCACCTGTCGTAGTCGATCCTGCAGTAGAGCTTGTGGTCGCGGGTGAAGCAGGTGTGGGCGAGGCGGGCGCCGCACACGCAGCACTGGAGGCATCGCTCGTGGTACGAGGTGTCGGCCACGCGCATGATGTAGCGATCGCAGATGGGGCGGCGGCACAGCCCACACAGCGCGGCCAGCTTCTCCGCCATGCCTGCCGCCCCCGACAGCAGTGCCCCAGCCTGCCAACACATCATCGCTGCAATACTTTCATTCCTCTAAGGCAGCTACAAAATCACTAAATATCGCACTAATACTATTAACCAAATCACGATCCATAAGAGGTGGCGGAACACCGCCTATGGCAAAACATACCATTTGAAAACCCATTTTCACAGTAACCATTCGCTGTATATAATTAAAATTTTTACCTCAAAATCTCTAAAGTAATCCTCCGGTTTAAGAAAGGATTCCCATACGAAGTATTAAATTATGGCACCATTTCTCTCTTTTCTATTTTTCTAATACATTTGAAAAAATTATACATATCAGATTACTCAAATTCCTGAACAAATATAATCATCACAGCATCGTTTCCTTAAAGAAAACTCCACAGCTAGAGTAATGGACGAGTTCATTCAAAATATCCATAATTCATTGTACGAAGGACTGAAGGTAGCGGGAATGTTTTCTTACCTGTCTAAGGCTTTCGACACGACATATCACCGAATATTAATAAAAACGTTGGATTATTATGACGTACGCCGAAATGCGTCTCTTATTAATTCATTCCAATGAGTTTTTCAATGGAAATGTTGAAAATACATAAAATTAAGAAATACAGAAACATAAGTACAAAAATAAAAAACATAAACGTGAACATACCGCTCCATTATACATATAACATATAACTATACATATAAACTAATAATGATGTCCTACTGTTCTTTGCACCTTAAGCCCCGGCTTGTGTAAACTTTAAAAAAACATAGAGAGTACGAAGGCGTACCCAAACGTAGTTACGTGAACCCCGCGGCCCCCTGTACATACACCTCCTATAATACGCGAAGGTGCCTCGGCATGTCAGAACTTTGTTAAGGACCAGAGAGACTACGAGGCATTCCCAACATAGATGAACCCCGCAGTGCAGCTGGGGGAAAATGCCTCCAACAGGCTTGTCATTTTCCTGCAACTTATCATGGTATTTAGCTTGTTATTTTTAACGTTGTTACTTCAACATGATACCTGCGCAAGTTTTGTCTCCCAGGTGTTTGTCCCCAGATTGATCGCGGGACTCGCTTGACTGCGTTGGGTATGCCTCGTACTCTCTCAGTTTTTTTCAAGGTCGAAGACCTTGGGCATACGGCAAGCGTTGTCTGTTGATATCATTGGATCTTTCGGGCAACTGCCTCCTTAAACTTGCGATGACACGCAGAAGGGAATGCTGCGACCCCACAGAAAACTCATCTCCCGTCATTATGAAAGGCGTGAGAATGGTATTCATTAACCCGACCTACCTGTTGTAGATTTTCTAGGGTTTTCTCTGCATCACTTAAGGTGAAACACCGGGTAGGATTCTTAAACAATTACTCGGGGGGGGGGGTGGAAGTTAGTCAACCCTTGGCTACCTTGCTCTACCATCCCCCTTTTCAATTCCCTTCCTATGCTATTAAATTGGAGTTGCTTGTTACCCTCCCCCCTCCAAAAAAAATGAAACTTTGCCTTTTATATTGTAGATTTAATGGACGGGTTAATTTTGTACCTTTCGACTCTGATAAATTAATTAATAATCACTTCAGTCAGGATTTTGTTAGTTTCCTCCTCCTGTGTAGTAACGCCAGAACAAATATATGCTGTAATAATATATCATCATTTAAAAATCTTTTCGTTAGTACTTAATTGATATAAAGTATTTATTTGTTACGCACTTTTGTCATTTAATATTAATCAAGTTGTTGCACAAAATTATACATCTTAAAAAATAACATTTAAAATTATTAATTTGAAGAAATTGTTTGTATAGCCTGAAGATATGTCGGATATTAAGAAATGTTGTACCGCTGTTATTAAACATGAAAGGTAATGAACAAAGTCTTTCGTGTTATCGGCTATGGTTATCACTAGTTTGAAATGTGTTTACGCTACTTAAAACGGAAGCTCACCTCTATTACTAAGTGAAATGAAAGGAGCTGCGAAGTTGATTTGCGATCCACTGCGATTTGAAAATGATTTTGGGGGATCCCGTATGTTCTGAGGGCACGGACTGTACCGGAAACTTAGACAACACCAGCAGACAAGCCACAACACCTCAAGAGGACGTTAACACAAACACCCGGTCGAGGTGGAGGTGTAGTAGTTAGCTTCGGAAGTCTGGTTTTGGAATAATATTATGAGCATATCAAGTTGGTCCTCAACAGACCATAGTTATTCGCTTATATTTAGCATATCTCTTCAAAGTTAAATAAGGAATATTTTTTAAGTTAACTATATACATTCGTAAAATTAGTCTCGGCTTGTATGTGAGAAAATATTTGTACGAATTACTTAATTTCGTATTTAATTTATACTGTATGATTGCAATATAAAATGATTGTTGCCATCGGAATCCACCAATTGTGACAAAAAATCTAGCATAGTCCGTAAATAATAATTTTCTTCAATATATACTTTTAAAAATAGATCATAGTACAGAATAAGTTGGTTGAATTCTCTCCCATTATTGCAATATGAAAAAATTACGAAAAAGGAGAATTCTTTTAGAATAACAGAATTGAAAAATCTCGACCAGACGGTTGTCCAATCCATCACCTCCTACTCTAAGAATCATTGAAGAATGGACATTACGTAAATTGATCAAGCATGGATGATTCTAATTTCTGTTTGAGATCGAGAATTTTTTCAAAAAATACATTCGATAAAAAGTGTCTAAAAATATGAAAGAACGTGCCCATCGACATCGATGTTCATATTCAACGGATCCTAACAGTTATCCTGATGACGTAAAATATTTGATCCCTAGTTATCATTAAATTATTTGCCTTTCAAAAATTTATCTCTGAAATTGAATTTTATTTTCAAATTCGTCTTGTAAAACACGTATTTTTTATTTTTCCCGCTAATTATCGACATTCGTCCGTCACAATCCATAATCAACAACGCTAATTACTTATTAATATGTTTTTTCATTGGATTAATATTTCATTACATGAATTGTTCCATTGATTAAATTAATACCAAATTTTGTGTACAGTCTGTTAAATATAGCTCTTGAAATTTATGAGTGTATATCAATTATTCTTATTAATGTGCTCAATTTTTCGCAGAATTCTGATGTAAAAAATGACATATCGTAATTATTCTTGTAGGATAAGTCAAGCGTTACATACTCTAGTTATCAATTTACATAATAGCCCTGAGTACGCACTTCGTGAAATCCTCGGTTAACCACGGTAACGCTCGACTTTAGCTTCGTCCAAAGAAACCGTATTATAGAGAGTACACTTCAAAGCAATTTTTCATAATAACAATTACGTTATATTACTTAGTATTTGTTACTAAGTTTAAGGTGATTGAAGTTCTTCGAAGTAATTACCTAATACTTCTCTTGCACATTTTAAGTTACAGATTTCCACAAATTATAATAACATATAGTTTTACTTATTTTGGTTGAAGGTTAGTGGTTCTTTATACTTCTATAACCGTAAAATATTGAAGAAGACGCTTATAGTACTATTTGAGGCATAGAAATAAATATCAACCGTTTGCTTTCATTAAATCTTAATTCAAATCTATTATAAATGGAGGATACGGCAGAAATAAGATGACTGATGGTTAAGGTTTTTTTGGTGGTTAACAGGATAATGAGGGTGATCATGAAGCAGGTAACGCCCCTTTAATTCTCTTTAACAGCATAGGAAGGGAATTGAAAAATTGTATGTATAAGTTAGAGCAAGGTAACCAAGGGCCAGACTTGGGCCAGCGGTTGTAGTGTAAGGATCCCACCCGGTGTTTCACCTAAAGGTGATGCAGGGAAAATCCTAGAAAGCCTGCATCAAGTAGGTAGTACTACTCCTACGCCCTTCTGATGACGGGAGAGTGGATTGCTGTGAGAACACGAATCCATGCCTCGACAAAATTAGAGGGGCAGTTAGCCAAGTGGTCCTAGGGAATCAGGGAACAATTCTTGCCGTTTGCCAAAGGTCTTTGACCCCCATGCATACACCCTTGAAACTGCTCAAGGTCGTCTCAGATTGCAGGACACTTGTATTAAATATTTTGGCCTTAGGCCAAGGGGGAAGGGAAAAGGTAAACCCAGGAAGGAGGAAGTCACCCCTGACGAAGTTTCCACCTCCTTATTTCCTGTTCCCTATCCTAACGTTGAGTTTGATCTTATTATGATGGTAAGGGTCACATACCTGAAATTGCACAAACACTCTGCGATTTATAAGATGTTCTAAGGTTTCCCTTAGAGCATCCTAAACCATTCACCAATAGATTATTGTCAAATGAAATGCTTCAGAGGACTTATGTAAATGAATTTCTGGGAATCACGGGGCATTCAGCTAGTTAAATAATAAGAACCATACCACTTAGAACCAAAAGAGTTTCAAAATATGTCAGCCAATCAAAATTTATAAGTTTAGTCCTCGAGGATATTGAGATAAATAATTTGTTTAATATAAATTGATTAGGTTTCTTTTGTGTAATATTCAGAAAAAAGTAGAAATATTGATAAAATTAGAGTATTGCTACATAAATAAACTGATTATTTCAACTTTCTTTGAAGCTGGAGAGACCGACTTGGATTCAGTTTATAGCCCTTGTAATTTGTAAAACAGCATATCTTTTTTAATTAAATAGTTTAAGGTCAGCTAAACATTTGCTTGATCCTGAATATATTGAAACGTGTATTTTATTACAAATGTGAAACAAATATTTTTTTGAACATAATGTATTGTTGTACGTAATTTGAAAGGTTCGTGGTGTAATGAAGTACTTGCCACTTACTGTAATGTTGTGTACAAATATAGTTCTGTATACAGCTTCTTGCTTTGGATGCTTGTTGAGTCTGCATGTTGGATTTAAATACTCTTGGACAGTATGTTTTTACGAAACATTGTATTAAATTTAACATATCGTACTTGAGTGGTGTATTGTGTTTACGTATTCGGTCCTCCAAAAAAAAACGAAGCAATTAGCGGTGTACAATGTTTCTTTTGCGATACTCGTTGGAGATTGAAAATGTAACTTTGGTTGCAAATAAGCCTTTATATTTTTTTGCCTGGAATACAAAGTGAAATAGCAATCAGTTTCTTATTGAAAATAACAGCATAGTTAATACTATTAAGGGCTGTTATTGTTTGTGTTGAGATCTGTAAGCAGATTTTCCGGCGAACAGAGAAAGAGAGAGAGAGAGATAGAGGGTGGGTGGGTGGCGTGAGCTCATTGTAAAGCCAGATCTCGCTATCGTGTGCGCAAACTTCAGAGCGTCGCGTTATACCCTTTTCACTTGCGATTTCACGGTATGTGTTGAGTTTATGGGCTATTAGGACTGGGTTAGCAGCGAGGGTGCAACCCCTCCGCCATCAGCGTAGCATCTTGGCCTGGGGCCTGGGGGTTGGGGGTTGGGGGTCGCACGAACAATAAAAGCCTTTAAACTCGAAACATCTGAGCGCCAATGTGAAATCAATAAGGGCAAATAATAGGGTATTCAAAATCCGAATTTTGCCTCCCAAGTTCTCCCTCGGATTCTGTAACCTCTGTTATCCTTATCGTGGTCCTACATTGTGAGATTGAAAAGAGAATGAGGAAAGTAATCACAAAATGAATAAATAAAAATACGGCGAAATATGTTAGGAATCAAATTTAATTAACATTTAATTAATATAGGCGGATAATATAAATGAATAAATTGTCATAACCGTCGAGGTTACACCAAATTACGCAAAATGTACTTAGTTTACCCTTTAAATAAATAAATGAAACGTTGTATTTGTATTAATTAAATAGGAATTAAATAATTTTCTGACTCGATGACCGCCTTTTCATTTATATATTTGCAACATAAGGTCAGAAAATGATTTTTCATTAAAAAAATTACCTGAATAAGTCCACAAAGTTGGATAAAAAGTTGTCTTATTATTAATTGAATTTGAATGCTGACATATTATTTATTAATTTACTTAATATCAGAAAAAATATTTTGAAAATCACAAAAGCTTATTCAAATTAAATACAAAAGCGACAATTAATATAAACGGAAATTACATACAAGGAAAATCATGTTTAATGTTTCTAATTCAATTCTCGGGTTTCAACAAAGGTCAAAGTTTGTTTGCACAACGTTTCGACAGCAAGCTCAGCCACCGTCGTCAGGTATCCTATGGCGGGACTTGCTGTCGATAAAAAATTTTTAATCTTTATAATTAATAATTTTACAGACAATTATATATAAAAATGTCTTCGTAGTTTTATAGTTAAAACAGCAGATGAAGTCACAAACTAAGGGACGAAACGTCGTGTGATAAAATGATATCAATAAATTTAATTATTTTCTAGACTGACAGGCATTTTATCCCATTTATTATAAAAATTATTGTAATACTATTTTTAAAGATTAAGAATTATTTTTGACGAATCCTGTATCCTCTCTCAATGATGAATGGAATGAAGAAAATATCAACATTTCCAGCGCTTGTTAATGACAAGAAGTGAACTTTTAAACATAATTGTTACGACTGTTATTAAAGTAAAGATTTAATTGCCGGGAATAACAGCATATTGCTCAATAGGAACATAAATCTGGGACACAGTCATGAAGTTTATTTACCATATCAGAATAACAACAATTATAACTAGAATTCTAAATTATCTTTATAAAATATAGCGTAAAGGTATAACTAAGGCATACTAAAAGTACCAATATAAATAGTCGGAAAATATCGGAAAGAACGGCGTTATGTTTTATAAATTATGAAATTAAACTATTGCAATAAAATGCCTTCGGCTATACGCAGATTCTTCTTTCTTAATGTTGCACTTCCAGCTTCTGAACAACAGGCCAAACCTATCTGGCTGGCTCCAGATATTACGAAACTAACGTGAAGTAAAATTACATTAAATTACGGAATTGGTATGGGTTATTATAGTACTTCCAACTTCATCTCTGTACAAATAAAACTCTCAGAACTAGTCGGAACTGGATTATTTCGACTGAATTGCAAACTAATTAATTCGACATTTTGACATATATAACTTATGAACAGGATATTATGCGTATTTTCTTCGATATTCATCAAAGATAGTCGGTAGTGGCTAAAGTTACTAAATTGTAAATATGTAACATCCATATTGAATTTTCGAAGGGTGGATAGCGTATATTAAACTCAATATATTTCACAGTACGGTTGATAGTCGCTGAAAAATCTTTCACGAGAAATGTTTTCCATTGTGCAACGTGGTCCTTAACAGCCTAAGCTTTTGTCGGTGTGCCATGGCCTCCATAATTTCGCGTTCTAATTTCAGACATGTCATTATAAGTATGCTACACAGTTAGTGTAGAACATTTCGTGAGGGATTTACAATTGGTTAAATTTTTGTTTCATATATACCTCTAAAAAGGAGGAAATAAAAAGTAATAATTAATAAATAGCGTCCAGGATATTTAATTAATATTTATGTAATAAAAGGAGGGAAATCTTTACTGACTAACCAATTTGAGTACACGCTCGCTTTAGTTGGACGCCACCCAGCTGCTAATCCAGCGATAGTTTCCGAACACGTTGCGTGAGCGTCGCGTCGCCAAGGGACGTCTCGGCGCATAATGAAGACAGCAGCAGCTTCTGCCCTGGCTGACTTCCTAATCTGGTCGCCAAGAAGAGCGTCACGGCCGACTAATCAAGCGGCACCTGCGTCTGCGAATCAATTAATCACGGGCCGCAATAAGCCTCCCCCCCAACCCCCCGATTTCGCGGTCGAGCGGCCCCCAGGGGGAGTCTATAACTCAGCTGCCGATTAATTGCCGCTAAATGGACAACTCGTCAGCTGGCTCTGTTCCCTTTGTGCCTCTAAGGAACCGCCATTAATCCTTACCGAGCTACTCCTGAAAAATTAGCTCCATTTGCTTGGGGAAAAAGCCTAATAGGCGGTCCTTTGTTTCCTGTTCAGGGCGAATTTTCGATGTTTCTATCCTTGAAGCTGTAATGGGAAAAGCATTCATACGTACGTAAGCGTAAGGTTTTCTAAGAAAATAAACTACTATATTTACCGTAACGAAAATTTACGCACTTAAGCAAGACTATAAAGCTTGTCTCCACTGGACTGTAACTCAGATTTACTCTACGTCTCGTGAAGCCCACAATTAATTGTCAATTGACCTGCCGTGAGTACTTTCTTGGCATTATGCGACAGTATGTTAATGACGGGAACTATACGGTCTATAAGTTTTATACACAGTTTGTACTACTAATCACTTAAATAATGGTTAGCCTTGCCGACCTCCTGTGGTCTAGTGGCTAGTATCGCTGCCTCAACACCCAGGGGTCCTGGGTTCGAATCCTGGCATGGACTTGAATGATTGTGTCGTCATGGTCGTGAAGACCGGGATTAAGACTGCTGGAGAATCGATACGCTGACCGCGAGTCACTACAAATTTGGAATGTGCCATGCAAGATGATAGTGCGCAAGTCGACCCGGTAGGCCCAGGCCCTTAATGAGCTGTAGAGCCTAAGAAGAATGACTGGCCTTAGACGAAGTATTTAAGTAATAGTCTGACAGAAAAACAATTTTTAGATAGAAAGAAATATTTTAAATTAAAATATTAATAGTTACTCAAAATTATTTCTGATTATTTTACACACAGAAAGTTGCAATAATAAATTTAATCTTACTATAGTTACATTGAAATCATGACAAGAGGACGATTTAAAAAAACTTAGACGTGAATTATAAAGAGATTTTATGCGCTGTGATTAAGACTGATTTCATTTGAGCTTACATGGCCATTACATATTTTGATCGTAAATTAATTATTACTAAAAATGGAAATTATTACATTAGACAAACTATATTATTAAATTAATGGCTGAAAATATAAAAAGTCAGATTTTCAAGGTGATATTATTGCGCGTATTTTATTTTAGGCCAGCATTACCTATTCACACCTTAAGCGTACATTTTTAGAGAACATGAAACTTTTTTTCTGAAAATATCGCAGTATATTAGGCATTATAGTCTAATATGACTCTGAAACACAGAAGAAACATAATTTATACCTAACATGTCACGGTTCTACCAAAAATCTCAGGTTTTGAACTAACACGATGATGATAGGGGATGTCGTGATAGGGGATGGAAATTTTAATTTAGAAATATAAAAAATTGATTGGGATAAGAAGGAGCGAATAAATGACAGTGGCAAGTGGAGTGAGAAATGTGGTTATTCAACTCGTTGAAATGGATGCTAATGAAACTTGTAGGGGAAAAAAATAGAAACAAATGCAACTAAATGTGAAATAAAAATTATAGGAATAAAAGACTAATAGTTGTAAATAAATATTTATTTGAAATTAATGTTAATGAATGAATAAATTAAATTGCAACAAAGTCTCCGCTTAACTGCAGTTAAAGATGAAATCATACCTTAATTTTAATTGAATTAAAACATAGACAAAAATAATGTTTATAGTTACTTTTCCTAAGAAAAAACATAAAATCACTCACTAATAAAAGGGAATATTTTAGTATGAAACGCGTTTCCATTATTTAAGACATTTCATCTCACTAAAGGAAAATAGTCCTTTCAAAACATTTTCTTTAAAATAATTCTAATAATTTTGTTTAATTCCACAACACTTCAATATTATGTAATTTGAAATTACAGAAATGTTTATTACTCCTCATTCTTACCTGGCTTTCTTACGCAAATTTATCGAACCACCTTTCTAATCTATCGTTCAATCTTACTCTTGAGTTCCAATACATTATTGATCTCTTCTTAAACGCAAATCCTTTCGTTGCTCTTTCTTTGCCTAGTCTCAATAGCTATAGGCCCTTTTAACGTAGTCTATAGAAGTGTTGCCAGATTTGTACATATATCTAAATAAAACATTAATATCATTTTTTGTTTTCTTCAACTAAAAACTGTCCAGTTAAGAATATTAACTACCGTTTCTTTGTTTCCATTATTTATGTAATGCGATGTTCCATGTATAAAGAACACTCCACTTTGACGTGTTTTGAAGTGAAATTGTTACTGCAGTTACAACACGAAGCGACGGGAGGGCGTAGTGGTTCTGTCGCAGAAGCCGGACAAGCACAGAAGCGCTCAGTGAAATAGTTTCTTCAATTATCTCTCGGATATCACAGACCGCCAGAGCCAACCAACACCTGAACAGACCACAAATATCACGCAAGTGGCCACTAATTAAAATATCATCAATCTGCTAAAGTGAGGAGCGGCGGCCAGCAGCTCTCGGATAATCGATTGCAACGCTATGCGCGGAATTCGGCGACCGCAAGAAGCGCCCTCTAGATGTCCAGTTGTCGCTCTAGTGGTTTGCAAAAGGTCGCCAACGCAGGCCAACAACAGCGGCGCTCATACCAAACAAAATTGGGCAAAAATTCCAGTCATTACAACGCGCGCGTCCCGCATCGAATATAAGTAGAAATGTTCGTAGACCGATATACAGTCGATTCATAACATTTATTCATCAATTTTTCATCCCAAAGACAAGTGATAGTAGTGAACACGCTGAAAGCACCAAAAAAAACTATTCAGAACTATTTCATTAGACTCGTGTTGATTAGACGAATATTAAACCAGAGCTCACTTTCTAAGAAAGGAATACCAGACACGTTGGATTCTCTGGAAAGTTGACGTAAGAAAAAAAGAATGCTTACATTGTTGAAAAATTATTTAAAAACTGTATATTGACTCATTATGATAAAACAAAACAAATAAATCACATATTGGTAGTCGTTAGAAAAATGTTTTCCTTACAGGCCAAAATATAGCATACGATATTTGTGAAAAAATTTTAATTCACTCTACTTTAATAAATACAATACATTTTTCTAGACATTTGATGGCTTCTGTATTCAACAATATTTAAAATATATTAACATATTTTAATCCTTTTTAGTTGACCTCATGGCCTTTTTAGAACATCTCCTTATTTTCTTTTTTTTTAGTCCTAAACTTTGGTAATCATGCAACTTTTTTCTTCCTTTTTTTATTGACATAAAATTTTCAATAATAACCAAATAAGGTAAATGTTGATGCATTAGATTGGCAATTTTGTTTCAGTTTTCTTGTACGCAGATGATTGATGACATCATAACATTGCGCTGTGGACTCAGTGATTTTACAGGAGTCGAAACGACTGAGTTGGAACCTTCAGCAAGAAGCAATAAAAGTGTGTATGGAGATTGGAATGTTATATATCAATATTATAGTGCTCGAAGTAAACGAGAAGGTTGGAAAACGAAATTCATTTTTTTATGTGAATGGAAGAAGGAACGAACGCGGCCATGCGTTACGTCTACTTAAGTTCTCAATATCCGTTAAATATTTCAATTCCTGAATTGGTTGACTGGTTTATTGCTATAAGATATATATATATATATATATATATATAAGCACTTATTATTCTGCTTTATCTTAATTTCCACACGAATTTCTGTCATGGTCTTTTGAATATTTACAGCCTATATTAGTCATTCACCCTGTATGATATATTCGGTATTACAGTAGTCATTATTCACCAGATGTACAAAAAAGTTCATTTTGAATGAAAATGATCTCAATGTGGTTTGAAAATTTATTTTTGTGTTACAAACGTTTCATATGAAACATACAACAACCAAGACGTTTGTTATTGTTTTGATTTTCAGTAACAGGCAACATCAGGTTGATCCTGAAACAGGCAACTCTCCATTAATAACACAGCAAGGGAATCGAAAAGGGGGAGGGATATGAAAGGCAGAGAAAGGTAGGCAAGGGGTTTCGTTAGGTAACAGGGTACATGAGGGTGATCCTGAAACAGGCAACTCCCCTTCAATATCATATTTTTTTTAAGAGAGGGGGGTTAACAGGCTGCAAGAGGGTGATCTTGGAACAGGCAACTCCCCGTTAATAGCATAGGAAGGGAATTGCTATGGTTTAAGGATCCTACACGGTGTTTCACCTAAAGAGATGCAGGGAAAACCCTAGAAAACCTGCATCAGGTAGGTCGGGCATTGGGTACTATTCTCACGCCCTTCCGAATGACGGGAGACGAGTTTGCTGTGGGGTCGCAGCATTCCCGTCTTCGTGTCTTCACCAGTTTCAGGAGACAGTTGGCCGACTGATCCAATGGGATCAGCGGACAACTCTTACCATATGTCCAAGGTCTTCAGCCCCAGTACATATACCACTTAAAATAGGTGAAGGTGTCTCGGCATATGAGAACTTTGATAAAATAAAAAACCAGAGAGAATGCGACGCATTCCCGACATGATCAGGTGAGCCCCGCAGTCACTCTGGGGTGAAGCGCCTGCGAGAAAACTCCCGCAGGGCATATATATCCCCCTCCCCTTTGAATTTTTGGTGTTTGTTTTATTATAATGAAGAATAAACCTTGTTTTGAATACGACATTAACAAATAACTGCAAAAAAAGATTGTTCAAATTTAAAGTTTGTTGTGTATTAAATATATCCTCAAGTGTCATAAATTTAAAAAACGTAGTCAATACAAAAGATGATTTCTCAAACTTTAGTTTCTAGACATAAAATTGGATTACATTATTTTTAATAAAGGTTTTGCCACCTAATATTTATAAAGACAAGAAAAATTGTTTTTAAATGAAATGGCTAAAAGAAACGATTAGAAAAATTTAATTTCTTATTGTAACGTTCATTCCCCAACTTTCGGGCCTCTTCAGTTCATCAATTAAAATTTTAATTATTGGGACAAGTTGTTTTAATTCAAATTAAATAATTCCGACCATTCTTTGCATTTTACTTATAACACTATCAGGGTGCCCGGCAATGCCCGAGATATTATTGGTTAAACAGTCATTGTTATGATACTTTTGGTTTACCGCGAACGTTGTCGTCGCCGCCGCCGCACGGACACACGCAGGCTACGTAAGGCCATTACGTATGCTGTTCTATATGTCGTTAGGGTAGGACAGATACAAATAGTGTCACGAGAAACTCTGTAAAAATAACTTGTCCCCAAGAAGTATTTATTCGACACAAATATCGGCCGATTTTGCACATTTAAAATTCCCACCCTATCTACCTCCACCCTTCTTACCCCAACCGTGTTGAGTGCTGAGTCACAAATAACTTGTGTGCATAATTTTATTTGTAATTGCTCCACGCTTTAAAATTTTTATGTGGAACATACATACAACACATGCGAAATTTGAGTTTTTTTAAATAAACAATGAATTTTATTTATTAGCATGAGGTATTTGTTCCATCTATTTGGTCTGTTTAGCAAGAAATAACTTGTAAATTTAAATAATGTTTTATTTCAGTGACAATATATGACTAGTACTTAGAAAATATACAAAAACGTTTCCCTCCCGAGTGCGGCGCATTCTATTAGCCATATAAAAGTGACGCGGTGGACCCTTCCTATGCTATTAAAGGGGAGTTGCCTGCTTCAGGATCACCCTCATGTAGCCTGTTACCCAAAAAAAAACTCAGACGGGTCCTAGTTAACCCTTGGCTACCTTGCTCTACCTTCCGCATCCCCCCTTTTCAATTCCCTTCCTATGCTATTAAAGGAGAGTTGCCTGTTAACCCAAAAAAAACTCAGACGGTCAATATCATTTTTTTATATTAAGTCAAATATATTTAAATATTTTATTTATAAAAATTTTAATCCTTATAACAATAATATATTGTATTTCAAAAACGAAAAGCTTATTTAATTATAAAATAATGCTGATGATTTTTTTGTAAATTTAAAATCAGAAAACTATTTTGAAATTTTATAACTTGATTAGACCATTAGCAGTTGATGATGCTACTTAAAAAAATACACATTGAATTAAGATCCATATTTTTTAAAATTAAATATGAAATATCAAATTAGTTTCTTACTGAAGTGGCTACGGATAAAAGCTCCATATTTTTTAAAATTATATATAAAATATTAACTTGTTTCTTACTAAAGTGGCTACGGATAAAGAATATTGTAGATACTCCATTAAAAACCAATTAATCGTATATCAGTCTTATTAAAGTTAAAGCTTTCTCCAAAAACTATTTTAATATTAAGTGCGGCCCTGTTTTGCATATATTAGTCTATCATCTTTTGCAACACTAGAGAAAAGAAAATGTTGGAGGTTTCTTTGCTGATTTAAGTTGAAAATGCAGGTTACCAACTTCTAAGAAATATCACTTAAGCAAATTTATGATAGTAAAATGTTTGTTCTCTTTATTTTCTTTGTGTCTGTTATAATATATCACGAGTGTTCTAAAAAACACAGGTAATACAAAAGAAAGGAATGCCGATCGTGGTTTCTTGTACACGTAACCAAATGACTAAATGTTTAAGAATGTTCTACCTTTTTTTTAATTTCAACCGAGAAAGGAAGTCAGCAACATAACGCGTAAGGGCAGAGCGCTCGAGCTGAAGCATCTTCGGATGGCGCCGTTCCAAGAAAGCGCCGTCTTGAGCGCCGTTCCACACAATGTTGACATTATTGCTCTCCCCTGCCTTCATTTTACTCAACAGTTCTGCGGGGCTAAAAGAAAATGTCTCTACTACTTTAGCGAATGTGAAATTCTCCCAAACTTTCAGTTTTATGACAAATATTTATCAAAATATTTCGGAAAATGTACAGGAGGTGTGGAAAACGTAACTGTTGTGGTTACTATACAGAAAACATTGGAAAGTAAAGTTACTACAATTTATTAGAGAAAAAACTTCAATCTCAATAAAGTTAAAATTCAATTTATCTTAAAATATTTGAAGTTTAACACGGCGTGACTGCGATTAACAAAAGGAAGTGCAACATGACTGAAAAATCTTATATATGGCCGCTCGTAAAAGAAAAACATCAAGTCAAAGGAATTAGAAATTTTTTACTTGAGGCTCAAGTAAAGAGCGTATAGGAAAATATAGAAAGACAAGAATAGAAAAATTTCGACCAGATCCTAGAAATTAGATTGTGAAGAATTTGATGGTAAATTGTAGGTGAGCCTAGCTTAAGTTTACAGGAGTGGACGTTGACTCGGACTGGGTCAGTGGTAGGATAACCTGCTTGGAAATCGGCAGATCCTGGGTCCATTTGACATTTTTCCATTCTTGTCTTTAAAAATAAAATCATTAAATTAATTGTAAAACATTAATACAAATTATTTTGGGGTGTTATTCTCGTGATTCTAATGCTCGATATTTATTTAAAATTAGCTAAGTGCCCGACGATGCCCGGGAATTGAATTATATTAGGGTGACCATCCACCCCCGATTTTCAGGGTCAGTTCCCGGTTTCAAAACTCTGTCCCCGGCTGCGGTTTTGTCCCCGGAAACCAACCTTGACCCTTTTAGGACGGACATTTAGATATTTAGAATACATGTAACAACCTACAGTCGAAATTCCCGAAACGGACACTTCTAAAAACAGGATATATCATACCCAGACAATTTTATTTGTATGGGGCATTTTTCCAATACTTTACTAAGAAAAATACATCTAATAACCGGACACTATAATATAAGGACACGGACACTATTTTCACGGAATTTTCGATAAGAAAGTCTCTAATAACCGAACAGCAAGTCGAAACCAATTCACGATTCCAGGAATGCTAGATGCTTTTTATTTTGATGTAGATGATCGCGGAATTTCCCAATCCCGAAACACTTTCAGGAACTCTTATCAGTTTTCAGACAACCGTATTTTGAATCGAAGTGAGTTACAAGTGTTTCAGGTTAAAACGGTTTTATGAGAAGAGTGCGAAAAAATATTCTTTCTATTAAAGAAAAGACGGAGATAATTAAAGTGTCTGAGAAAGATCAAATAAGTTTCCGAGCTTTAGCTTTAAGGTTCAGAATCAGGAAAACCCAAGTCGCTGAAACTTTAAAAACAATAAAAACTTTTTAAAAAGTGGATAGAAAACGGGAACGAAGAGTCGAATAAATCATTTTTAAAAACATCCGGCCTGACTATTGACAAATTAATACAGAGAGTATTTGCGTACCTATTTCCGGTTCCTGCCCTTTAATAAGGGAAAACGCTTTGTAAATTGTCAAAGAATTAGGGAATGCGGACTTGAAAGCGATTGTCGGTTCCACGGGCAAATTTAAATTGATACACGGCATTACGTGTAAGGCGGTAAGTGGTGAAGCGGCGGCGTTGGACACTAACGTTGCGGCAGAGTGGACAACGAAATTGAAGGATCGTTTTGAAAGCTACTCGAAAACTAACATTTTTAATTGCGACGAGACTGCACTATTTTTAGGGCTCTTCCAAACGAAACGATGGCATCAAAAGGCGAAACATGTAAAGGAGGAAAACATCGAAAGAAAGGTTGACCATTATAATACGTACAAACATTGATGGTGATTTTCAACCTCCACTAATAATAGACGAAGTCCTTAAGTCTTTAAGGGGTCAATTTAAAAAATTTAGGCATAGAAAGGCGGGAAAATAAAAAAGCATGGATGATGAGTGATATCATAACTAACTGGCTCAAGATTTTTAATAGTAAAATTTTGCGACAAGGTAGAAAAGTTATTTTATTCTCACCCCAAAATTGAATTTTCTAACGTTAAAATCATTTTTATAGCGCCAAATACGTCAGCCGTGTGTCAAACTCTAGGCCAGGGCATATTCAAAACTTTAAAGTGAACTACATAACATATATTTTGCATAATCTTTTCGCCCAGATAGACACCTGCACCTCTTCAAACGAAGTTGCAATGACATTAACGTTTTTAGACGCAATTCAGTGGATTAATTTTGATATAAACAATATAAAGAAATAAACTGTATTTTACTGTTTTCGAAAATCGAATGTTACTTTAGAAGCAACCTCGGCTTACAATGATGAAAACGTTTGTGTTGTTATCCATGCTAAATGATGCAGCCTTCTAATAAGCGTACAAAATCTCGTTTCCCTCGTAGTGTCCGGTCATGAGACTATATTTTAAAACCGTTAATTTGATCTGATTTACAAATTTCCTTTGCGACTTATAAAGCATTTTGAATTATTATTAGCTAATTACAACGAAAAATTACTCAAATAAAATGGTAGTTAAACTTAAGCATTATTTCAAGTTTATTTCGATTGACAGGTTTGATAAACCATCCTGGTGCAATTTTTGTGTGTCTTTAGGGTAGGATTTTCTTTGCTCTCGAAGGGGGGAGATAAATATTCAAATAGTCGACAGAAAACTTCTCTGTGATGATCAGCGTTAAAATCGAAATTTTACAGTAATCTCATGAATGGTAAGCATATAGGAACGTCTAATTAACTTTATAACTTGCAGTTGGTTCAATATGTCCGCCTTTGGGGTGGTAATTCTATAGACTTACAAATATTTATATTAATATCTTCTGAACTGTGCCAGACATTGGAATCAAACATACACGAAAATTTAATGTAAAATTTGTTTTCTCATCAAATCGATTGAGCTGTTTCGGAGACTATTTGAGACAAACTTACAGACAGACACTTCAGTTTCATTTATCGGTGTAGATAATGAATCCTCCAAAACATTTTGCTAGACGTAAATTCATCTAGCTCATAGCCAGTCTTCTTGCTCACATGATGTCCGGTCATAACCAACATTTTTCACATACACGCGATAGCGGGGTACATAGGGTTACCCTTGTTTACTGGGTACTGCTGGAGGTTAGTAAATAGGGTGGAACATTGTAACTGGTTAAGGAAGAATGCCTGGGAAGACTTCACCAAGTTTTGACTGCACCGTGTGAATGAACACTTGTTTTGGCGTCTTACATCTGTGACTTTATCATTTTTGCTGCATTTCGACAGAAGGTAATCTACAAAGCTCCTAAAAATGACTGAGAAGTTCCAATAAAATCTATTTTATAAAGGAAAAATGGATAAAGGTGTCAACTGTAAGCTAAACATCTGTAATAAAGAAAACATAAAAGGAGTTAAGATTTTTCTTCAATTAAATATTATTTTATTGCACTAATTTTATATACAAAACATCCTGTCCCGTTCTGACCCGGAGGTGTGGCAGAATCGGAAATTTGTAAGTTTCTTGTTAAAAATTCATCAAAAATCTAAATTCGTTGTTTTAAGTTGTATTGATATTAGATTAAGTAAGTAATAGAATAAATTAATATTTTATATTTATATGAAGCTATTTGTCTTTTTCCATAATTTTACAAAAATTATAAAACAATTATTGTCCCACTCCGCCCGGACTTTTACTATATGTGTAACTCAATTAACAGATAATTATGACTGTTTTTGTACATTTCAAGGGAAGGAAAATATCTCCGTCTTACAAAGTGACGACATATTAAATAAATATTGGAACACCACTCATGCATAAACTATACTAACCGTGAGAACTGTGTATTAGAAGAGCAATTTCCGAGGTAAACGGATAAAATAGTGTAAAAGTAGTATTTAAAAAAGATCTAAACTTGGTTAATCCTAGATCTTTTCCCTATTATCACCATAATATCATCAAACAAAATAAAGAGTGACAATTAATACGCTAATTTTATAGGGCGGATATATATGTGAAGCGATGGAAGCGACGAACGACTGGAGGATGGATGACTCAGGTGTGGAATTCCATTAAAAAAATGGGTATAGGAACTCATATACAGCCATGTCAATAAAGGGTCACAAAGCCACTAAAACAGCAATCGGAAATACTTCCGCACGTCGAGGGCGTATCAGAACTATCATATTTAATTTCAAATTTACAACTTATTGTTTTTAAATGTCTTTAACGAGTTATTTATTCAATAGTTATAAACGCAGAATTTTCGGTTTACACCATAGTCAATTAAAAATGAATAAATTGTACACATTTCTCTAACTGCTCAAATAATGTTAATTTATCGCTGCTAGTGGTATGAAAAGTAAAATAGTGAATACTTTGTAAATTTAAATCGAAATTGAGAAATTTATACAGATGACTATGGCATGTGCCGAAATATTCTGTGTTTATAATTGTATAGATGATTTATTGATAACTCGATTTAATTTTCTATTTAGAATTTTTATCGGTCATATTCGTCCCAGTTGGATACAACTTTTACGAGTTTATTTTTATCGTCAGTGATTTTCTTGTTACAGCTGTCAGATATTTGTTGTATTTCCTCTTTTGTAAAATGAGATCCTTGTGTAGAGTACGGTTATTGACGTTCCATGGAGCACCTGTAATTGACCTTAATATTTTGGACTGGAACCTTTGTAGTAGACTCAAAAATGATTGTTTTGTACATAGTTTAAGCCCATAGGTCCATATGGGTTCCAAGATTGTATTTTAGGCAAATATTTTGCTTCTCAGAGATATTCTTGATCTATGACCAAGGAGCCATTACAATTGTCTGAATTTCCAAGTCAGTCTTCCGTCGATATGTAGGTCGAGGTTCTTTGTATTCATTGCCAAGAAAGTACAGACAAGAAAAATTACTGATAAAGTAAATAAACACAAAATAATATGAGAGTGACAACGTGAATTACGGAATTACGTTTCTTTTTAACCAAATTTAATTTTCCGCCGTCTGAGACCACTACACTATTCAGGGTAAATTATTTCTGGACTCGGAAATCTGTAAGACCAATGAACTACGAAATAGGACAGAAAATTTCATTCAAAATTTCAAAAACGCCCCGCTATTTCTGTGGTATGCGAGCGTCGAGAGAAAATAGGAAAATTCCTTTGAGGGTAGCGACACTATATATCGACCGGACTTGGAACTATCTTCGACGCTCAGCTCCGAATATAAGCGAACCTCCAAAGAGTTTATGACAGTATTTTCCCTAACTAGAAAATTTTGGGACTTCATCGGGAAATATTGACCAACGCGCTGATATTAACCCCAACTAACCATAGAACCGATGATTATTACTGATGTTTATTCTGCTACAAAAACCATAGCCTATTAACCAAGTTAATGTCAGCGCAATATTCGCCCTGAATACATCGTACCACCTTTACTAGCTTATAATAAAAATTGGGTCCATTAATCTTAAATGGGGACTTCCGGAGAGAAAGTAATACAGATGCCTATTTTTATAGGTCAGGGTTCATCCGTATCCAGTCACCCACCTCTGAACAATAACGTACGCCCCCTTTTCGCGCGGGAACTCCGCATTGCTTCCAATTTCCCCGGAACCCACATACAATAGTGAGCAATATTGCAACTGTGATTCAGGAAGCAGATGCAAACACTTCAGCTCTCTGTCTTTCGAACACGGAATAAATTTACGTGCTTTGTGTATGTAAGGGGTAACATCTCTAAAGAACACCCATGTGCGACGATTACGGCCGAAATGACCGTCGCTGGAGATGGTCCACGACACTAAATTATTCTGCGTGCAAGAATTCTTAAAAAATAGGCTACAAAAAGTCAAAGTTGGGAAAGAAACTTCAGAACTCGGATCTGTAACATCGGGAGTCCCCCAGGGATCAGTTATTGCCCCATTATTGTTTCTCATTTTTATTAATGATTTGCCTAATAATATAAACTCTAAGGTCCGACTTTTTGCAGATGACTGTGTAATTTACAGAGAAATAAATGGGGAACAGGACGCAGCTGCTCTCCAAACTGACTTAGATACTCTAAGTACATGGGTTAAGCGAAATAAAATCAAAATCAACAATAGTAAAAGTAATGCGATTAGTTTTACTAAAATGCGCGTTCAATATGCCTTGATATATAAAATAGATGGGGAAACAGTGATCGAGGAGACGAACTGTAAATTCCTAGGCATTTATTTTAACAGTAAGCTGGGTGCAGGTAAACTATGCTACAAGGAAAGCGTGGAACACCTTGCACTTTGTCATGAGAACACTCAAGAAGGGGAATGCGAAATCTAAAGAGTTGGCATATTTGTCATTAGTACGCCCACTTATGGAATATGGTGCAGCATGCTGAGATCCGTACAGGATAGGTCAAATAGAATCCTTAGAAAGGGTGCAAAGAAGGGCCGCAAAATTCGTACAAATAGGACCTGGGCATGGGAACGAAAAGGTAAAGCGACTAGGGTGGGATACGCTACAGACAAGAAGAGAAAGAGCTAGGCTACACATTTTCTACAGAGCTTTTGCAGGTCAAAAACCTTGGCAGGGAATCCGAGATAGAATGAAAGAATCGACTCGGAACGGGAGGGGTGATCACCTGTTTAAATTACAAGCAGGGAACCAAAAAACAGACGTTGGAAAATACTCATTCCTAAATAGGACAATTAATGAGTGGAACAATCTGCCTGCAGGAGTGTTTGGGGAACTTCCTCTAACAGAAAGAAAATTTCGACTCAATCTAAGTTTAGTGTAGTGTAGTGAAGTGATCAGTGCTGCGAAATCTCTAAAAATATACTACAGTGAATTATATTTCCAGTTTTTTTTTCAGGGAAAACAATACTATTCTTTTTTTTTAAAAAAAATTCATTTCTAATAATATGATTCCACACTTATTTATTTATATTGAATATAATTATACATTCAACTATAGGTTAAATATGGTCCTTACGACCAGTTTATTAATTATTGTTTAATTTCTATGTATCTGCCACCGGGCATCTGCCCATTTGTAGATTTAATAAATACATACATACATTCAATATCTTTTCGGCTGAGGGAATCAAGGAGTAAATATGATGAATTGCTAAATTTTACGCCTGAGGAAGTCTCAAAAAGGAGACGAAACGTCGTTTTTGAATAAATAATGATGAATTTATACGCTGGCATATTGGCTGTCTTTTTATTTATTGTGAATATAACTTAAAACAACGAATTTAGTTTCTGATGAATTTTTAAAAAGAAACTTACAAATTTCACGTTCTGCCACACCGGAATGCAGATCGTGATAGGATTTTTTTATACACAATTCCTTTGTCTCTACAGCCCATTGAGGGCCTTGACTTACTGGGTTGACTACGGACTTTCATGGCATATTCCGAATATGGAGTGATACGTGGTCAAGGTATTGATTCTCCAGTGCTTTTAATCCCAGACTCCGTGACCTTGAAACTACAAACATCAAAGCCCATGCCAGGATTTGAACCCGGGACCTTTGTGTTGTGAGGCAGCGACGCTAGCCACTATACCACAGAAGGCTGACTGTATATACAATTAGACAAATTAAATTAAACTTAATTTAAGAAAATTTTAACATCTTTTGGGTTTCATTTCTTATACTTAGGTTGATCACTTTTAATGTGTCATGTAAGATGACAGTCCCAGTCGACTCGGTAGGCCCAGGGCCTCAATACCCTGTACAGCCAAAGAGGAAGGAAGGAATTTTTTTCATTATTTTTCTCCATGGCTCTACAGCCCATTGAGGGCTTGGGCCTACCGAGTCGACTGCGGACTGTCATCTAGCATGACACATTTCGAATTTGGAGTGACACGTGGTCAGCGTATCTATCCTCCAACTGTCTTAATCCCGGTCTTCTCGACCATGACAACACAGGATTCGAACCCGCGACCTCTGGGTTGTGAGGCAGCAACGCTAGCCACTACACCACAGGAGGTCGATTTATCAATTTTTCCTTTTACAAAACAATTTTTTTGTAACTTCACAGTCTCTGCTGTCACGTTTCCCTTTTCCGTTCCTTTTCTTCCTTAATCTATTCTTTTTGGGTAAAACATCCTGTAACTCATTCTCATAAGTTGATTCTGTCAGGGTTTCTTTTCTTTTCATGAGGAACACATAAATTTTGACTTATACAGTAGAATCCTGTTTTTGCCTGCTCATTCGTCTCAGTTCAAGGTTTCTCACAGAGCCTTAATACTAGCAGATTTAAAACTTATTCGTAACTTATATGCAGCTGAAGACACCTATTTTACGAGTATATACCATTACAGAGTTAAAATTGTTTTGTGTCGAAACGTTGCAAAAATTATAAAAGTCACAGACGTAAGACGCCAAAACAAGAGTTCAAAACGTGGATAAGTTAGTAGACAGAACTTTTTACAATGTTGCACCTCCATTTAGTAACCTCCAGTACTAGAATACGGCTGTATTTGTTGGGATCCGTTCCGAAAATATCAGGTCGAGGCACTGGAAAGGGTACAGAGGGGGGCGGCAAAATTTGTTAAGCGGTGTCCTGGTCACGGAAACGAGAAGGTTCGTCAATTGGGGTGGGATGTTAGAAAAACGACGACAAAATTTACGTCTCGGGGCTCTTTTTAAAGCGTACGCAGGCCAACAATCCTGGGAAGATATTGCATCAAAGTTTTTAGAAGTAAATTATTTCAGTAGAGGGGATCATCATTGTAAAATTGGGCAGTGTAGCTTTAAAACTGACGTTGGGAAATTTTCATTTTTAAATCGGACTGTAAGGGATTGGAACAATTTACCTGCAGAAGTTTTCGAAACATTCCCTGCCAATAGTAATGTGTTTCAGGGAAGAATTAGGAAGTGTAGTGAAGTGCAAGTGTAGTGTAGTGCGACGAAACAATATATGAATAATGGGTACTTTTTATCTTTTTTTGTTAGGATTTAATTTAATTTATATTATATTAGTGTAATTATTATTTGTAACATATTTTATTTTTAAGTTTATTTTTTGTAACTGCCACCGAGTGCTACTCAATTGCAGTATTAATAAATTCAATTCAATATCCAGTAAAAACAGGTATCCTGTTCTACCCCGATTTCCCCTATGTATTTTTCAAGTAAGTCAATCTAGGTAAACAAATAAAATATTACTTTAGAATTTTTTATGATACTGTTACATTATAAATTGTGACACCACATTACAGACTATTTGTTATGAATGTCTTCAAAGCTACTAATCAATCCAGTTAATTTAAAGAAAGAATTCACACACATTGCAATTGATAAAACCTGAGGAGGTACTTTGGGTTTTATTTTTTGTAGAGTTATTGAAACGAGGTTGGCCAATTCTTTTAACAGTTAAGTTTTATTATTGCGAATTAGTTTTAAGTAGTTTCAATAATAACGATTTAATGAGAGAGGTACAGTTTTCTGAGTAGCCCGTAGTTATTTACGCTTGACTAAGCCGTTTTACAGATTTTCAGCGAAACGTGCAAGACGGTTTTCATATAAAATTTCACTTGAAGAGTCTATTTTCTTTCAGCTGTCGCTATCCTTGTTAATTAAAAGTCGGGAGAGGACGCTGAATTCTTCAAAGCACAAGGACGCTGGCGCATTTTGATTTTCGGCGTGCCTTGTTAGGAGGTGACTAACCAGACAGCTCGTATTATACTCGCCCCACTGAATGGGGGAGAGGACATTCCGCGCATAGCTCGCCAAGGGGGCGACTGTTATTGAAATCTGACTGAATGAAAGTCACACACGACGCTACCCTAAGGTTAAACGCCTCCGCTAATAAAACACTTGCACGGCTCGCTCCAATCTTTCCTTTATTACTTCTGAATCGGCGTATTCTAACAACAGGCACCGGGTGTTTCCCAAGTACTTAGCATGAAAGGAGGAGTGAATCAATTGATAATGAATTTTTCCCTTACACTACTTATACAATAAGAAAAAAATAATAAATTCCAATCTTTTTCTTCAATGCAGAAAATTTTTCATAAGCACCCACGTAGGGAGCATCATCCAAGGCCTCAGTATAAGAAATAATTTCCATTACAATATTGATGTTTCCTATTGAAAGTAACAGACAGACATAAAAATAGGACGGGCAGGAATCTCAAGATTAAAAAATAATGCTGAAATAACAAATTCAGCAAAAAAACGAAGAACGGGATTGGTGTCTCTATCAGTTAAACTGAAACAATGTTTATCTTCAGGCTGAAGAGCATCAGTGGATAGTCGAAAGCAAAGGTACAAGAATAGATTGACGTGCTGCAGTCGAGAACTGTAAATGCTGCTGTTTCAGCTTTTACCGCCAACTTTGGAGTATTGCGACAATCTCAAACGTGTATATTCTATTCAGCGTCATAAACTTCAATTTTCATTCTGACCAGTGAACAATGGAAAAAAAGAAGAAGTAAGATAATTATATTTACCTAAAGTAGACGTTACGACCATCCATTATGGTCCTTGTCAATACAATAAATCAACTAAAGATATAAACACAAAGAGCATAGCCATAAGACAAAGTTAACTAAGACAATTTACCAAAAAGTCATATAACTTATTAAGTTGTAAAGTGTAATGTTTAATATTTACAGTAAATTTGTTGCTTTTAATATACAAAATTTCTGAGTTTAATATTTTCTTCAAATACATTACTTCATTATCTAAAACAACAGTTTTATCAAAATTAAAATAATGATTTTTGTTCCAAACAGCGTTTAGTAATCGGAGAGTGTTGTGCTACATTGATCAGACTAAGAGATCTCTGTCTATTAGAATTAAGAAACATAAAGCCAATTTAAAATTTCTTTTATATAAACACTTTTTGGCACAAAATTATTCTTTCAACTTTGAAATAATATTGTTTCAGATAATGAAATGAATTTTAAGAAACGATTCAGAAATGTTGTACATTAAAAGCAATAAATTTACTGTAAATATTAAACATGACACTTTACAACTTAATAAATATATATTTTCTCAGTTTATTTTATCTTTTGGCTGTGCTCTTTGTGTTATATAAAATGAAAAAAAAATTCTGCCATTTCGGCTATAGTGTGTGGGGTCAAGAAAATTCCTACACAGAATCGTGAAATTTTTCATATTTGCAACTGAAGAGATTATGAAAAGCAACGATACGTAGTGTCAAATTTCATATAATTTATGTTATAATTTTTTTATTAAAAATATTTTTGGTAAATTACCTGTTTGATGCATTTATAAAAATTAATATGTTGTTGCGGTATTCAGTCCTAAGATTGGTCTGATGCAACCCTCCATGCTAACCTATCCTGCGCAAGCCTTTTCGTTTCCTCATAAGTAGCCCAACCAACATCCGAACTAATCGAATCGTGATCATCTGTCTATAATAAAGTTGTTTATCCAATAAGACACGACGATTCCGTTACGTCGGTGCGTTTAGTAAGGATATCAAAATAGATTTTCTGTTTTAATTTTTCGCAATTATTATTATTATTATGAGGGCATTTCACGAGCATTGAAATTATTCGGATGCTTAAAATCAACACTATTTAGACTCGCCCAGATTTAATGCTGCCATTCGTTTGCAGCAAGTGCCAATGTATTCCGGGTTAGTCTACTCACACCAACAGTAACAGAACGAGACTAGGATCGAGAATAGTTTACCATTTTAATTGCTTACCTAAATCTGATGATCAACTCGAACAATACTTATTTTTATTCAATATGTCTACAAAGTGCTTCTCTTTGTGTATTTACATTAAGGTTTTAATAAGAATGTTCAGATAAAAAATGACATTCTTTTCGAAAGGTACCTCGGTGAAAAGACGATGAATTGTTATTGGAAATTTGAATTGTTCTGCGGGATTTACAGATTTCTTATAAAAATATTTCGGTGCAAGAATCATTGTTAAAATCAGTACATAATTCGCTAAATCTAAATCGAATCTTACACTGTTAACCTGTGAAACGAGTATAGTGCTTATTTATTAAGGGAGGAGGTATATTAAACTTTGATAAAGTGGTTGAAAACTGCAAGTAAATAATAAATTTTCTAAAATTTCTTGGTCTGCAGTTTGTGAAAAAAGTAGATTACTTCCTATTAAGGCTTTCGTGCTACTTACTAGCCTTCGTCTTCATATCTTTTGTGTTGGTTGCTGCACCCCAGCCAGATCCTCCCTCAGGTTCATATGTTGGACTCCCGTCGTCTCTAGATCCTCCAATACATACGGGAAACAATCTTTAGGGGACCTCCGCAAGAAAACCTCCCGTTGACTTTACTGCACAATATATGTCTTGGGGTTCCATTCTGTAGGGGCTTTGTGTTCTGCTCTATCCACAAAATCCCACCATATTCTACAAATCCCACGAGGACTTCAAAATGATACACATTTTATGTTATTTATTTGGACCTGAAAAGACGCGTCGCATTTCTCCGTACATTTTAACGTCTCCGGTTTTGAAAGAAATGTAATTGATTGTTTTGGCCAAACCGTTGAAAAAAAAGTTATCGGTTAACTTTTGAAAATAGCCCCATGTCTTTGTTTACAATATGGAAATACGAAATAACTTCAGGTAAATTGAGCTCTGATTAGAGTGGTTAAATTTTAATAAAGGATCAATGGAGGGTAAAAGTTGGAGGGGAAAACACTGGGGTTGCACACTACAAGCAAATTATACATTTAATATGTTGTAATTAAAAAGAGATGAAGGGACCGGAAAATAATTTGGGAGAATGTGGGGTGGTTATTAGGAGACACAAAAAGAATCCGCTTGCAAAGATGATTGTGAAAGTGAATATTCTTTATAACTACCTAAATGTGCTGTTAAGTTTATTTTAATAAGGTTATAGCCTTAATTTTCAATTAAGGAAGCATATATTTATGTTCCGTATATATACATATAATAAGACTAATAATAATACATCTTAATATCAGTGGTATATTTATTAACTTTTGTTTAGATTTGAATTTTATTGTTATATATCTTTTTCCATTATGTATTTCGGAAAATCTAGAATTAACGAGCATTTACGAAAATTTGCAGAGAACAACATTTCATGGAGCCGGCCTCTGTGGTCAAGTGGCTAGCGTCACTACCTCGTACCACCGAGGTCCCGGGTTCGATTCCTGTGCATCTTTTTGTTCCCAAATCGAGATACCCTTAAAGGAATATGAGATCCCATAAATGGCTAAGTTGACGCTAATGACCTTAGCAGTTGACGCGACTTAAAAAAACCATTTAATTGATTTAAAAGTTAAGAGAAAAGTACTAATTATTGACTGTAGTATTTCTAATATTTTAAATTATTCATTCTCAAAGAGAGAAACGTATGGCGGACCAAGAGAAGGGATAGGTTAATAGGTCACGCTTCCAGACATGAGAGTCTTTCAAAATTAGCATTAGAGGAAAGTGTTAAAAATGAATTTACCTGTCCCTCTTAAATTTATCTGCTGACAATAATAATAACAATTAATGAACTGAATACACTAAAAATTATCTTTATGTATATTTTTGAAGTATTTTACGATATCTAACCATTTTTTCACGTTTATGTATTAATATATTCTCACTTACTTTCATTTTTTCGCAGTTACAGATTGGCTATTTTATAAACTATCTTATTTCGGTAGTTATTTTTGGTACAATCTTATATACACTGTGTTATGAGTGGCTAGGTGTAAAGTATGACGTATCCCATTTCCGCAAGCGAGGACTAATGGAAATTATAGTGCTCCAACACGCCAACAATAGTGGCTCCGACCTGTGTTTCAACAGCCACACCGCACTCGATGTTTCTTTAGCTACATCTTTAAAAAATTGAATGTAATTTATTTGTTTAGCCTTAATAAACCACAATATTGTTAAGTAAAATCTGATATATAATTTTTTTCATTAAAAAAATGCCTAAAAATACATTCAAAATGAATTAATTTGTCAAAAAAAAATTGAAATTTGAATTTCTATGTTACTAAGTTCATGCTTTTACAAAATTTAACATTATTTATAGCAAATTCATCACGAACTATGTATCGTATTTGAATTTTATTATTATTAGTGTGTGATGTTCCTTGGTAAATTATTATAGTTATGAATTTTAAAGTATCGCATTTCGTCGTGAACGCATGCAACGGTGCTTTTCTGCTCCTTGTTGGTCTAACGAATATATAAATTTAAATTAAATTAATTATTTTTGTCGAGCAGTAAAGCAAAGACCGCTGTATTTATTTGGATATGTATCCTGTGTTTATCCAAGAAGTTCTCTTAAATTTCAGGTTATCGGAACAATGTTTCCCGAAGGGTATTTCCGACGCGTCAAATAAAGCGAAACGTTCACACTGATATTTTACAAATACTTTGTGAAACATTAGATTTGAAACTTAATTCTGTAAGAGTAGAAAATTGTTAGGTTCTGAATTATATGGAAAATATTGTGTGTTTCTCTGAACCTCATATACTAGACACACGTCAAGACGCGAAGTTACACAATTCAGTTCGAAAGTTTATTTTAAGAACGAAGAATATAAGAAAATAAATACGAATATTAATAATTTTTTTAACAAAATAAGTATCCAACGTCCGTAAAATTAAATACCACCCTGTCTTAACACTTCAGACAAATGTATTCTGTCTTATTTATTTGCTAATACCACGTCTTATTACAATATAGTATCGTATAAAACATTTATTACTATTTTTATCACTAACAGTAAATCAGAATAAATACATTTATAACATTTATATACTTACCTTCAACTGGTAGCTCATTATATACATCTAACCCTCGAGTTTTTTGTACTTCTTAAATTAAATGACTACCATGTTTTTCCTTACACCTGGTATTATGACACTGAACATCTAATTTTCTTAATATAAAAATATTTAAATACTCTTGTAACTGGCATTTATTCTATAAAAAATAACTAATACATTATACAGAATTTGGTCCCTCATTTATTTAAAGAGTAAACTTAAAATGTTGATTATATATATATATATACGTATATATACGTATATATATACGTTTTTCAATGAGGGCTGGTCGATGTTGAAATGGCTGTCTGTAGGGTATAGCAAAATTAATTTTTTACCCATGTATGCCCTTTCAAATAAGAAAAGAATTTTGTTTATAACTCACACACAGCTTATTTTATTCCATATCAACATATAACCCCCCTTATTGAAAAACTCTATACGTATCGTAAATAAAAATGAAATAATAAAAACACAAATCAAACCGCTTTACGTCGCAAATACATTTAACTGTTCCTAAAATGGCCTCGAAGGGTTCATAAGTGTACAGATAAAACGATGGCCACAATCGACATCGGACCTAAATAGGAATTGTAATACTTAAATTTCTGAACTGAGATTTAAGGTTTATCTATTTTAGTTTAGTCGTCATTTCAATCTATTTCGAAGCTTCCAGACATTGGAAGTAGACAGAGTGTTTCCGTATCCCCGCATTGAACAACCATCTCCCAGTTGTTCGACGTCGAAATCCGAGATGTGGAAGCGATACTCTGGACTTTCCCAAAATATTCTCTCGCTTGGGGACGAGGTTTGTAGTGACATGGGCAATGAAGTGGTGACTGCTCCGTCCTCGGGGTCGTGACTCACTCGCCATCGCACGTGGCGAACACGTGGGACTCCTTGGTCCGGAAGTTATCGAGACCGATCTTCCAGCAGAAACCCCCACGGACGTTACGACAGCTAGACACTTCCAGTGGAGGATGTCCGTGGAGGTCTAGCCCTGGGTGGAATATCTACTTCTACGCAAAAATTAGTAAAAACATAATTATGCCCATACCAAAGAAAACAGGAGCTGATAGATGCGAACAACACAGGACAATTAGTTTAGTATCCCATGCATGCAAAATATTAACTAAAATAGTGTATAGGAGAATGGAAAGTCAAATAGAATGCGAGTTAGGAGACGATCAATTTGGTTTTAGGAAGAATGTAGGAACAAGAGAAGCAATATTAACTTTGCGCCTAATTTTAGAAGACAGGATAAGAAAAAACCGGCCTACGCTTATTGCATTTGTACATTAAGAAAAAGCGTTTGATAATGTGAACTGGGACACACTGTTAAGGATTTTAAAGAGCACTGGTATAAAATATCGAGAAAGGAGGCTTATTCATAACCTCTGCAAAAGACAGACAGCAGTAATTAGAAATGATGATCAAGAAAAGAATGCCGTAATAAAGAAAGGAGTAAGCCAAGGATGCAGTCTGCCGCCCATACTGTTTAACTTATATATAGAACAAGCGATGAAGAATGTTAAAACTGAATATGGAAAATCAATCATACTGCAAGGAGAAGAAATAAAAACCTTACGCTTTGCCGACGATATTGTAGTATTAGGGAATCAGAAGAAGACTTGGAAACCGTAATAAATGGCATGAACGTGGTCCTGGAGAAATAGTTAAATATGAGGATTAATAGACGGAAAACCAAGGTAATGGAGTGTAATTTTGGAAACAGTGGAATAAAAAAGAGTGTTACATTGAGAAGGGATATTTTTACGGAAGTTAAGGAATTCTGCTACTTGGGAAGCATAATAACTAGGGATGGTAGAAGTATAGTAGACATAAAGAGTAGGCTTTCTCGAAAAATAGGAATTTACTTACAGTTAATATAAGTGTGAATATTAGGAAATCGTTGCTAAAAATGTTCTTATGGAGCCTGGCGTTGTATGAGTTCGAAACGTGGACGATACGAGCTCCGGAAAAGAATAGAATAGAAGCCTTTGAAATGTGTTGCTATAGGCGAAAGCTGAAAATCATATTGGTGGATAGGGTAACTAACGAGGGAGTTGTAAACAGAATAGGGGAAAAGCGAACAATATGGAGGACCAAGACAAGGGATAGATTAATAGGCCACGTTTTAAGGGACGAGGGTCTTGTAAAATTAACATTAGAGTGAAATGTGTGGCGTAAGAACAGAACTCTATGAGTTAAAGTACAGTAAATGTACTGATGTAATACATGGATTGTCACGACACATTACTTTACAATTAACATAATTCTTAAAACGCTATTCTTCTGAACTTCAGTTTACATTTACATTTTAAAATTCGCTCATTTCAAGCTCGATATAGTGGTCTGTGATATTGAAAATCTTTGGAGTATCTATTACTTATTTACAGAAGAAACATGGATCTTACATACATTAATTTTTCTTATTTATACCCCTTATTTTTACCTCTGTGCTACATATATCTATATAGTATGACACTATATAATTGAGTCTGTTAATCTTAATATAGTTTGTTTACGAAACTGTCACACGTTTGGGTTGTTTGTGCCTCGATTGTGTAAACACTAGAATCACAAACGGGTTGCTACTCGACTATGAAGTAGCAGCTGCACACACAATGACAGGGAAACCCGGTTTGAGAATATTTGTCACAGATACGCCATGAATCTAGCGTTTCCACATAAAATGAGAAAATTATGCAATAAATAATACAGGCAATTAATCAAATTATCGTAAGATATGCACATCAAATCTACATTGTATTCAAATTACAAGACGCAACTGAATCATGCAGTATCCTACAATACTACGTTAAAATATGATATTAATTATATCTGTTTAAATTCCAGATATTATAATAGACGTTATATTAAGTAAACTTAATCAATAAATGTGTCGTAAACGACAGGTCAATTAAGAATTAAATTACAATAGAATTATAGACTAAAAAATCTCTGTTTTCTACATTATTTGGGAATTGAATACAGCATTTACCGGATAAAATTGCACATGTCTTTAAATTTAGTGAAGACAAGTGAATATTCGAACTGATAAATATATATATATATATATATATATATAATTAGTAAGGAGCGGAAAGAGAAACAGAAAACTGGTGGCTTACCTGAAGTTCACAGATGGCAGGCACCATGTAGGGTTTCGGATTCTTGAATTTTATGAATACATAAAATTAATGCTTATTTTGTGTAAAGAAGAATTCATAACCTTTTTTTACATAATAGCTTAAATGTGCTCAATATAACCTTCTTAGACGACATATGTCTTTGCAGTGTTAAAATTCGATCCACACACTACCGAGGATGTCTTGAGTTTCTGCTTCAAAGACTATTGTTATGTCGTTCCGCAGTTAGTCTATTATTATTGGAAGTTGAGACAAATTAACATAAATCCACACACAAAAAAATCCCATGCAATGATTTTGGAAGCCAATGATTTAAGGTTTAATAATTTTTTCAGTATGACCGATCCATCACAGAGGAAGCCTGTCATTGAGAAACCCTAGCACGTCAAACTTAAGTTCTTCGTCTTTTTAACAGTACATTGTTCAATCACAGCCTCTGCGGTGGGAGCTTGTTCCCCAGATTGATTGCGGGACTCACCTTTGGGGATACCTCGTACTCTCTCTGGTTTTTTCAAGATCCTCACATACGGAGGCCGCTTCATCTATTGGACGTACGGTAAAGGTTGTCCGCTGATCCCATCGGATCAGCCAGCCAACTGCCTCGTAAAACTGGTGGAGACAGGGAGAAGGGATTGCTGTGACCCCACAGAAAACTCATCTCCCGTCACCTAAAAGCTCGACCTATCTGATGCAGTTTTCTAGGGGTTTTTTTTGGGAGGGGGACCGGTTAAGATCCTGAAACTGTAGCCTGGGGGCTGTAGTCAATCCTCGGCTACCTTCCTCAATCTTCCACATCCCCCCTTTTCAATTCCCTTCCTATGCTATTAACGGGGGTGGGGGGTTTGCCGGTTTCAGGACCACCGTCATGTAGTCTGTTACCCCAACAAAAAATCGCAGCAGCACATCTTTACATTAATTTATTTAAAAAGGATTTATTAGAATATAATTATTCTGTCTCGTTACACAGCCTGTAATGAGAGGAGTTTTTTCTTTTCATAATCAAACATGAAGCACCCAAAAGTACAGGATTATGTTTTCTTCGTGTGGTAAATAATTAGGTATCCGTTAATGTAAAATTCGTAATGTATGTTACAATTCATGTCTGTAACTTGTTACTATTTTAGTCGCATCACCCCTAATCCGAATAACTTTCTCCCTTCTCCATGGCAGTAATCAATTCTTATTAATGATAATTTATTGCAAGTACACAGACAGTTTAGCAGGTAGCAGTAATCAACTACCTTAAACGTCAGCAACGTTACTCTCGCGTGAACAAACTCGGACAGTGAGAAACGATCAGAACCCTTGGGGGGGGGGGTGTTTCTTTGATGAACGGCGAGGATGTAGAGGTCACCGCAATTTGCAAGCACGGTGAATGCAATTTTCGAAGTCGGGGGACGCTCCTCTTGACGGTCTCTTCCGCCTTGTCTGCAGCACACAGCCAAGCCAGGAAATCAATAGGCAGACATCGCGCTCTGCCTGTCACCGCACCCGATGGAAAATAGCCCCAAAAATTGTTTTCCTGCAACAAGCTGCTCTTTAAAATATGCCCAGGATAATAACATTGGACTCAAGGGCGACCTAACAGGTAGTATTGCTGCCTCTGAACGTTCAGCATTTCTAGATTGATAACAATAACTCATCCGACCTGTTAAAGTTCGATCAAAAGAAAGGATGTCTATACCCAAATTTTTATCTTATTGACAGTCCACGTGAAAAAAAATTGTTGTTCATATGAATTATAGAAAACATTTGGGGAAGAATGAAGATCCATTATAAATTCATTCAGTAGGGTATAAATTTTTCGTGAAATACCTACACGTCCAAGCAACTAAGGCATTATCTTTTACCCTGAACAGCCACGAGTGATTTGGAAATGTGAGTTAAAGGCTGGGCACGTTTAGTATTAGTATTAAATCATATTTCATTCAGATTGATAGATCTTGCTACAAAAAGGTTCTGAAAATCAAAATCAGGACATTTCGAATAGGTGAGGAGAGAACACTAAGGAGGACACTGGCTGAAAGAGAGAATAGGCTAATGTGCCACATTTTTAATCAAAAATGACTCATTAAATTAGTATTATAGGGACGCGCGTGTGGTATGAAGACCAAGGTTGTTGTGGTATTCAGTCCCATGACTGGTCTGATGCAACCCTCCATGATAACCTATCTTGCGCAAGCCTTTTCATATACTCATAAAAAGCACTTTCCACATCCTACCTAATCTACTTAGCGTATTCCATCCTCTTCTCCCCTCTTCTGTTCTTACCTTACACACTAATGTTATTTTAGAAGAGCCTCGTGTTTTAAAACGTGGCCTATTAATCCATCCCTTCTCTTGCTCAACGTCCTCCATATTTTCCGATCCTCCCTTATTCAGTTTCGAATCTGATTTTCAGCATTCTTCTGTAGCACAAAATTTCAAAGGCTTCTATTCTATTCCTTTCTGCAACTCCTACCGTCCTCGTTTCGCACCCATATAACGCCAAACTCCATACGAATATTTTAGGCAAAAAATAAGGTTGGATGTAGGTTGCAATTACTTAAGTGGTGATGGAAAGTTTAGCGTAGAATAGATTAATGAATTGAGACCGACATCAAACCAGTTACTACCCCAAAACGGGTTTTAGTATCCTCTAAATTATGAAACGTGAAGATAAACTTAAAATCACGCGATACTCTGCTATTTACAGATATAAAAGTTTTCCTTTATTTTAGTATGATTAAAAAGTTTTTCTAATTTGTCGCCACTTACGTTTTTAGTTCTACGCTGCACTGAGCATGTTTCATTGGGTATGTACCATTTATGAGAAGCTGGAAGGCCCTATTTTGCCAATTTTAAACCGTTATAGATTCGACACTTCAATTTTCGCAGCTTATTTAACCTTATGTTATGTATGTGAAACCGGAATAAATGATTTATTATAATTATAATTTTAGTTATTACTATATTTTTTTCAGGAACTGCTTTTTAAGAAAAAATTTAGAAGAATTTATCCGTAGCAGACCATAACAATCATTTATTCTGATTCCACAGATATACCATAAGGTTAAAAAATAAGCTGTAAAAATATTCAGTGGTGTATCTATAACGGTTTACGAGAAAAAATGATCTAAAAGTCATTATTTTAACATCATGTCCGTGGACTCCCTCTTTCCCTTTCACGTTTAACGGAAATCCAAATATGCATTTTATACAAAATGTCAAAATAGAACATATGCTGAACACAATTACGTAAATGGGTACGGTTAGAAAAAAAGAACTATCAAATAACAAACTAAAATAAACAGTTATATACTAAAATTTACTCTTAGCAACTATTGGTCTTGTAAGAGTAAAATTACCAGAATGATTACGCGAAAATCGTCCGAACTATTCGTGCATCACTCATGGGTTCTTCCGAAATGTGTTAGCACCTTTATAGTTACAGATTCTGCGTAATCTCTATGTATATAACAGACCCGAGTAACGCTTTTCGTGAAATTCTCGACACACATCTGTATATTATAATCATCCTCCCATGTGTTCGTATTTTGGTTTGCAATATTAAGTTTCAGATCATAAAATAGGTTAAAAGTATATTGAATTAACACTGCTAAGCTTAATGGAAGCAAAATTTTATACTTGAAATATATTTCGATGATGATATTGTTTCAGTTTATAAAACAGGTCATTTTATAGATTTATATAATTTATAAAAGTAGAACACTAACCAATTACTTTGAAATCAACTCTTCTGAACCGTCATTTTGTTTTAAAAACAATTTTGAGGTTAGAGTTTATCTTTTGGGTTGAGTGCGCATCACGTAATGACTTGAGACTGGGTGAGTGGTGACGTCACAGTGAGATCTCTCGGTAATTACGAGTAGAAATTGAAAAAAAAATACGGGTATTGGAATGATGGTGAATATCTACAAATGGTAATTTTTTTTAAGAACTACTTTTTAAGAAAAAAATTAGAAGAATTTATCCGTAGCAGACCATAACAATCATTTATTCTGATTCCACAGACATACCATAAGGTTAAAAAAAAAGCTGTAAAAATATTCAGTGGTGTATCTATATCAATTGATCTATATCAATTAGATATATCTCCCTCTAAAATCGTTCTTAGTACCAGGGGATAGGGAGGTCCGATAACGCACTCTATATCGCTTAAATTGATTAGTGTCAAATTAAATACTGTTCCGGGATAATACAAATAGGTCCCGGCCATTGCCGGGCACCCAGGTAGTTTCAAATAACTGTAGAAAATCGTGCTTTTGTTTTATTCCAATGGAACTTTTCCGCTCCATATTTCTTAATTTAAAGGGATTTTTAGTGTCTCTCTGGCATTAATCGCTGTAGTTTGAAGTTAAGTCTCGGCCTTATAAAAAATGTAGATATTTCTTAAAAATTTCATAATAATTGTACAGCGGCTTGTTACAGCGCGTGAGATAAGAGCGAGCTGCACTTTGACGTAGCACGCGGCTCATGAACGCCAGGGGTAGTCTTACTGCACTACTCCAGGCCATGATAAATGTTCGGAGGGTTCAGAATTGCCTCGCACACCATTTAAAATATGCTAACTGGCTGCTCACTAGGCCCCGAGCGGAACAAAGCCGACTCCACCAGAAATATGCGGCGTTATTTTATAAGCCCACATTCGTTATAATATTGGACTCGGAGCGCTCTGCTTCTCTAACCACATTTATTTCGTCCGTGAGGTTTTCGCTATAACAACATACGCACAGCTCTATAGATTCGCGCGCGACCAATGCGTATGCGAGCCAATGCAGTTATCAATATCGCCGATAATTTATTCTTCAGTTAAGAGGACAGTGATGTTGTATTTAGCTGCAATATTAACAAATAGTCACACGAATTCGAACTTCCTTCAGTGTTGTGGTATTATATTCATTCTCAGGACAAGTGATGAAAAAATATGCAGGTTCGAGAAAAGTGAAAACTTTGGAGATATTATTTCATGTAGCTGCTATTTAAAATTCTATTACGTCGAGTAATTTTCGAAGATTGAAGATTAAAAATACATGGAAATGTATATAAACGTTAAACTCGCACACGGACATAATGACAGTGGTTTATTCTGGGCGTAATTCAAAAATTGAAAACTGACTTCTACGAAACACGAATAATCAAAAGCAGCGCATTTCCCTGTTTATTGAATTATAATTTTATTTATTATTATAAATTTACATTTAATGTAAATTGACACGTTAAATATATGTCTATTAAAGGCGACGCTAGGTGCAGACAAGGAATTCCAGAAGAAGCTTCCAGACAAGAATAGCCCACAGGTAAACAATTTCCCGGAAGGGGAGGGAGGGAAAATTTCAACCGATTGGGATACTCTTAACGGTTTAGTTTTCCACCAATTACGTGAACTGTAAGAAAAGGGAGAGGGGGAGAATATCAAGGAAAAAATTTGCAGAGGGGACAGGGAGACACGTTTGGTTGAGAATTGACGAAGCAAGGATCGTGGAAGAACGAAGAGAGAAGCAGGAGAATACCACACGCCTGAATGAACCGAACTTTGCTTCCAGCCCTGTGGCAGAAATCCTTTCCTGGTAAATTGTTGGATGTTTTTTGCTGGGAGTTTTGAGACGATAAGTTTACTAATTTTTTTATGAAAATTCATTTCGAGTCTCCATAGCGCAAAGTGGTAACCAGGGAAACGAATCTCATTTTGGAGTAGTCGGCAATATTTTCTTTAGCTTAAATAAGTTTCTTTGTATTTGATTTATTTTCTGTGAATAAATGTAAAATTATAAAATTTCAATTTGATTCAATTTGTATTACCACGTGGCTCGCCACATTAACTTGTTTATTTTAATTAGTGGTAGTAATACAAAGGTGGCCCAGAAATTTATTGAAGTAAATAGTTCCCCATTTATATAGTAGATATATATGCTAGGTGTGCGACACAACTTCAGACAAAAGAACGATAAGGCGACGTCAAGTATTAGTATAATATAATCTTAATGTTATGCAAGAAAAATTAGAATGTTTATTTAAATCTCTCCAACCTGACTCATTATGGAGTTAGACTTGACCAAACTAAGTATTTTAAATTCATGTTAAAGTCAATACATGCTCTTTTTTCTACATAAAATTCACTCAGAACAATCAAGAACCCCGATGTTTCGTAATATACAATACAGAAACAAAACCAATGCTACAGCCGTAATACAATTGTTTATTATATTAGCCATCGACTTGTTGAGTCATAGTCACCCAATATCTCTTTTCAAGAAATGTACAAGATTATTATTAAAAATTACCAGCTTGAACGAGAAAACAACTCTACAGTCCGTCCCAACAAAAGACGTTTGTCAAGATCTAGAAAGCTACAAAATACTCTTAAGGATTCTGTAGTAGTGACTGATTTTTGGAATTATTTATATCATAGTCACCAGCCTATAAATCTGCATTACACTCAAAATGATACTATATAGTCAATTTTAATTGCAATGCTTTCGAAAACCCGCTACTGTGCAGATAGAATCAGAGAAAACAGTAATTGGGTTGAACCAAAAAGTTGATAAATCAAGTTTGAAGCATCTTTTTCAAAGCATTTTGCCAAATATTTCAAAGTAAGTGCGTCTTCATGCATGTGAATTTATGTGTTTCTTTCAAAAGGGATCCAGTTCCGAGGCATGCGGTCGTTAGATTTTTATTTATGGGACCTTCTAAAGTGCGAGGCATACTTGAAAATGATGGCTGTTGAAAAGTGTTTGGATTCGCGAGTTTTATAGAGCCAAATTGTTGACTTGTTGGATTTTATTGTTTTTCAAATTAAGGAAGTAAGGCTACATATGTCTGTGCAATGCCATGAAGCACATTAAGCCAATTTAGTATTACTACTTTCCAAATCAAATAATCTGCGATTGTTATTTAATATAATTGAAATTAATTGATTGAGGGTTGTTATATTACGATTAAATAATTAATGCTTTAAGTCGTAACCTTTTTTAGAGTGATTTCGACTCGGTTTGTTATGAAAAAGTTAACATTTGAACGTATAAAAATATAAATAAATAATTTTTAGCATTTTCAAACTTTAAAGTGAATTGACTGATATTTAGACGTTGGCACAATAATTCTGACTTTCCGATTGTTTGAAAAAGTTTTGGTCTCCGTTAATCTTCTGTTACAGCTGGTTACTAATTTCCTTGCTTTTTTTCGAATTTCTTAATGTCAAAGCTCAACTTTGGTTGTCCTGCCGCAGATTCTCTTTGAGATGCTAGGTTTAACGAATTCTTAAGTTACACTGCAACAATGGCATTAGCCACTAGTTTATTGATTCAGCTAGAGAAGTTTGAAAGATAATATCCCGATCAAAATAAAGAATATATTAAAAATTATCGTGCCATTCCCACGCATATCTTATGAAATCTATATGTAGGAATCGACTTTCCACTTACAGAACATACTCTCGATGTACAAATTTCAGGGCTTATTTATAATTCCTAAAATTCGTCTTTATATCGTTCATTACACACTTTCGTTTTATATAATATATAAGCATTGTCAATTTGATTAAATGTACTTTATCATTATTACTAAACTGCTATTGGGCATTTGCCCGGTGGCAGCTATGTGCAAAGAAACTACAAATAAAACACAAATATAATTACGAAAACTTTACACTAATGAAGAATTTTGACGTGTAGTTTTTTATCTGAAAAAGAAAACAAAGGAGAAACACAAAAATCACTTCACTGCACTTCACTATTATCACTTCACTGCTTCTAAAAAACTACTCACTAAGTTTTCTATTTCTAAACTGATTTACGCTACCCGGAAAAGTCGTCAGTATTTCTGCAGGCAAGGAATTCCAATCGCTTATTGATCTATTTACAATTGAAAATTTTCCTACGTCTGTACATTGCCCTCTTTCTTTAATTTTGAACGAGTGGTCATTTTTAGAAATATAATTTGGCGCCGTTAGATGGTCTGTTATTTCTTTCCATGCCGGTTCATCCTTATAAGCTTTATATATAGCGCACAACCTGGCATGTTTCCAAATGTCAACCGGATCTTAATTTAATTATGAGAATATGTTCATACTGATATTCAATTATCCCAAAAAATTTCAAGTTCTGATTTGAAAAGTGTGTAGATATTAATAATATATATATATATATATATATATATATATATATATATATATATATATCGTCAGTTCATATCAAGTTCTTGTCCTGTGCGAGAATTGTTTAGAATATTTTTTCTGAGTAATAGCCAACCGCAGGAGAAACCGGTGGGGGTGGCCTAAAGGGTAGCAATGGTCTAACAACGGTCTCCGGGCTATAATAGTAAAAGATTCTTCCAAAACATTCCCCTGGGAAAACCTATATAAGATAGGTCGCTCTCGAAAGCTGAGTTGGAGCTTGTTGTGATGATGCAACGTTCCCGACGCAATGCCTCGAACAGGATTGGCGGCCGACAGTTATATGGGAACAGTCGACAACTATTGCTGTGTATCCAAGGTCTGCGAACCCGGAGTATACACCACTCAAAACCGACCGAAGTGTCTATGCAAATGGGAACCTTAATTCAAAAGCATAGAGAGGAGAAAGCATCCCTAAATGATGCCTACTCTTACTTTTCTATAAGTTCTCCTTGAGACAGTCTTTGACAGATCAGATCTCACCCCAAATTTTTCAACCTATACTTTTAAAAATTATAATTGACTTTTTGGTATTTTAAGAGCACCCACATACTCCTGAGATGAAAGAAATGATACAATTTTACTGTAAATTGCGATTATTTGCTAATAACATAGAATTAAATTCAAATTCTGAATATAATTTTATTTTATATGTGGTATTGGATTAATTAAGTAATGATGCGGTAACGTACCGAGGAATTGCGCAATGGAGATGTTTCACGGGAAGTGGTTAAACTCGTGTGGAAAACTTGCAATTATTAAAAGAGGCTGTTGTGTTTGTCGTGACAGTCTCAGTTTATTTGATAATGACGTCTCTTCTTTCGTATCACAGACTGTTCTAGGTAATTCTTCCTTTCACATTAATTTTCTGCGGTTCCGTGAATCTCCGTTTCCAATGGCACAAGTGTTAGTGTTTTTATGTGTATTAACTTTCCAAAATATTTTACTAAAATTACTGTGGTGGTTAGATCTGAAAGAGTACGATTATACCAGAAAGTGGCCAATGGACGAAGTATTGTCCTGGATTCCACGGAATAATGAACTAACAATAATTGTAATGGGTGCTACAGGTAGTACCTATATTACGGTACTAATTTTGGTAAGTTCGACTAAAGGATTTGCTGATGACATGTAAAAGTAATGGACGCGCTGACCTTCCGGAAAATTATAACTTGGGCAAAACAACTTTTTTGGCTAGACCACCTGAGGTAAAGAAGATGTTGGTTTCACATAAGTTCATATTCCGTAATATTTTGAGAAAAGGAGAGGTGAAAAAAAGATAACTCCGGAAAAGAAGAGGACTCTTATTTTCTCAGAGAAATATTTCACTAGAAGATGGAAGGGTCATACAAGGAAAGGAAATCTCTAACTATAATACAAAGCGTGTTAATTATAATGGCATTAGCATATTTAATAAACTTCCAGCCTCCATTAAACTAAAAATAAATACAAACAAGTTCAACTAACTTTTTACTTCGCCACTATTTCTACTCTGTTAATGAATTCATGGACATGAGTTTACTTTAGTATAGTACATTGTTGAGGCTCTCGTTTATGTACAATCACTGTTTCGTTCCTCATTTCTGAAGTTCTGCTTCTCTATGGTATCAATGGAATATGATCTAATACAAATATTACTAATACTAAACCTTACTATTATTCTTTCGTTAAATTTCTTATGAAATGGAATATACTTAGTTGTTCTAAATTCACTAATTTTAAAATAATTCTAAGATTATTTTGCGTTAAAGCGGTGGGTTGCATATTTTATAAAAAATATAATAATTTATTTGTCTATATATTTTAAATTGTATTTGAAATAAATTCGTTAAAAAATTGAATTGAGTCATTGGATATTAAAGAGAACAGAAAAATATTATTGACTCTGATGTATTCACTCCGTATAATGTGAATACTTGGCAGTGTTCCAATATAAAGGAAGGAATCACCAGGGTTTCTATGCGTCATTAATTTTCCGTCCTCAGTCATCACCAAACGATCCCTTAGGAAATAGTGTATCATCAAAATTTTACTACTTTAGAGGAAATTTCTCTTACAAGGGAACGAAAATGACCAGTTATTTTGTTATTCGAGGCGAAAGGGAAGACGACGACATGTTCGGCTGCGTTTTTGCGCGTGCTGCAACAGCTGCGTTTCAGCAGCACTTTTTGGCTAACGCAATTTTGGAAGTAGTAGGCAGTCCGGCGTCTCAAGCCTCCAAGTTGAGCAATATCACGGATATCAATCACCATCCTTGCTGACGAACCTGCTATTCGTAGTGTTTCTGGTAAACTTTTGTGACACAACGGTAAGTCTGGGGCGAAAATGTACTAATCATAATTCCGATGTAAAATGTGTTTTCTTCAGTAATTATTTAACGTATCAGTATTCTCTGTATGACTAACAGAATTTTGTCTTTCAAAAATCAATTTTATACACTAAGTAACATAAATAAATAAAAATACGGCCAAATCTGTCAGCAAACAAATATAATTAACATTTAGTTATTATAAATACTACGTTTCATCCATCAGTGAGCCCATTACGAAATAAATAAAGACTTGTTTCATACATATAGCATTTTCACATTTTAAAACTTATTTACGTCTGTTATGCATTAAAAAGGTACAACACTACATTGTCATACCTGGTGCCAAAAATACATAACATATTTTATAAATTCACAAACCTTAAGAAGGTACGAATATGTATCGAAACGTTGCTTATTTGTAAATGAAATAAATAAAGTCACAATTTTCTATATTCATATTTTAAAATTCTTTTAATTTTCTTTCTCATTTAATTACTATATTATTAGAGATTTCAGTGGCTCTTTTATTACCATTGTAACTAAGAGGCTGTGTAATTTAATGATTAATGAACAGATGTTTCTTTGCACGTTGTTATCACAAAATTTTTGGTTAAATAATTTTTGGGGAGAGATTTTATTGCTTGATCGCGACTGAAGGAGCAGGGGAATGTACGTCTTTAGAACAGATTATACCAAACCGTACTTAAAGAGAAGCCCCTATAGGTCGAAGATGAATGACTTCTTTTCATCAGTATTAAATTCAAGAATAGAAAAAATTTTATGAATCTGAATTAACGGAACAGGATGGAAAAATCTCGACCAGACCGGGAATCGAACCCAGCACCTTACGTGGCGCTCTAACCATCTGAGATATCAAGGTCGACTCCCCGTCAGGTGCGAGCTTTCTCCATCCGTAGTGTAGACATGAACTCGGCTATAATTCACTACATCGTATGCTTCACAACCTACTTTTATAACTTCAATGAAGAATGGGAGACAGTATAAATACCGCGTACCAATTGAACATTCTGGGTTCTGTATTATGTAATATGATCCTTTAATTCATAATTAAACTTATTTGCTAAGAAAATACGTTGTTGGTACGAAAACTTTCCAGTGTGTCTGACAAGCAACGTCACGAAAAGTATTACTGGAACAAAGAGCAAATAATTCTCGATTAAATGGAAAATGAAATAATGAACAGGAGTTTAACGAATTTAAATTACAAAAAAATTATATCCAAATATTATTTTTAAACTACCTAAAGCTGCTACAAACATAGAAACGATAAATGTTGTGCTAAGCGAATCTATTCAAAAAGGCCGTATAATTATAGATGCAGAATAAAGTTTTGCCTAGAATTTCAACATCCACACGGAACAAATTTTAGCGTAAACAGAAAAAATAAATGCATTATTTTAGAAAGTACATAATGAATTCGCCTGCTTCCTTAATGATTAAAAGCGATCGAGAAGCATTTATTTGAAAAAAATTCAAACTATTTATTAAAAAAAAGTTCACTGCTTGTTTTAGCCAATGTGTGGTTGCTCATCAGGAGTAGATATTAAAACTCTACACAAAATGAGGGACCACAACTAGACTGTAAAATATAATAAAATTTAATTGTGTATATAGTTCTAAAAATACTTTTAAAATGCCCTTAATATTTCAGTAAAACAAATATGTAATAATTATTTCATTTTTTGAATGTATATGATAATTATTACTAATTAAATATAAAATAAAATGTATTGACAATATAAAAGATCCAATAAATGACTACTACTATGTTCCGTCCTCGCATTTGGAACTTTATGAGGTACAAATAAAATTATTCAACTTTTGAAAGTATGCTATTAACATTAATGTTAAGATAAAAAGGAAGATAAAAATTTTTTTCTTCCTCTATGGACAATTTTTAGGAAATAATAAATTGATTCGACCAATTTACAGGTAAAATAATTTTATTTTTTATTAAGTTACTTCGCAAATGAAGCGAGTTTTACTGCACACCAAATATTAAATCAAAGTCATAATTAATTTTCAGTAGAATCTGAATTAGTTGCCTTTTTTAATCGAATTTAAATATTATGTTTCCAGAAACTACTTTTCGACTATATATATTACCTAAAATAATTTATCTTTAGCCTCTTTGACATCGGAAATCCTCCTACAACCATTTATATCGTCCTCGAATCCTGTCTACTGTAGTCAGCTTCATGTATACTTTGTTTTTAAAGATATTGAAATAAAAAAATTCTATATCTGTACTTTGCGTGTTTGAAAACATACAATTTGTAACTGTTCAAAGTGCTTGACGTTATCGTGTGAGAAGTATTTCGCCATATTCACCGGTATGGTATATTAGTTTTGATTGTATGTAGCTCTAGTTACTTTGGATACTAAGGATTATTATATCGGGAAAATGTTTCTATTATTAAAAGTTAATAAATGAGGGAATTAAGGGTTTTCTCCGTTTAATAAAGCTTTGAAATGCTAGGAAAAATCAACGCAAGTCTCTTATTGATGTTTATATATGTTTATATTATGTATATAATATTATATATATTATTATATATGTTTTCTACCTTTGGGTCGATATACCCTCAACATATACGACATATTGAATACGTGCCGGCGACGTTTTCATTCCCATATTACTTTTCGACGCGTACTGAATGCCTGCTCGAAACTCTGCTCGGCTGCAGTAAAAAACTATTAAAATTAAAGAGTCTAATAAAGTGTGTTTGATGTACGGCCTAGGACGGGAATATTGGAATTCGTGCGGAGGTTTTTATCGGGGCATTTGTCTTGCGCCCCGCGTGATGGATGGAACCCCCCCTATTGTTGTGGCGATATCTTTCTTCCGATCCCCCTCGGAAAGGGTTGCTCCCCCCCGAATCGGTGATGTTAAAGCAATGACCCATAAAACATCATCGTCACCATTACCTTGGGCCCGTTGTATAGCAGGTTTTGTGGTGTCGTATTCAAATCTCGGGGACCAGCAGACGAGAACAAGCTGCCCGTGGTGGAATAATTAGCCCCGGGCGGACAAAGGCGCTTATATTTTACAGCTCGGCAATTCTGTATCACAGTTAACCCTTTTGTTAGGCTCTCCTCTAAGATCGTGCTATTGATAAAGAGATGGTGAACCATGACTGCATCATGACTTTGCGCGACGATTAATTTTTGGATTGAACCGTAAGAATAATGCAAGCATTATGACTCATAAAACTGATATTAAATAGCAGTGAATTGAGGCTTAAAATACTATAAAAATTATTTTTGGGTGGTCCCTGAAATTTATAATAAATTACTGAATAATTTTCGATTGCTAACTAAAATTTTATAATTACATCAAGAGACAGTTTCGTCGGAAACTGCTTCTAAAGTTATTACATTAAGGCTAACCGCATAAATGTGATTGTGTAATACTGGAAACGAAATAGAGCTCCTAAATAAACATTCAGACATTAAGTAAAATAAATAAAACTCGGTCCAATATGCCAGAAATCAAATTTAATACATAATTTAGTTAATGTAACATAGAACGTTTCGTGCATCTTTGTGGACACCTTCAGGTTAATTTTTAAATGGTCAAACTAATTACAATGTGAGTAATTTGTAGTCGCGGACTATCTCCTGAAGATATCCACAAAGATGGGTGAAACGTTGTGTTCATATTAACTGAATGTTAATTAATTTTACAGTAAATAAAAACGGCCAAAAAAGTCATGCTTACTATAAACATAATATTACAATAAATTAAATAGACGTGCGGTGCTGGACCATCTCCAGCGATGGTTACGGCCGAAATGATGTAGTAACAATGAGTGCTTTGGCAGTTAAATTTTAACAATGGAGAATAATATTAATGCGTTAAACTACTACAGCAAAAGAGTATCGTAAATTTTACAATGAATAAAAAGGTCAGCATTAAATATATAACTATTTATTAACAAAAGCGACGTTTCATCTCCATTTTGAGACTTCTTCGAGCTTAAAATTTAGCAATACATCCTATTTACTCCGTGACTCCCTCGCGCTGAACCTACTCCAGCGACGGTTATTTATAGTTATTTATATATTTAATGTTGACGTTTTTGGCCGTTTTTATTTATTGTAAATGTTTGTCATTTATCGTAAATTTTGTTCAAATTATTCGTGTCATTTTTAACTATAATTGCTTGAGGGCTGCACCTGATATACAACATTTCACTCATAATTATCGAGAAGTAATTCAATAATCTCTTCGGCTGAGGGAGTATTGCTAAATTTGTAAGTTTTAACCGTGTTTTTTTTATATATGAACAATTGTAACATAGATCTTATATTTAATTTATTGTAATGTTATGTTTGTAGTAAGCATGAGGAAGTCTCTAAATGGAGATGAAACATCGCTTTTGTGAATAAATAGTGATATGTTTAATGATGACTTTTTGGCTGTCTTTTTATTTAGTGTAAATTTTAAAATCAGAAAAGTTTGTTGTAACTGAAATTAGTATGCAAAGTATATAATTTTACGACACCGGGGCACTATTTCCGGTCTTCTTCAGACTATCTCCAACTTCATCAACCTTCCGTCAAAATGCGAATTCATTCTCTTCCCCTAAAAATGCAATTAAAAATATGAGCCATTCCATGTCAAGTGGCTTAGGGCTCCTCGCGAGACCATTTCCGGTTTTGATGAAGCATTAGATGGACATATCAAAAATTTCAGTTAGAAAAAATGCTATTATGACTAAGATACAGGCTTTATCGTAGAAGTCTGTCGTTCGTCCGAATAGACGTCGCGCCAGAAATTCAACTTATCAGCAAAGCCGTTGCTAATCTTTGATTGGTACTGGCAAAGCCATCATTGACCAAACGCAAGGAATTTCCTATGAATTGTATTTGATTATTACTCATCGTGTTAGAAAATTTATTGTTGGTCCTTGAATACTTCACCACTGAGAAGAAAATTGCGCCTCCAGGCTTCTTGTGACCTCTTGGAAATAATTACAAATAGGTGAATGCTTAAGTTTTAATAAGTCATTCACCTAGGAAGATATAATAGTATTTATGAACATTTATTTATTCCAGCAGAATTCCTTGAAAATCCGAAAAAAAAATATTAAGTGCAATTTTTATCGGCAACTTTGGGGTTTATTCGGGCCAGGAATGACACTTGTGTAACTTTCCTTCACTATTTTCGTAATCTACTTATAATGTTTACCTTAGAAACAAATTTTCAGGGTCCATGTTCCAACAACTACTACAATATTATAGTTCAGAATTCACATTTTTAGGGCGACGTCGACTCCGACGAGCGACAGACTTCTACGAAACAGTCCGTATTTAAGCCAGAAATGGACATTTAGAACTTAAATTTTGCAGATGTCCATCCAAGGATTCATATTGCAATCTTTAAAAAAATAATCAAAATCGGAAGAGGGATCGATTCTCAAATAAGGTCACTTGACATTAATCGCGCAAGATTAACGACTGTGCGTATGTACCTTGAATACTAAATTTTGTGCAGAAAAATACATAAATTACTCTACGATGGTTACTCATAAATATTTGGAGTTAGAATTTCTGAAATATGTGAGAAAAGTAGTGAATTACGCAAATTGAAAGTTAAAAACCAAATTTCCTGTGGGTCATAAAAAATGACGCGTTTTTGTAAAATCTATGTTTAAATTATAAAAATTAGCTTACTGATAGTCTTTAAAATCTGTTTAGAGCAGTTCAGTAACGGTTTGAAACTATAACAGAAACTTCGCAAAATTATTTACAACTTTTTCATCAATGATGTTGTAGACGACTCTCAAAATTTTGAAAGAAATGAAGTAAAAGTTAAAATTTTGTTTCGTATATAACAGTTATTACGTATTATGTAGAAATATCACACTTTAAAAGTTTGGAAATAACTTTGCTCTTCATTCATCTAACACTCAATTCTCAAATAAACTAGATCGGACGTTTAGCTTATTACTTATTATAAACAAAATTACAGTATTCTGGCCAAAAGTCAGAAATTTATTACAAATTACAGTAAGTTTAGGGACCCATTCAATTGTATCTATATGAGTAATGTTGATTTACGTAGGCAGTGTTTAAGTATATGCCTATAGGATCATTTGACGAGTGATGACTATGACATTGAAAAGTTTAAAGCTGTTGAATAAAGTTTAATAAATTATTTTAACCCGATAGTGAGTAAACCTGCGAATATTACATCATTCCATACGTATAAGTTTCCGGTGTGTGCGGTGTAGAGTGGCAAATATAATAACGTAGGAATAGTTAATCTTCAGCCAAATAAATAAATTTAATATAATATGGTTATTTATATATTTAAAACTTAAGAAAGGAATTAAATAAACCTATCAGCGGAAAGTGTTTCTCTCTGATTATCCAAGACCGAAATGAGGGAAAATCAGCAAATCAGAAAACTGGCATTGTTGTAGCTGACTTTCGTAAAATACAAGTCATAAAATTTCAAAGTTTCAAGTGTGTAATTGTAAATCGTAAATATATTGAATCGAGTATGAAGTTTAATTTTAAGTGCTTTTATATTTAATGAAATTAAATTGTATCTCATATGAAGCATTTTGCTAAACAGTCGAGATTAATAATTATTTTCTACGCCTAATATTTTTATATTACTCCAATAAATCCTCGGATTATTCAAGTATACGTGTCTTGTTGACCAAAAGGTTGTTTCAAATTTGAAAAATGTTTGAAGCTATCGTTTTGTTTGGCCATTTAACAGGCTCTACAGTCTATTTTAGGTACAACTGAAGCGGCCCCAAAAATTATGACAAAATGTTTGGTTTAATGGTAATTCAAAATTTCAATATTTCTGACTTTTTGACAGAATACTGTAACTCATTTATTCAATATATCAGAATAAGATCTCTATTTTTTATATTATTATATAGCAATATGTAAATATATAATAGAAACATATAAAATAGTAGTCCAGGAAGTAGAAACGCTTCAAGCGAAGCTCACACTGGAGCGTATACACATTTAGAAGAAAGACAATAATGAAAAAATGTAGACCGGTCCCTGGTCCGGTCGACATTTTTCCATTCTTGTCTTTCTTCTGAAATAAAATAAAATGAAGACTGGAAAACATAATAAATAGCATAAACGTGGTCCAGGAGAAAGAGTTCAATATGAGGATTGATAGAGGGAAAATCCCAGTAATGGAGTGTATTACGGGAAACAGTGGGATAACAAAGTGTGTTTGGTTGGGAAAGGGTATTCTGAAGGAAGTTAAGGAATTCAACCATTTGGGAAGCATAATAACTAGTATTATAGTAGACATAAAAAGTAGGATAGCACAGGTAAAGAAGGCTTTCGCAAAGAAAGAGGAATTTACTTACGGTTAATATATGTGTGAGTATTAAGAAATCATTACTAAAAGTGTTCGTATGGAGTGTGGCTTTATATGGGTACGAAACGTGGACGGTAGGAAAAGAACGGAAGCCTTTGAAATGTGGTGCTAGAGGAGAGTGCTGAAAGTCAGATGAGTGGATGTTCTAAGCAGAATAAGAGAAGAGAGAACAATATGGAGGACGTCGACCAAGAAAAGGGACCATGTTTGAGACATAACGATCTTATAAAATTAGCATTTGAGTGTGGGGTAAAAACAGGGAGGCGAATGATGGAATACGCTAAGGAATCTAGAAACTATGTGGGCTGTGGGAATGAAAGGCTTGCGCAGGATATTTTAGCATGGAGGGTTGCATCAGATCTGTCTTAGAATTGAATACCACCACAACAACAAAAATAATAGTGCGTTGACACAAAAAAGATTAATTTTATAATTACGTGTTTTGAGGTAATTCCATGAAATATTGTTCGGTTATACATTTACTAATCAAAAATTTATTTCAGTGAGTCGTTAAAATAAAAGTTGTCTTATTTTATTATATAGGTTTATGTTATAAAACATTTGAATATAAAAAACACGGGCGTACGTGCACCCTCCCCCCTCCCAAATACATGTTATATATAGATTGTTAATTTTTTCAATTCATTGCATGGGAATAAATCGTTTCGAATGACATATTCTGTTCTGTAGAAGCCTCGACCACAATCAATGTCGTGGTAATTTTGATGGCAGATGAATTTACTTAACAGAATGAGTCTCGTAAGATCAATTAGGCAATTTGATTGAATCCTAAAGTAGTGACGCTTAAGCCTGACTCTGGCCGCAGGAGAAAGCAAATCGCTCAAGGAGCTATCGGCAAAACGACTGTAAATGAAGGCGATTCCATGCGGTGAGCAGTTGTTGAGTGATGGGCACCGCACGACCACAGAGGCGGGCTTTTATTAACAGCGGGCGGTTTTGCTCATGTCAATAGACCCGATCCGATGGCTTCCGGTCAATTAACCGGAACTCACAGTCACATTGCGAACCATTCGCTTTTCTTGTTTCGCCCCGGTCCGGTCTCGTATAAATGCTTTCAACTCGCCCTTTAATTGTTGCATTTGTAGATTGTTAGCAAACCGCTTAAGCAGAAACGTTTCTAATACGACTAAACGGTATGAAAGTTCAGTAATAAACTTTTATACAAGCGTGATACATTTTGTGAACTATAACACGCTATCATGTGAACAATAAACCCATGACTCAGTACCTTATGATGTGATTTTGCACACACATGTATAACAAAGACAATTACCTCCATTATAACTGTTTATTTCTTGTGTATATATACTGTACTAATCTTAAGGAAAGTCTAGGCTGCATACAAAGCCAACGGCAGAGCAATAATGAACGCGATTGGTTAATTTTAACATCCAATAGAAATGATGCATATAGCCAGACGAGAGACGGCAATCCAATACCAATACTGCCATTGGCTGAAACATTTTAAAAATGAAGACTGACACTGGAGGCCTAAAAAACATGACACTTGTAAATCAAGAGCAACTGCACGTCCACATCCGTTGCGACAATAAGCAGGAAGGGACAGGACATAGAATGGGTCCGAGTCAAATCGCAGTAGGAAATGAAAATAATAGGTCCTCCTAGCCACCCTTTATATGCCCGAAGATTCCGGGACACTTTCGCAGTCTGGACATCTGACCTGCACCTCCGAACCCAAGATCGTACACCACGAACCACCGAAGAAGGACACACCTTTCTAAACGCGCTATACAGATGAAGGCCCATAAAAATTAATAAAAGACGGAACTGAGGAGATTTTAGAGCACTTATATTTTTTGAGATTTTTGCTGCGTTTAGAGGATCGAGTCTGCAGCTTTGCTGGGTATTCGGCAATTATCTGGAGGACTCTCTTCATTAACATGGCTGGTTGTGGTCGTACGAGACAACGAGTATGTTTCTGGTTACCACATCTGACGGAGACCAGGAGATCCTTCGATATCCAGTTTCAACTAATTTACAACAGAGCGGTGGGGTACAAGTTCACGTTTCTCGCCTCCGGTTAGTTTAAGTGTTTTAAAAAAAATTCAGGCCAAGTTCTGTTTTTTTCCCCGATAGTTCCCTAGATAAAATTATTTTATCTCCGTTGAGCTTAACAAGTAGACCTCCTACATTTAAACGAATTAATTATTGTTTTTGTAATTTAATGTATTACATTTTACTTTATCTGATTTTTAATTGAATAAAATTGTTTTTCCACTATTATTTAAATTTAAATCCTTCTTTTATTAATATTATTGTTTTACCAACCCCATCATAACCTCTCCGTACCGCTTTATGACGGGATAATACAGTTCAATTATTATTATGCGCGGAAATGTTCGTACAAGAGCTTATTTTAAAGTAAATGGCGATATTTATTTAGAAAATTTACTTGGTGCCCAAAAAAGTAACGCTGTAATATAACTAACGTTTTACTTAATTTATTACTTGTTTTTCGCGAACGTCGTCGTCGTTGCCTCCACACGCAAACACGTAAGAACATAATGCATCCTGTTCTACATGTCATTGGGGAAACTCAAAACTTATGCCTAGATACGTACCTACATTTCTTATATAATAATTGTTCACTACGATTTATAAAACATTTTGCATATTTATAAACTAATTAAAACGTATTAATACTTATAATTATATATTTATTAAGGATAAAATAACGTTATGTATAAGTAATGATACTTTTTAATGTTTATTGCGAGCGTCAGATCAGATTAATGACTTACAGAAAATTCCGTAGTTCAGAATATTTTCTGTTGCGACTCATAAAATATTTTGCATTGTAATGAAAAAGTATCATTACTTAAATAAAATGTTAATTAAGCTTAAGAACTATTTCACGATAAATAGCAATTTAATTTTCTCGTTTTGCAGGTTACGTGACGTAATAATCTATCTATTTATTTTAGCCCTTCACAGTATTTAATTTGATTCCAATCTCTTTGTAAGACATGAGATTAAACCATCAGCGAGTCTGGCACATTTTTGAAAATTTTCCTTTCCACGCTACCTTCTTTATGAGAGCTGAACTTCTTCATAATCACTGCGTTGACTCTCAATATCGTAAACGAAAACACTGCATTTGTTCAATGCCGAATTAATCGATAAATAATACACTCAGCATGCTCGTAATTACAATACACGGAATACATCAGATCACAGGAATCCGAAATCTGATTGTTTAAACAATGCCGAGCTACGACTCAATTATGTATTGATGCGTAAGTCCAGTGCCATAGGTTATTGAAACGGTCAGGCACAAAATTGGGAATTATATGATTAATTATGCGAGAAATGAAAAAATATTTTATATTTCAAGAAATTTGGTCCGAAAATTAAAAAGAAATCAGAATCTCGACAATAGCGCCAAATACTCGTTCCACCAATAGGTAAGAGCCGTCAATGTGACCCCATAAATACAATAAATAATCATAAGAATCGGTCAAACCGTTTTGGAGGAGAAGAATTGCGAATACAGGCACATCAAAATTTTATATATTAAGATATATCCACACAGAATGCAGTAGAAGGAAATGTAAGATACCAATTTATTAAAGAAACTCCATAAAATCGAGAAAATTATGTCGTTTTATAGAAAAGTAGCCTGAGAGGATGAGATTGGTTTTGCGATTCCCAATAAGAAGAATGTTTAACGAATTCAAGAGAGGAAGTTAATATGAACTCACCAGGACCTTAATTACTTTTTACGGGAAATGGAATCTTGTTAAGCCCGGGATGGATGGGAGGGTTGATCGGGAGTAACTGATAAAAGGCAAATATTAAGATCAGTGGAAACGAATTTCGGTTTACATCTCCTGCGCTTGAGTATAATAGCATTATGCAAATAAAGAATCCTGTGTTTGTTCTTGCCTCGATTGCTGAAAAGCCCCTTAATGGCAGCAATCTCCGCGAGATATACGTTAGTGACGGCCATTGCTGCATGGTAACAGTCACGGTCGATCAATCATAGAAAATGATTTGAGGGGAAAAAAATAAAACCACGTAAATGAAATGTTTAAAAAATTACGTTTATTACGCTTCCGGACTAAACACGAAAGTAAACTATAATTAGGTTTTCATCAATAAGAAGCATGTCATATTAGAGCTTCGTGTCATTAACAATCATTAGCAAGTTACTTTAACTATTTTCAAGGTAATAATCAATTAAATTGAAGAATAAAATACGGGTTGATCTTAAATATCACCATAGTTAACTTATAATCTTAAATAGACTAAAAATATGAAATATATTGATAAAATAATTGAATATTTTTCATACATTTGAGGTAATTGAAAGAAACACTTATGTTTGCATTATTTACTGGATCACTTGGAGAGACGATTTTTATATATTGTGTACTTTTTAATAACCAATTTTATGTTGTTTTTATGTTCATTAATGCAAGTTTTAAAGCGGTTTTAGTTTATCTGATATATATTACAATATAAACAATTAATTTTGTAGATAACATTATGTGTTTCCAGAAAGTTAATTTTTTCTTTCATATTTTTAATTAAATTTAAATTATTTACAGATTTAAAAATAATATCTACGTCGGAATTATGAAACACGTTAATTAGTTTATATGTATCTTAGCTATATAAGATAAAGTTATGAACTTATTTTTTCTGCTATTAATCTTTATAACAGATACATTATTGTCAGAATACCTGATTTTATTAAATCTAATTTTTGACATGTTTGTTGACGAAATTGATTGGGTAAGATTTTGTAAAAGTAACTTTATTTAAATTTTCACTGAGGTATTTTAGACATGACAACGTGACAACCTTATATACCAGATTATAAACCAAAGCTTTCTTTTGGAAAATAATTACGAACTCTTCCTGAATATGTTGAATTTTGATACGAATTGATAATAATTTTGTCATTTAAAGCCCTTATCATAACATCTAGAAAATTAATAGACGGCCACCTGCCATAGGGGCTGGGGTGGAGGGGCCGAATATAATTAAATATTAAAAATCAGCCTACGTTTCCGTATAATTAATACTTTTTGGGGTGAATTACTTTTCCGGTATTTCCCGCGACACTATTTGTATCCGTACTGCCCTATTTATATTAATTAAATAGTAATATTTGCTGACCTATTGGTTGCCTTAATATTGACTTTAAAGTGAAAGTCAGGAAGTTTTTTTGAATTTTATTTACAGGATATTACTTACATTATTCAAATCTTCCAAAACATACATTTACTGTAATCCTTCATAAGTTAAAAAATCTAATCAATTATTTTATTTTATTTCAAATATTATGTGCATAAATGTTTAGAGTACTGAGCTCATGTTGTCTAGTGGCTAGCGTCGCTGCTTCACAACCCAGAGGTCCCGGGTTCGAATCCTTATATGGGTTACGATGTTTGTGTTGTTATGGTCACGGATACTGGGATTTTTTTATTGATAATAATTTACTTGACCTGTTTTCTAGATTCAATAACAGGTCTGTTTAACAATATTTTTCTTTTGTTGGTACATTTTTTTACATAGATATAAATATGTATGAATACAATAATAAAGTATATTCGTATATTTAAATTTGTTTTAGCATGTAAGATCATCATCTGTTACACTAGTTATATTATTTTCGTGGAAAGACTGTTGTTTGTGAAACAACTCCGGTTTTCCGGTTACGACCCACGTTTCCGGATCTCCATGACGCGTTGGTCGAGTAGTTGTAGGTTCAAACTTTTTTACTAATTTTATACTCTAATTATTTATGACTGTATTTGTATTAGCAGAGTTATGTAATTTGTTTAAGATAATTACTTGAATAATCTTACTATTACTATAATTTATATTCTATTTTATATTATGATGTCCATATTTTGGTTCTTATACTCATCCGGTTCCTGGATTTGAAAGTCCGGTCCGATGATGAGTATATTAAGTCTTATGATGTAATATTTAAGATTCTATATTTTTAGTCCTGTATTTTGTCAGTTCTAAAGCGGATATCAGGTTTGTCAAATTTTCTAGAGCCGCGGTGAGTGGTGGGTTTCTTATTATTTCCCATAGTATTTCTTTTCTTAAGGTTTCTCTTATTGTCTTGTCTACCTCATAATTGATGCATTCCATTATGGCGTGTTCCGGTGTTCTTATCTCTCCACAGGCACATAGATTGTCTGGTCTGCTATTTATTCTTCCCAGACATTGTCCGTATGGACCATTTCCAGTAAGAAAATGTATAAGACCCTTGGTTGGGTTGAGCTGTTTAAGCTGTAATCTTTCTCTGATGTTAGGTAGAATTTCGTACACCCTTCTCCCTTTATTCGATGAATTCCATCTTTCTTGCCAAATGTTTAATATTTCTTCTTTAATTTCTATTTTGGTGTTTGCTTCCTTGCCTAAAATTTCTACGACTTTGCACTGGTTCTCTTTTTTTGAGCCAGTACTGCGCGCTCCTTTTCCTGATTTCTAGATCCAACGGGACAACAGCTAGGAGAACTGTTAGTGCTTCTGAAGGGGTTGTACTGAAGGCACCTGATATTCTTAACAAAGTTTTCCGCTGAATTTGTTGGATTTTTAGCATTTGTTTAACTAGTCTCAATCTATGCACCCATGTGCTCGCTGCGTAACCTGTGATTGCTGCCAATATTGAGTTGTGGTATAACTTGAAAATATTTAAAGGTATTTGGAAATTAATTGTTGCCACTCTTGTAATTTGATTCATTACTTTTATGCTTTTGGTTTTGGTTTTTATTGTATCTGGATACTGTGATTAAGAATGCTGGAAAATCTATGCCCTGACCTAGTATCACTCCAAATTCGGAATGCGTTATGTAAGATGTCGCAGTCGACCCGGTAGGCCAAGACCCCGAATGGGCTGCAGAGCCAAAGGAAGCTACGTTCAAAGGTTTAACAATACAGTCACCTCGAAAAATCATAAAAGGTTAACTCGTTTATATTTATTGTCAGAGACTGTAACAGTTTTCTATAATTAGTTGGTCGGGAAATGCACCAACAATTTTCAAATGATAAATATTAATAGAGCAATTTTTTTACTTTTTTGTATGAACCCTGTTATTCTGATTGCTATTTCAATAAATATTTTTTTTAAAAAAAAAGATTGAATTTGTTGCGGTGTTGTATTCGGGTATGACGGGGCAGTTGGTTGGTAACCACGATCTTTGTGATAAGTTGAATTTCCCTTTTTAATTAACTTCTACTTAATCTCCGACTTTAAAGCAACGCAATATACAAGTCTTCCACTGAAATTTAATAAACTTACATTTAAAACATTTTACTCCTTTCGTTGAGTATTGTATATTTTAATAAAACGGAAAATATCATACAAAAAAGTTTTGGTGAATTTTTCTATCACTACGATCGCTTGTGCACCAATGCAACATCCCGCTTCATCTCCGTGGATGCCGTACGAGAATAAAAATTGAGACACCTTGCTCCGGCCTTGCAAATTCACATGCAGATGCTGAAATGGAGCAGGTCCACATCTGCGCATCATTTGTTTCTATTTCTGTAAAGGCTCTCCCCATTCACCGGAAAAAGTTAATTTAGAACGCCTCTGTCGAAAACAATAAAAAAGGAGCGCGTATACGCATAGATTACCCATATCGCCGAGCGCGATAAAGAGAGTCGTTGTTTGACGTGGAACAGATTCCAGCACACACAGGGGTCGTTTGATCTGTAGAGAATTTTTCCAGCTCTTTCCTGCCCCTCGGGCTTATACAAAACGGCGCTCGCAATGTTTATCGGAAAATGGGAATACTATACTCCATCGTCCCCGACTCGAAGGGATAGAGGAATGATTTCCGAACACGGCGTGTTTATGGAGTGCAGCATCGCTATTTCATGCAGAGTAAGGGGGGTGGGTTTTGGGGGGAGGCGCACCTTTTGCTGCAACTGTTGCTCGCTCCTCTTTGTTCCCACAGACGCCACTGCGAAATTTCAAATCTCCGCCAGATTGCGCGTCATCATAACATTATACGACCGCTGTCACAGCCAGCCCAGATGAATGAATATATTAACCTGTTTTAAAGCTAATGAAGTCATGCGTTGTGCGGGTGGTGCTTCAAAATCATAATAACAAGCTTCTACAAGTCCTTCTACGATAAGGAACGTGAAATCAATTTACTTATCGCACGATACTGCTCATATTTCCAAAGCTATATAATGTAGTAAAATGTAAAAAAAAGTTACTTCTTCAATAATATATAGTGTATAAATGCTTGCCAATTAAATCAGTGAATGATAATAGAGATTTAAATTTAATTTTTAACTAGCTGACCTGTCCTACGTTTACGGGTTCACGTATGTAATAATATATATAATTTAAGACAAGTTAATTACAGTACTTGAGGGTACGTTACATACAAAATTCTACTCCAGTGCGATCCTTTTTAGCTAAAGGGTCGTGTATATTTTTTCCAACAGCCTAAATCTATTTCTGTTGTTAAAGCTCGCCTATTTTCAATCCTAGGTTGTGTAATTGATGTAAAATCGTCATAACGGTGTCATTTTGACCTATTTCCAGTGAAAAAATAATGTAGAGAATCCAATTTACAATCAAATAAGTATCTTCAGAATTTTTTCTAAAATCCTCACTTTTCGAATATAGAGGCCAAAAATTGGAAGGGTTTCATTAATGGAGTTTTTTATTGTGTTGTAGCTCTGGGAGGGGGTTGTTCCACCTTTGAAATAAATATATCTACTGGTAGGTCTCGGTGAGACAAAGACTTGTTTCTTCAAGTTAAGTTGAGTACGGACTTTGCTAGAGACGGAAAACCACTGAAAAAAGTGGGGATTTGTTGATATTTTCACATATATAACTTAAGTATATTTTTAAAAATAATAGCGTCGGGTAGCTTCGGGCCCTGAAGAACACGTGTGCCAAATTCGGTCAAATTCGGGCCAGCATTTTGGACGACTTTAGTTGTGACACACATAATGACAAAATGTTCTAGTTTTTTAGATTAAAATATCAGAAAGGAAAATCAGGGACGGACTGGGAATACAACCCGAGACCTGGGGGGAGCCGAGGAGAAAATAGGATGTATTGCTAAATTTGTAAGTTTTTAACCATGTTTTTTATATATCAATAAAAAATTATAGCAATAGAACTCAGAATTAATTTATTGTATTATTATGTTTGTAGTAAGCCTGAAGAAGTCTCAAATGGAGATGAAATGTCGCTTTTGTTAATAAATGGTTATATATATATTTAATGCTGACTTTTTTGGCAGTTTTTATTTATTGTAAATATTTAAGTCAGAAAATTATGATGTAAGACTGTTATATAACTTAACAGCATTACAATGCTGACTTCTATGCCACAAAAATAATTGATTTTTGCACGTTTTTGGTTTTACTTGATAAATTCTGCGATAATATCAATAAAATTCACTATCAAAATGACTGTGAAATTATTTTGTTAAATAATGAGAAACACCATAAACAAGATGGTCAGTTTAGTTTACATAATTTCTGAGCAGCTTCAAAAGGGGAATATAAAATTCGAAATGAAAGTATGCAATGCTGTTGAAGTAAATTATATATATACATATATACAATTATCAAGACACGAAAGTGACAGAAGTCGATTCTTTCATTGCGAATCCATAATGGCCCAGAACTTTTACTTGATAAATTCGCGATTGTCAGGAGCGTCAGAAGGGAACCGGAATAATTCTTTCAACGAAAGATACACCGCGATTCGTCTCCTATCACGAGAAAATGAATGATCGATTCCCCTCTCCGGTTATATTCCCTTTACGCCAAATAATTTTGTTTTTTACTATATAACACGAAAACAAGACTGGTAGTGACGAAGGTACTCTTTGCAATGTTTTATAATAAATCTATATTTGTATTCTAACAATAATTTGACGATCATCCAAATAAGATATTAAAAGCTGTAAGTGGTATAAGGAGAAAAAGTGTTCAGACAGTATTGAAAGAAGCAGTGTGATAAAATTATAAATCTTAGTAAGTCGCGAGGGTGATTTGGTATGATGAATAATCACCGGATCGTTTTTAAGGGTTTCAGGGTTTTTAACATTCATATTAAATTTCCAGTAGTTTCTCAGATACGACGTGTTTCAATCATTGCCGAGTGTAGGGCTAGTTATTTATTTTTCATTCTCTGTAATCTACGCGTTTCCTCCCTCTTATTATTTCTTTCGGACGAAAAATATAATTTAAAACAATAAAATCGTTATCCTCATAATATTTCCATAAATTCCACAACCACAAGCTGATTTATTCCTTGCTTCTATCATAGAACGTTGAAAGAATGTGAAAAGACGCATTTTGTTTTAAATTAACAAATTGTGTACCATATAACAGATTTGGAATATTTAAAAATGCAAGAGTGTAGTATTGAATAATAGTTAATTTCTGGATGACAAACCTCATTTACAGATGATAATTTTAATATGCTACAAATTTATTTGAGTATCCTCTAGATATACTTTGAAATTACTCAATTATCAGAAAAGATATTTTATTCAAACATATTTTAAGTATGGGTAATTTTTATTTAATGTTTATTTGAGGCCTCATCAGTAATGTTAACAACTGATTAAAATATATTTTGGTAACAATGTTTTGATAGCAATTCCTTCATCGTCTTCGGAGATCTTAAAGATAACAAGTATATACTTTCAAGCCTTCTTCAATCTGATAAAGAAACATAGCTAATGGTGGAAGAAAAGGACAATTTGATCAGTTTCAGTTCATAAAAAGCTATAAAAACAAAGAAAATTATAAGTGATACATAATTATTTCTTCCTTACTAGGATTTAAGAAAGCCAAAATGTAATTTCAACCCTGATTCGTCAAAAGCAAGCAACGTCTTTGGAAACTTTAGAGTTTGAACAAAATTAAATGTGTGGTATGGGCCATCAAAATTTAGGATGATAGGATATATACTGGTAATCCACGTGTTAGCGACTTCCATTTAATAGCATAGGAAGACATTTCAAAGGGTGGATGCAGAATGGAGAGCACGACAGCCAAGGGTTAGCTGAAGCCCCGGGCTTTAGTAGTTTTGCATCAGGTGGATTGGACTTCTCCCGCCCCTCCAATGACGGTAGTGGGATATATATAGCGGAACTCGGGGAAAAACGGATTACTCCTTCTTTTAACTATTTGATAGTGCTGGAGTTTAGTAAATAGGAGTGGAACATTGTAAATGGTCGAGGAGGTAATCCCGCGAGCTGACTTTAGACTTTATAAGCCTGGTGAATGAACTATTGTTAAGGCGTCTTACATCTGAGAATTTAAAATATTTGCAGCATTTAGACAGAAGGTAAGCTACAAAAGAGCTCGTTCCTAACTCTTTAATGGTATATATTCGTAAATTACATGTATACATCTGTTACGTATTAAACTTGAATCTGCTTGTATTAAGGCTCGGTGTAAAATCTTAAAAACAAAGAATTGCGTGCGGAATGGTGGAACGAGATACTACTGTATAAAGGAAAATTTGATGTGTTTCTCAAAAGACAAAGGAAAAACTGACAGACTCATCTTATAAGAATGAAATGCAAAATGCTGTACCCAAAAAAATAGGTAAAGAAATAAATGAAACGGACAAATGATAGCAAATACTAAGCAGTTACAAAAAAATATTTTTCGGATAGGAAAAATATTTGTTGTTGTTGTGGTACTCATTCCTAAGACTGGTCTGATTCAACCCTCCATGCTAAACTATATTCCGCAAGCCTTTTCATTTCCTTATTACTAGCACAACCCTAATCTGCTTAGCGTATTCTATCCTTGGCCTCCATCTTCTGTTCTTACCCCACACATCAAATGCTAATTTTACAAGACCCTCGTGTCTTAAAACGTGGCCTATTAATCTATCCCTTCTCTTAGTCAACGTCCTCCATATTGTTCGCTTTTCCCCTATTCTGTTTAGAACTTCCTCGTTTGTGATTCTATCAACCCATCTGATTTTCAGCATTCGCCTATGACACCACTTTTCACAGGCTTCTATTCTTTTCCTTTCCCCAACTCCTATCGTCCACGTTTCGCACCCATATAACGCCATGCTCAATACGAACATTTATAGCAACGATTTCCTAATTTCACATTTGTATTATCCGTAAGTAAATTCCTCTTTTTTGCGAAAGCCTTCCTTGCCTGTGCTATCCTACTCTTTCCATCTACTACACTTCTACCATCCCTTGTTATTATTAAAAATATTTATAAGAAATAAAATACAAAAACGTGTTAAGATTTATCTTACATTAAATTTTTATTTTTTGTCTTAATAGTAATTTAAAATCGTCCTATTTGTAAGTTCCTTTTTAAAAATTCACCAATGATCTGTATTCTTTGTTCTAAGTTATATTGATATCAGATTAAGTAAATAATAGAATAAACTAATGTTTTATACATATGTGCAGTAATTTTTCTTCTTCCATAATTTTACAAAAATTGTTAAACAATAATTGTACCGTTCAACCCAGACTTCAGTTATATATATCGAGATAGAGAGATTGATTGATAGAGCAAGCCTTTTTTCACCATTTATACCCATAGAGATCAATTTCCCAGTGAGATTTAAGCATTTTTCATTTGCGATACAATTATCGATAAGAATACAGATTTCGCATATGCTAATTTCGGAAATACTTCAGAGAACTATCATTCTCCGCAAGTCTTGACCTGTAAAAAATATTAAATAAAAATTATAAATAAACAATTCTTGGGTATATCGGAATATACACCGGGAAAACCTTCGTGCTTTAATAAAAAATTATAAATTTCGACTAATTTAATAAATTTCCAAATTTCACCTGTTGTATGATTAAATTACTTAATTTCCATTTGAATAATTTTCTGTTAGTCAAGCAGAGCTAATTTTGAGCAGATATAAACGTAATAATGAGATTTGTATATTTTAAAAAATGTATTACTTTATATATTTGGCACGTTTTTTATATATTTATTCGCCCAGAATGAACCCTTAGGCTTTTCTTCAGCAATACTTTTTCCACCTGGAAATGTAGAAAATTTAGGGGAATCTTAAATTAAAATTCTGAAAGGGGAATCGAAGCGGTCGTCACCCCCGTCGTTTATTTAATATGCGCATAAGCAAGGGTTGATTAACTGACAGTCGCTCCCTTGCGATGGCGGGATATGAATACACGAGCTCGGAATTGGAAATGTTTCTCTTTTTTTTCGCACACTGCGCACAAAAATGCAAAGTATGGTGTGGCGCAAGTGCGGGTCTTCTTCCTTCGACGCTCATTGATCGGCTGGAGTGGTCTGGGGAGAAGCTGTAGGGGGAGCGAGGCTTCGCAATTTAGGCGTGGGTGGCCACACAGTCGAATGGAAAGAACGAAACTACGAAGAACAAAATTGCTCCCTACGCAAATTGGGAAGAGCGGCAAAGAGAGACATTTTGCATAGCACCGCTTACATGATGCTGTGGCGTTAAGAAATAAATATCGTTATTCTTGGATGTTAATATAAAGTATAGAAAGTCATAAAAGATACTAAGAAACAAAGTTAATGGTGAGTATCCAAGCAACGAATGGTAAAACAGTCAAATTCTCGGATAGTAAATTTAGAAGGAGAAGATAGCTCGTTAAGTGATCCGCCACACTGCTTCAAAGATGACGACCTCTTGTGGTAGTTTGTTCAAGTATTATTTACAATTTTAAATACTACAGATTTTCAACTATACATCTCTAATTTAATTTCTCTAACAGTGAATAAGTATTGGCATTTCGTTATAAAATGATATTTCAGAAGTAATTAATATTTTCCTTTGAGAAAGTTTTACCCATCTTCTCCATAATGAAACAACCTGGACGTGTGTGTGTTTGTATGTTCCTTGTACAAATGTAAACGAGTGGACCAATTTAGACCAAATTTCATACACGTGTTTTTTTGCGACCTACAAATCAGAACTGTTGTTGTAAGACTCGGCTACCACCCCTAGAGACAGGGCTTTGGGGGCGAAAATTTTAAAATATGTGAAAAAGACCAATATTTCCATTATATAAATACATTTGTGAGTCAATTAATTTGATACTGTGTCCTCCGATACTGTTAACGTATAACTTCAGCCACATCCGTAATCTAGGCGGAGTATTCTTAGGGGTGGGGGGCAACACATAAAAATAGTCATAAAACAATCCACATTGATCTCTAAACCGAGAAGTAACGTGAATCGCTGAGTTTAATCCTGACATTAAAAATGCAATTCACGTTCTAGTTTATCCCCTAAGAACGGTAAAACAAACTTCCCCCATACTTTTAACCGAAGGAACAATTACGACCAAATTTTGAACACTTTAGATTGGCGAACCGAAATCAACACTTTAGTGGCAAGAGAAGGCTACCAACACTTGGGGCGGGGGATTGGAAGGGCGAAAAGATTTAAATATCCATAAACAGTGGTTATTTCCTTCTAATATATATTTTTCAGGTTCAATTAATTCGATAGTGTTTTCGCTGAATTTGTTTGCGTATAATTTCAACCCTATTCAGCAGCGTCAAAGGAGAGTATTCATATAACTGGGAGTGGAGGATAGGTTATATAAAAATAAAACTGTCAAATCTGGTATCGAAATCGGTGTTCTGCGAGTTCATTGAGTTTGATTCTGACATTTAGCATGCGATTTAAATTGCATTTCATTCCCCAACCGGGGGGTGGATGGGATGCGGTAAGTTAGAGTACAGCTCTAGTATTGTACCGGGAGAATTTTTGACTCGATGCCCGTTTAATTATCTGTTGAGGAAGAATTAAATAATGTATTTGGTAATATAAATTAATACCCATCTATAAAAATGAAGAAATAGTCGATAGTAAAATAATTTTCACAGTCGTTTTCAATGTTACAGAAGTGAGCCAACAAGTATATGTATGAGATAATGAGTTCAGCGTCTATTAAATTATATGAAAATTGTAAGGGTGTACAAAATACCCAAATTCTAAAATAACGTACAATATATTCATGCATTTATCTCGCATTAAATGAAACTTAAAAACAATAAATTTTTTATAGCTTAAAAAAGTGCTAAATTTAATATAAACAATACAGTCAAATTTGATATCAAAAGATTTAATTAGTATTTAGTTAAAACAATTACGTCGTTTCGTCCGTATTTGTAAACTTTATCAGGTAATTAAATCCATATTCATTTTGAATACACAATATTTGGGAAAATATAATGTATAATTTTCAATGCCGACCTCCTGTGGTGTAGTGGCTAGCGTTGCTGCCTCACAACCCAAAGGTCCCCGGTTCGAATCCTGGCATGGGTTTGGATGTTTGTGTCGTTATAGTCGCGAAGACCGGGATTAAGACTTTTGGAGGATCGATACGCTAACCACGTGTCATGCAAGATGTCAGTCGACTCGGTAGACCCAGGCCCTCAATGGACTGTAGAGCCATGGAGGACGGAAGGAAGGAATAATTTTCAATTGAATAAAATAAATTTTATCTGTTATTTATCAACTTAAAAATATAAGTCTGCTATTTATTTATTTTATTTTATTGAAAATTATACTTTATTTTTACCTAAACAATATGTATTCAAAATTAATATTATTTATTTTTAAAAATTGACTAGTTACTTGATTAAGTCCCCAGATATAGACAAAACGTAGTAATTATATTAACTAAATACTAATTTCAAAAATTTCTGACAAATGTTAGTGAATGTTTTATTTATTAACAAAATTTTATTTGCAGTAAATTTACTGCTCACAGCACTCACTGTCCCTCAAATGTCTGTCGATTGTTGTACAATAACTGGAAAAAGAACTCTAAACGTCATTTAGACATTTCGTACTCATCTGAATTAAGATTTCATTTATTAGAAATTATATACCGATTTAGAGAGTTTTAATTTTGTTTCTTATCTTTCATGATTATGTTTGCACATAGGTATCAATAACTGTGAGCTGGATTTAACACTTACAAATTCATAGATTATGAAATCGAAGCACAACTTCTTTAACATCTTTTGAGATTAATTCCTTATGTTGCTGATTATATTCTAGGACCCATCTTAATGAGTTTCTAAATAATTCATAAATTTATAAATGGTGACTTTTCTTACTATTAAAGTATAATTTATTTTCTTATATTATTTTTCTTCTAGATACATACCTCGTATTTTTAGGTACAAAACCTAACCTTTTCAGGAAACCAAGGTTTTGTTCGTTTTCTCCCGTCAGTTTGTAACTAATAAATGCGATCTACAAGTCAACGATTTTATAGAATTCCGTTCGGTAAGCTATTATAGCTCTCTACACATTTTATAGAGGTTCATATTATGGCAATTATCTGAAATTTACAATTTTGGAAATAGGTCTAATGAATCTTCATAAAGAAAACGTTGTAGTATTTTACCAAAACAATTGTTAATTTAGGGCAATATTCAAATTAAAATTATCTAGTACGTGAAGTAGATCACGGTAGATTGATATTTTCCATTTGGCAATCTGGATTTTTCTCTACGTTTTCCCAAAATCAATTCACAGAATATTATCAGGGAACTTAATTCATAGTTCACGAGAACTTACCATTAATATAACGAGAAACAAGATAACTGAAGGGGAGGAGGCTCCGTGGTTCAAATATCGAACTTCAACAAATGAACGCGTAGAGAATAACTTGTTTCGGGACATTTATGGACTATAATAAAGACATTTAGTGGAATGTACCAAGTCTAACATTCCATGTAAATTGATCTATGATGACAGTATTATGTGACTCCCATGTGTACAATCTTCAGATTAACCGTTAAATATTTTTAAAATAGTGTCATTCAAATAAATGAACGAATAATGCATCAAAATTGGCATTATAGACTTGAAAGTAAAAAATATTTCACTGTTGGTTCCTCAAAGTTATATTGAATATGAAAATGTGAAAAATACTATGCAGGTTAATAAAATAAATTTGTTAGTACGGTTCAAATCATAGTATACATTAAATACTGTCGCTTATAAGTACGAGGATTAAATAAAGTTAATAAAGAAGTAAGGTGACGAAAACCTTACGTAAACAGATAGCTGGAGGAACCTTAAGATGACGTACTGAAACCTGAAGATATTTTTCAAAATGTTAGGCACGTCAAAAACAATGATTGATAACCAAACATTACATATGAATGTGTGGCGTAACTAAAAATTTTCCTTTCGTTGGAGATTTGGTTGAGTCTTCAAGTATCATCAGTGAGAACTTGGGGAAGTTTTTCCATAATCTGATTCTCGGTGTACAGCAAGCAAATGTACGTTCTACTTTGCGTTTTATAAACATAGATATTATAAGAAATTAATTCAATGCTATCGGTAAATATAAGAACAATTAATGTCTGTGAATCACATACATAAATTAAGAATTAACGAGCCGTATTTCACACATTTACAAAAAAAATGGAAGAATTTTAAACTTAAACTATAGACGTTTCAATCATCGATTGCGGTCCTTGTCAATATTTGTAACCAACTGAGGACATATAAACCTGAGTTGATTACAAATATTGACAAGGACCACAGCTGATGGTCGAAGCGTCTATAGTTTAAATTTAAAATTCTTCAAAATGTTTTGTTAATGTCTGATATACGGGTCGTTAATTCTTAATCTATCAGTAAATGGCTGAAATAGGAAATTAAGTTGAATGTGGCCTTCATCTAGACATTATTGTATTAACAGGATATATTTATTCTGAATATAAACATAGCCTTGGTAAGTAAGTAACTCAAATATTTAATATTTCAATTAATCAATTAACGTCTGCACTTTTAAAATAGTTATAACAAGATAAATCGAAACGATTAATTTACAGAAATAAAATAGAAGTTTCATTCAATTTCATCTACTTTTCGTCCTCGCATTATGTACGTCATTAGGTAAAAATAAATTTATTCGAGATTTTGACATACAGTATCTAATTAAAGGTTAATATTAAAAAAACGAAAGTCCAAATATAAATTCTTTTCTTTCTTAATTACAGTTGCAACCGACATGGACTGGGTCCAGGACGAAAAATAAAATATTTTTTGCCTTAATTTCTTTTTAATATTAATATTAATTACATACATCAAAATTTAAAAATACTGAATTTATTTATTTGTTTTTGATGAAGTTCCAAATGTGACGTCTATTTTGTCTGTAAATTAGTTGTTTCTATTTACCTCAATACAAATTATATGTTGCAAATATCTATCTGTTGAAAAGATAAGTGCACATACTCGTCACACAATTTCGATATGTACCGTATATCATTATGTGAGAAACATACTCCAGCATATTCGTTTATTTATTCAAAGCCTTGTCATTAAAGAGATGCATTTGTCCTTTGTAAGCCGCTCCAAATCTCTCTGAAGTATTTTCGCAAGTATTAATAGTATAAAGCAAGTAATACGTTATAATACCTGTTTCTATAAAAAGCACCTGTAAGTACCTACAAAGAAATAGCTGTCAATATAAATTGAATACGAATTAAAAATCTTGTATTCTCCCAAATGATTAATTTTTATTAAGAAATTTAAATAATAATGCTTTACAGATGTTTGGGAACAAAGGTTCGTATGCTACTGTATTACTAAACAAAAAATATTTTCTAGTCTATACTGGTATTACTACTAAAAAATGAAATATGAATAATTTTAAAGAAATAGATATTTTTTGCAAATCCAGTTCACTTTCCCTTCTTTCAGAATATATTTTAAGACAGCTGTGAGCACTGAAAATTTGGTGAAATCTTAAAACATTCAGGATCTTGCTCCGCGTGTTGTATAAAAAGAAGGTTCGTTTACTCGATGAATAAAACATGGACGTCGTGCACTCTTTTCTTCATTAAGGTCTTAAGGGAAAGAATAAATAAATATTTATTCATCACTGTTTATAAACGAATTAAAACTTGTCATAAAAGTAATGACAATTTTCTTTAATAAATGAATTGCCCATGTTTCTTAAACAAAATATCCTAATTTAAAGAAACCTTATCACTTTAATTAATCAATAGCGATATCGATTAAATTCACCTCGTTATGTGCCGAGTAATATCACCGTTCAATCCCGAAATATGAGAGCATTTTATCAATCAATTACACCGGGAAAGCCATCGCTCTTTAATAACACTTTTCAGAACACTGTAAAATTTAGTCATGAAGCCAATCGTTACGTTGAATGAATAATAAAACATATTTTCTTGCAGGGTATTATAATTACATATTTATACTTACGGTAACTAGATGTCAGTTAAATAAAATCAAACTTGTAATTAACAATAAACTATTTTGTCATTCATTTTAAAATAACTTGTTTTATTTTTCACAATTGTGGGGAATCAACAAAAAAATTAACTAGAAAATTAATATTGATGTATATAATAATAGTATTGATGGCAGCGGAAATGAGAAAAATATTAAGTTTCACATAATTAAACATTGGCGCCATTACTTTTCGAAATGTCATTATATCGACAAATAAAACATGTTTGTCTTCACTTGTTTCATAAAAGATGGTTAATAAATAAATATTCATCGTCTTTGTTTTGATACCTTATTGTGACATCATAATAAGTAAGGCAATAATAAATAATGCTGAATTACAATATTTTAAAGTCAATGATGAACTTCATTAATAATTCATGAAAAACTTTTACTATCGTTGTTATGGTTGTATATTTAACGTTAATAGGGGTAAGAAATATTACCGTAAGGTAAAGGGTAATAACACTGACAATTTATAAATGGTAATAAAATAAAACATTGATTTTAGCTTGTTGTTTCCTTATTTTGATTACACTCACATGATGTACAATTTCCAACATTGATTGAAATGTTTTAGGTATAATAATTTACTCACCTTTTCGAGGCTGGGCAGATTATTTTGGTAGAATTGGAAGCGCCTCAGGTTGAACGAGTTGTCTCTCACGGCTTTCGCGAAACGATGGACTTAGACCGCTGACATCTTGGAAGCTAGAGAATATAATCTTAACAACTATATGGATAGCATCTTCGCGTAAGGAAACTAGTTTCATACAAGGGAAACCTGCATGCATTATCCACGACGTCCCCCTTGGAGTGTATCAATGCGCGATGGGTGTGGAGGAGGGAAGGCTGGCTACGCCCCGCCCTCCGACCAATCACAGGCCGCGTTCCTCCTCGGGGAATACCAGCACGCGACACGCAGGACGCCGCCACGTGCTACCCAGGCCAGAACTAAGATCTCAAACAACTGAGTCCACCGACAAGTACTAATGAACTAGGCCAGGAGGTAGAAGTAGCATCCCGATAATCCAAAGAGACTATTTTTCGCAACTTTAACGTGTGAAAAGCGACGTGAGCTTGGTTTTTAATTGTCCTCCAAAATTAGTAGGCCTTGACATTTAAATAAAAGATACGTTTCGATGTCAGGATCTAGTTCGAAACGTGAGGTGGCGGTACCAAACTCGTCCTCCATGTGACAAGTCATTGATGTCACGGTATCGCATAATATTGAAGGATGTACTTAAATATGTCTGCCGAGACTATTGAAATATGCCAATTTTCAAAAATGCATTAACTGAGCGCCAGAAAATTCATTATATAACTGGCAATCGTGACTAGAGTTACTTTTTGATTGACCTCAACACATTTTATTATAATTATGATGATAATACCATGAATTAAAATCTCAGACTTACTTTTCAAATTGAATTCATTAAATTAATTCTTCCATTCATTTTTAAACATTTAGGTGCTTCTGGCAGCCAGCGAGATTCTATACTCCCCCAATCTCTCTGCTCCTCCATCGATGATAACCACTTCTCTCATTCTTCATTCAATAAAAAAAATCACATACTCGTCGGCAGATGAAACGTTCACAACCGTCACCCTCAGATTAAACGAGACAACAACTTATTAGCAGAGGAAGTTTAATTGAAATTTGCTATACGAATTCTCTTTTGCATAGACTAAGAAAAACTAACAAGATCTCATAAATTAGAAATTTTTTACAACTATATAAAGTGTAGTTATTGCTTGAAGAGTGTTTGTCAAAAAGGCTACTTATTCTCCTCTAGTTAAAAAATCATAAAATCTATAAAAACATCAGGTTAAATCGTCGAAAATGTCCAAGAAGAACATATGAAAATTTTAAATTTTTTTTGTATAAAAAATTAATAGAAAAACTAGACAAGAACAGCAAACAGAAGGTTACGGATCGTTTTTTGTTGTGAATATTGGGGTTATTGAAGCTATGGCAACTCCCTTCTAATAGAATAGGCAGGGAATTTGAAATACTTGATTGGGAAGGTAGAGCAAGGCAGTCAAGGGCTATATTAGTTTAAGGATACTATCAGGTATTCACCTAAATGAGAAGCAGGTCAAACTTTCATCGAGTAGTTCGTGTTCTTTGTACTTGTCTCATGCCCTTCCGAAGATGAAAGAAGGTTTTTAGTGCTTACGCAGCATTCTCTTCTTTAATTCTCGACCTGGAAACATACGGCTTCTTTGTAAAGAATTAGAGAAATAACAAAGTAATATAAGTTTTTGTTTTATATGTGGGTGGGGTGGGGGGCTAACAGGCTACATGAGACTGATTCTGAAATAGACAACTCCCCTTTAATAGCATAGCAATGGAATTGAAAAGGGGAGATGTGGAAGGTAATGCAGTCAAGATGTTGACTAAGGCCCCGGGTCTCTACTTTAAGGACCCTACACGCTGTTTTACCTAAAATAGAAGCAGAGAAAACACTATAAAACCTGCATCAGGTAGGTCGCACTATTGGGTACTATTCTTACGCCATTCCGAATGACGGGGGTTGAGATTTCTGTGGGGCCGCAGCATTCCCTTCTCCGCATGTCACCGGTTTCAGAAGGCTGCTGACCGACTGTTGCAATGGGATCAGAGGACAACGCTTACCGTATGCCCAAAGTCTTTGACCCCAGTACATACACCTCCTAAAATAGATTAAGGTGCCTCGGCATGTGAGAACTTTAAAAAAACAGAGAGGCTAAGAGGCATCCCCAAATGTGAACACCGCAGTCAATCTGGGGAGAAATGCCTGTTATGTCTCGAGGACCTATAGGGAATTCTTTAACTTACGCTATTGTTTAAACAAAAAGAAAAGTTTATTCAGAAATAAGTCAATAAAGGAGTTTTCGGCTAAAGATATAATTACCTTCTTGCTAATATTATGAAAATTTTTCTTGTGTAACCTAAATGTATAGTACATAATATACTCGTATAGTTGAAATTGTTATATCTTATATAGATAAATAATCATTGTTTCTTTAATTGCACAATCACTATTTCTATTCGTCGTTAAAAGTTTCGGCGAACTATTGGCAGATTGTTTCAGTGAATTGTAGATGATTTATTTACTATGGTTACTGAGGATAGTGAAAATTTTGTTATCATTGCTACAGACAGGGATCAGATCTACAGTGTAAACGATTCCAATCCTTAATCAATTGAGTCTTTATTTGCCTACTTTCGGGCATTAATACATATCTGGAGTAAGATTTGTAGAGGAACTTGCAGAAACGCCAAATGCTACAAGCCGAATCAAAAGAAAACTGTTCCATGTTAGACATTGAGTCACCGTAGACTATGATTTAGATTTAGATTTATTGTTGTTTCCATTAATCCTCGATTGAGGAAATAGGATACGTCATACATTAAAAATTAAAAATGAACAAAATAAAGTAAATAATTAAAGACAAATAAACTTAAAATAAATTAGTAAAAGAAAGTGTATATAGACAAAAGTCAATATAAACACAACACGGACACACACTGGGAAACACAAACAAGCACACACTGAGGAACACGCAATGGAGTTTTAACTACTTGGAGCTCTGCGACCAGGAAACTGTCCTTCCGTCGTAGCTCCAGGCAATACATGAAACAAACAAACAAAAGAGCAGAAAAAAACTGAATAGAAATTTTAAGATATGTGATGTGCTATTTTATAAGGCAGCTCATTCAACACTTTTTGCAGGAACCTTGATTTAAATACTAGAAGGACGATTAAGAAAATCCTGTACCGAGTAAAACGCGCCATTTAAAAGAATAATTTTACTCTGCTTCACGAAGCTTTTGTAGGTACTATTTTTAACCTCTGGCGGAAGGCTGTTGTATAAAATTATCCCGGTATTGTGAATACTTTTCTGGTGTAGAGCAAGGCCATGCTTGTCCGACCTTAGAGCTGGTTGTTTCACCTAAGATAAGACTGGTTGGGAATTATTTCCAAATGCTCTTGACATATGTGTTTAGATTTATTTGTTTCGTGATATTATCTTGGAGAAAAGATCTATATTGACTATTTTTTTGTTTTATGTATGATAATCAGAATTTCGTCAAGAGTAATAATTATTTTATTATGTTAATCTTGTTTTGGAAGCCAATCAACAGACTGGTTCTTCATGTTTCTCTATCCAGCGCTAATCTCTTCATCTCTGTATAACTATTGCAGCCGACATCCCGCATATCCTAGTATTGGTCTTACCCTTCTATTCTTGCTTCTCATAATTCCCTCAATACTAATTTGACGACTCCTCCGTGCCTCAAAATACCGTTTATTAGCGTATCCGTCTTTCAGTCAGTGTTCTCCATAAAGTTGTCACCTCATCAACCAACAACTGCCATATTTTTTACTCGATCTACCTATATGACATTTCAAAGGCTGCTATTCTTTCTGTTCTGCACAACCTATTATCCTCATTTCGCTCTCACATAACACCACGCTCCACAGTGGTTTTCAGAACGATATTGTAATCTCCAAACTTATGTTAGATGCAAGAAAATACTTTTTTTATTAGAAATATTTCCTTTCTCCTCTTATTCGAGTTGTAACTTCTTTGCTCCTAGCACCCACGGTTATTTAAATGCAAAACTAGCACAATTAATTTAATTCCGCAAAATATCATTTCCTAATCTAATATGGTTTCCATCAACACACGCAGTGTTTGCAGGTTTGTTTCTATTAATGCTTATATCGTTCTCGGTCTTCAAAATCGTTTTCATACCATTTAACTGTTCTTTTAAATAATCTTCTGACTATATACGCAGAAAACCTTAGTGACTTGATTTCTTCTCCATGAACTGTTACTCCCTCCCTTTTCACTAACCTCCTTGTTCATTTATTATCAATTAATTATATTATTAATAGTGAGTTAATAATTTACCTACGGCTAACATAAGTATGAATATATATGAGGGCGAAACGTGGACGGTAGGAGTTGCAGAAAGGAAAAGAATAGAAGCATATAAAATGTGGTACTATAGGAGAACGCTGAAAATCAGATTGTTGGATAGGGTAACTAACCAGAAAAATCGAAGCAGAATAGGGGAAGATAAGACAATTTGGAAGACTTTTACCAAGAGAAGGATTAGATTAATAGGCCCCGTTTAGAGACATGAGGGTCTTGTAAAATATTCATTAGAGGGAGGTTGGTAGGGTAAGAACAGAAGATGTAAGTTGAGGATGGAATACGCTAAGCAAAGTAGGGAGGATGCGGGATGTGGTCGTTAAGTAAAGGCTTACGCAGAATAGATTAGCGTGGAGGGTTGCGTCAGACCAGTCTGAGGACTGAATACCATAAAAACAACCGTGACTTAATTTCTTCTCCACGGACTGTGACTTTTTTTAAAAATTATCACTAACCTTCTCTGAATATTTAATTCCCTCATACTAAAAATTGGAGTTAAATTTCAATATTTTGAAGATTTCACTAAATTAGGACATATCTAAATTTCTATATAATTCAGAGAAAGTCTGAAATTTATTAATTGAGTTAAAACTGCTTTCGAAAATGCTTGCAGTCGGTTTCATGATATTTTCTTATGTTAAATATATTAGTGGAAACGATATTCTGCAAGGGCAGATACGAGAAAATCTAGATGGTTCTCTTGGGTTGACCCCCCTCCCCTTCCCCACCTTAGCCACATTAAAATTGTAAATTAAGTTTCTCGCACGCTGAGGCGACCTCGAGCAGTTTGAAGAGTGCATGCTTCGGGCTCACAGGCCGTGAGCGTACTTTAAAAGTTTGTTTTTTTCTCTCTCTATAGTTTTTCTTGCATGACTTTTAGGTGAATCGCCGGGTAGGACCCTTAAACTACAGCCCTGGGGGCCTAGACAACCCTTGGCTGCACTGCTCTTCCTTCCTATGCTATAATAGGAGGCAGGCACCAAACCGGATAACCCTAATGTAGCCTGTCTTAGAGAAACAATAATGTAACCCATTGCAGCACAAATCAAAACCAGTGTCTGGAAGTTATTAGTGCAATTATTTCGTGAGACATAGGGACACTTTTGGAATTTTAATGTCAACCAATATAATTTGTGGATCCACAAAATAGAAAAATAATTCTTATCCGCTTTGTAACAAAGCCTCCATCTTAGATTTCACCACCCTACGCATTTTCAAATACGTCAAAGAAGAAGTAAATCACCTTTAAAATTTGAATTATTTGGGAAGTGAAGATCGTTCGTAGACATAACTTGCGAAATTTCCTAATAAAAAGTTTATCAATTTTTTATATTGATGGGCAAGTATTTTCTGAATAACACCCTGCTGTAGACACGCAATTCGATATAAAATTGCTTATCACGCACTAAAGAATCGTGAATAATGCGGTTGTACTTCACACTATTGTAAATTACGATGTTTTACTTGGGATAATACAGGTTGTAACACAGGAAAATGATCTATCCGACAACAGGTTGTAATTACATTAACGAATACTCGTAATATAGATTATAATTAGCCAATATAGATTAGTAAGAAAATCTTTCTTTTTGACGTATCGCTGCTAGCTCCACTACATTTATCAACGACTTGAAACGGTCAAACACATCTACTCGGATTTCGGCGGTTTAGGAGTCATAAGAAAAGAGACGTTATTGGACAAACAGGAGTAATAAAACCCAGACATTCGGACGCCAATGGGAATTGTCCCGCGACCGCTGGAATGTGGAGACAGAGGCTGGGAATAAGCGTGGATTTCCCCAAAAACCTTTGGGGAGAGGGGCAAACTATTCTTCCCAGAGAAAAGTAACAATAAATCTGATTGATTAATATCCATCCCTGCCACCTTTAATTATGAATTAAATAAGTGAGGAAGAAGTGTTTAAAACCACTCGCATACGGAGTGAGAAGGGAGATTGTGGAGATGAGAGCGGTTGATCAGATGATATTAGCGGCAGATTTCAGCGCAGATGATCACATTATCGGACAGATAGTCTGAGGAGACGAGGTGAAGACTGGAAAATTGTCCTGCAGCAGGGACAATAGGAGCGGTTGCGAAGCGTGATCGAGAACGACCGAATTAGGAGGAAATAGCAGAGAGAGAAAACGATGAAAGGTACATTATGCTTACTCGGTAATTACTCCTGTAACCTTTTATCTGATTTCCTATACTACCAGGTCCGAGTAGTTAATGTGTCAAATATGTCCGCTCTATGAGTGTAGAGATATATAATTCGTAATAATAGTCATTATATGTAAATGTATATGTAAATATATATCGTGTTTTATTATAAAGAATTGCCGGCTGATAATGTTAAAATGGGCACATTGTAAATTTTATATAAAGTTATTAAGTATAAAGTAAATTGCTTCTTTTTGTTATTATATTGGAAGTTTATTCTTAATATATTAATATTACATTATAAAATAATAATACCCCCCGATTCATCTCAAACTATCTGGGTTGAAACCTGAGAACTAATTATTCTATATATTAATCGGGGCAAGCCGTCCTCGTGTACAATATTTTTCCATTTATCTTCCAGAATATTGTTCATTTTATTCCTATTTCCAGAGTGAGACAAGCAAAGTAAATGTAGAGTGTGCTGACATATGTTTTCTAGATTTTGATTCTTCTGCGGATGCCTTGATTTGTTTTATGGACTTGGCTCCAGCAGGTGTTGCTGATGATTTACGTATTACAAGCTCAGCAAAACTTCTTTCTGCTGGTTTCTTGTCTCCCTGCGAGGCTCAACCGAGGGGAGTCTTCCCCAAGGTCAATAAACAGCGCGCTATAAATCTGGCCCGTAGACTCCGGGTCGAAGAGGTACAAACGTTTGGATAAGACACGCAGCTTTCCTAGGATATCTACGATGAAGCAAGTCCGCCTGTGGGAATTATGAAGATTACAGTCCCAGAAAATACTTCTTCTAGTGTTACGTTTTCAGTAAATTATTAAACCAACATTACTACCTTTCATTACCTATGTGAAGATTCTCAGTCAGCAATATGACTATAAACTGAGTTCCTATGTATTTGTAAATACTACAGAAGCGTCAGTAACACCAAAACTCGTAAATATGATTGTAATACTGCGAATCCAAGTAATCAGTTTTGTTACTGCAATGTCTGACGCAATATTACTTAATCCAGGTAGATATTAGAGATGGACGATCTGATCCAGATCTGATTCAAAAAGTTAATGGGTGAATGAGCATTGATTCGGAAGAGAAAGCCAGTAGCTGTTTGGAATCATTTCACTCATTTGATCCAAGAGTTACCTGCTCTTTGAATCACTCACTCATGAATCAGATCGCGCGGACAATGATCCCAGAACTACCTGCTGTTTGAATCACTCGCTAATAAATCAGAATTTCTTTCTTTCTGGGTAAGTTAACGTAGGGCGATTATTTTGCTAAAATTATATTAAGTGGCATATGCAAAAAAAACTCGTAACTGAACGATAAAATGATTTTATTTTATCTGTTTGTCCAGAACATAATCATATAAATTCCTTCTGAAATCTATTAGTCCACGTATTCTGGCTAGATGCTACCCTATGCGTTTCACTTTAACTTCTCAAGCTTGTTTCACTCTATACTCTGCTTTTATTAACTTATTATTAATTCACTTAATTTTCTTATAATACCGGAGCAGAATTTGGATCATGTCCTTAATTACGAAAATTCATCATAATATTAATACAAAGGACGTATGTACAAGATCGGCACAAAAAATATTAAGAGAAAATAAAATACTGCTTAATACAGCCAGTAGAAATTTTTAAATTGCGAAGATTTAAGACTGTATACTTTAAAACGCTTACTCATTAGACTACTTTTTAATTAATAACAAGCTACATCGGGATATTCCACTTTGTCGCAGGTCCCCTTTAATAACATAGGAAGGGACTTGAAGCGGCGGATACTGGAGGGAGAGGAATTGACAATTACAATTTAAGCCTATGTATAAATATTTCCAGGAAATTTGTTCCTCTTCAACTAAAAATCTGAATCCATTCGAGGCCTCCCAATACCTCAATTATGCCGTAAAAATAAAGCTCCTGAAACCATTTATTTTGTTTTTTAATTTTTTATTTTTATTAATAAATACGAAAAAGTATGTAATATTTGTTAATAAATTATAAAGTCAAATTCATTGGAAAACCATAGGAACAATGTAATATTCACTTAGGTGAATCATCAAAAAGATATAGCTCTTTTATTGAGCGAGTGGTTCCGATCAGATCGTAAAAAAGAACGATTTTTCCCATCTCTAGTTGATATTCAGATTTATGACTGAAATTACATTCTGTTCACCATGTGGGTAAGAAACAAACTATCACAAAAAATTTCTATATGAAACCTATAAAGCTGTTTATCTTGATAAACATTATACACATTAATTAGCCTATATGACTATTACTATCCGTGTAACAATACTTCTAAAAAAAGTAATTATTAATCATTCAAACACTTAAAACTAGTATTAATAATATTAGCAATACTGTTTTCATTACTATTCTCACACACGATTTCAACGAATGCAAAAAAGGTTTCCAAAACACGTTAAACTTAATTTTATCTAAGGCGGAAAAGTCCAAGAAGGTTGTTACTAAGTGCAAAGATGAAGTCCCTGACCAAAATAGGATGAAGATAACAAATCAGCAATAATCCTACGATTGAAATTGAGAAAAACATATCTACTTAGATTAAGAAGCTGGTGAAATTTTAATTTTTAGATGCAACAAATACTGAACATTTAGCTAATAACTACTCGCAATTAAGACACATATTGCACATGGCTAGATTCGAAATATAGTGAGATAAGTAGACCGTTATATTTATGTAAATTTAATTATCTGAGGATAACTGTGGGAGCTCTCTCACACAGCTATTTGTCCACAGAGTGATGACGGGGAGTCTCTTTGGGGATGCCTCGTTCTCTCTTTAATTTCAACGTTTTCACATGCCGAAGCACCTTCAACTCTCTTGGGAGGTGTATGTACTAGGGCCGTAGACTTTGGGAACACGGTAAGAAATGTCCGCTGATCCCATTCGGTCAGTCGGCCAGCTGCCTCCTAAACCTTTTGGAGACACGGAGAAGGGAATGCTGCTATCCCACAGCAAACTCTCCTCCAGTCATTCGGAAGGGCGTGAGAATATTACAAAATATCTCTACCTACGTGATACAGGTTCCCTGCACCTCTTTCAGGTTAAATATCGGGTAGTCAACCCTTGGCTACCTTTGCTCTACCTTCCACATCCCCCCCTTTTCATTTCTCCGTTTCAGAATCATCCTCATGTAGCCTGTTATCCAAAATAAATTATTTCAAAGATTTGATGGATAATGTTAAATATAAGAACTCCAAAATATCGTTATTTTCAACACAAAATTTTTATAATATTTTGTAATTTTATTAAACTCGAATGCTCCCATAACCCTTGACATGAAATTAAATAATGAAAAATAATCTACTATTAAACCATACACATGCGTAAAAAAGCAAAACTGTCTACGAGAAATACCTTAAATTAACATTAGATTTTATTTATCAGGAGAAATGTTTAATTTAAATATTTGCCATACCCATGGGAGATTGCCTTAGCGCGATTCCTGCAGAAGTAGTGATGAATCACATCCTAGTAATCTGGACTCAAAACACTGAACCGAACTTAAAAATAAAAATATTAAAGACTATTTCTTGACCAATTAAACGCGATTGATTCTAAAATCGTATTTGATACAGAACTGGAAAATAATCATTATAATAATTTTTTAACGTGACAATAAATGGCTAGTTAAAACGGCCATATTACCTGGTACTCCAAACCAATTTTTTAAATTATACTTAAAGATATTACTCAAATCATCCACATAATATGGTTCTTAAAGTTGCAAAGATAAGAAATCAATTTATATTACTGTAACAAATAATTAAATGAGATTAAAACATATGCTTTGCTAGAAAATAATCTAAACAGTGTAATTGAAGAAAATGAAATATATATTTGTAATTCTCACAATTAAATTCTGAATAGATCCTAATTTAAGGATGAAACGTCGTGTATTTATAATAAAATTCTGTGACATATTTGGAATTTGTTAAACTTTTTATTCGTTATTAATTATTTAGACATTATATATATATATATATGTTGGACATACACGAAGAAGAAGAATTTACACATGCATTAGAGGGAAGCGTATTGGGTAATAACAGAAGAGGGAGGCCAAGGTGAAATACGCTAATCAATTTAGGGAGGATGTGGTAGCTATGTAGAAATGTAAAGGCTTGCGCAGGATAGGTTAACATGGAAGGTTGCATCAGACCAGTCTAAGGACTGAATACTACAACAAACAAAGCAAATCAACTGGCAAGAATACAGTTAGGCCTACAAAACCTTTCGTCCTTAATTTAGGACATTAGGTGTGCAATGAATTTGGAGTATTATGAATCGTTGCCAAGTTATTCTACTTGTACCCACAAATATATGGTTCATAAATAATTCAGGGTGAAATTTGTCAGATAGGGTCTATCTGATGGGAAGTGCAAATGCAGCCAAATGCGTTTGGCTCCAAGAGAAATGCAAAGCGGTTGAAGATTTCATGGTCAAAGGGAAAATGGACACAGCTTATAGGAAAATCAAAGAAACATTCGGAGAGAGGAAACATATTAGCAAGAAAATCAGGAGAGCGGTGGAAAGCCAATTATGGATAAAGAAGAAAAAGCAGAAATATGGAAGGAATATCTCGAAGTGGAAATCTAGATCAGTAACTAATAGAAGAAGAGGAGGAGGATGATAAAGAGTTGCCGGACAAAGTTTTAAGGTCAGAGTTTGATAGGCAGCAGACAGACTTGAGCTATTCTAAAGCGCTAGGAATTGATAACATTCCAGCGGACTTGATAAGATCATCGGGGTGTTCAGGATAGTTTGCGAAATATACGAAACATGAAGAATACCAGAAGATTTTTAGTAAAAACATACCAATACCGAAGAGGGCTGATGCTGATAGACGCGAACAGCACAGGACAATTAATTTAGTATCTCATGCGTGCAAAATATTAACGATAATAGTAAGTAGGAGGATGGAACGTCAAATAGAATGCGAGTTAGTAGAAGATCAGTTTGGTTTTAGAAAGAATTTAGGGACAACAGAAGCAATATTGACTTTTCTAATTTTAGAAGACACAATCAGAAAAAACCGGCCAACGGTCATGGTATTTGTGGATTTAACTAACGAGGAAGTTCTAAACAGAATGGAGGAAGAGCGAACAGTACGGAGGACGTTGACCAAGAGAAGGGATAGATTAATAGGCCACGTTTTAAGACACGAGGATCTTGTAAAATAAGCATTAGATGGTAGTGTGTGTGGTGTAATAACAGAAGAGGGAGGGAGGATGGAATATGATAAGCAGATTAGACAGTATGTAGTAGTTATATGGAAATGAAAAGGCTTGCGCAAGATAGGTGAGCATGGAGAGTTGCATCGGGCCAGTCTTGGGATTAAATACCACAACAACAACTGGGTCTATCTGCAAGGCTTGTTGTAAATTTCGGCTACACGTTATGAAACGTACGTAATTATATGTTTGTATTTTCTTTCTTATTTGTGGTTGACTTTTTAATATAAAATTAATATAAATTTAGCGTTTAATGTAAGTAAAAGTTAGGTCATCGTTCAGAGTTTTCTTCACATTGTAAATCATTGAAGTTCCAGAACTTAAACAAACTGGCTTTTATCACGTAAAATTTCCTGAACCCATGGAATTTTTCTTCAATATTAATGCTCTGTTGACCTTCTCACAAAAATGTATTCGACTATGTTAGACTACCTCGTCTTTAATATTTATACACATTTGTTACTGTCGTATGTCGTTAATCCTGACGCGAATGACAGAGATGGTTCTCAAAACTTTCTGCGGAGTGCTTTATGATGAACGGAGTGTTTGCCGACTATGTATTGAGGAGCTGGAGGAGACGAGTGCTGTAGATCGATGCGCAAGTCTCCAAGCGATTTATTACGAGGACCTTCGCCATTCTTTCGAAGAGGACGTAGAGTTCGCTTTAAGATCCGTTCAGAATGCTCCTTCTTGCTAACATTTCATAAAATGGTACCTATAAATAAGATGCTGATTAGCGAATGAAGTACTATGCTTAACAAAGAGCTTGGTGTCACAGTTGCCTCCATTTTTCAGTCTATAAGATATTATCCAATGATAATGAACAGCATCTTTTGATCTTTCTGATGCAATGATTTTATTAGCAACTAAATGCAAATACAAATGAGGGAAACGAGTTCGGTGACCTTGGTACGATTGTCCAATACAAGCAGTTAAGATCGTGTTGTATATTTCCCCGAGACCACAACAAAAATGTTAATCGTTCATCTGGAGAACCCACGGCAATTCGACAAGTAGCTAATGTTCATAGTCATATAGCGTTCAATTTGATCTTCTTAAAGAGATCAAAGTAATATATATTTTTCAATTAGTGGAACAATCAAATTATTGCCATTGTATTTACCGAAGTTATTATAAGGCCAACGAGATTGCGAAAACACGCCAATGTATACATTTTACACTTCACGAATTCACCAAACATTTTACAAAATTTCTTTCAGATATTAATTTGAAATTTAACCAACATTCTTGAAGACAAATTTTATGGGTCATAACAGGAAGAATGAAACGTTGAATAAAGAAATTGTAAGTTCTTCATACAAAATGTTCTAGGAGAGACAGACTTTTCACTCTTACATTGGGATCTGTACAGGATTTAATTAATCTGTTTTGGAGATACCTGAAATATAAAACATTAAATTATGACAAGGTTTGGAGGCTGCAGGCCTCTTCAGTGATTTCAAAGGTTCCGGCCAGTTCTACCTACGTCATTGGTAAAGTACAAATAAACCATAAATCTCTCAAAGCCGTCAGCTGAATGTCACTGTGGTCATCGCCACCAACGATTAAGGTTTGAAATAATAAATACCAGGTATTTGAGCCCACCATCCCCTTTGAAAAAATCAGTCATTGAATTTTAACTGTAAATTGATTTTCTAAAATGAACATTTTTGAAAAGTTCCATTTTGTATACCATTCATTCTTATTATATTTACACTTTTGGACTCGGGCGTTATTTGGAATTACGAAATAGGTATTACACAGCAAAGACATTTAGACGTTGACAGTTAATTTATCACATTAAAAATGAAGAAATGAATTACACAGCTCCGTTGAATGATTTATAGACCGCTTTTACTATTCACATCACGTGGGAGCTAACGCTTACATTGAAATTGCGGTTATGGGTACTTGACTGTGTACACAGTTCAAACGTTCTTTATTTTTTAAAGGGGTGGAAGGTTATTATTATAAGATTAACAAATTTAATTGATTAATTTTACAATTAGTTTTTTACTTGGATGCTCTACTGAAATAATTGAAAAAAGCTTAGGGCGATTCAAATATTGAAAGATAATTATGACTACTCTCAAGATATTCATTTGCACCAGACTATTAATATCAGTATCATAACTGTGGGGACGTGAGGGGGCGGGGGGAAACAAACGTTGAGCAGAGATCTCGCTTATGACGAACCTGTTTTGTTCCGAGTTCGTGGGCTCGAAACCTCCTCGCCAGCTAATCAAGCTTTCCAAAAATTCAGCGTGGGTCGGTAAATGACAGCGATGGATCTCTTTCTCCTTCACAGGCAGCTATGTATTTCACATGATATAATTTCTTGCGGGACTGTGATTTCCTTTCAATGATTTGCTGAAAGCCTCTTCCCTCAGAGGATCTCCTTCCCTTTTTCCAGACAGCGAATTTAATTATCTTTCATTATGTCTTCTCCTTTATCCTCTCTCAATCCTCCTTTTTCTAAGTCTTGTAACGAATTCTTCTGTCTGTAGATCTTCTTTCTCTCCTTTCTTTTCTGAACTTCTTCTCCTTCCAATTCGAGTCGTGAACTCTCCTTTTTGTCTCCTTGCGACTTCCCAGCTCGTCTGTGACCCCCCACTGTGGGTAAAACACCACTTCACGTGACATGCCTACACCAATCCTGTCGAATCTTACAAGATTGCGAAATCCACGAGCACGATGGGGAGTGGTCATCGTCCCCTGGTGGCTGACCAGCGTTTATCCTTAAACTTTGTACGCACGAACCTAGGCGACTTCACGGCGCCAGTATAGTCCTGGAAATTCCATAGCCTGTATCGGAATACATTTTTGTCTAATCGTCAAAATACTACATATATTAAACGAGAAATTAAATGGTGAAAATTCCTCTGCGCTACAAGTTGGCCGGGTAAAACAAGCCAACAATGTCCGATAATTTTATTGTTGAATCCAAATGTATAAGTTCCTGAAAAGAATTCCACGACGAAACTACTTTGATTATGGTCATAGAAACAACACTTATCTGTAGATAGCAATAAATATCTCCTAATCTACTTAGTGTGTTCCATCCTTTGCTTCCCTATTCTCTTCTTATCCCACACCCTTCTCTCTAATGCCAATTTTACATACCCTCATTTCTAAAATTTGTAACCTATTGACCTATCCCTTCTCTTGGTAAAAGTCCTCCATATTGTTCTCTCTTCTCTTATTGTACTTACAACTTCCTCTATCCATAGCACCACTTTTCAAAAGCTTTTATTCTTTCCCTTTCTGCTACTTCTACAGTACAACACCAAATTTCATACAAACATTTTTAGTAACAATTTCCTAATATTCATACTCATATTAGCCATAAGTAGATTAATCTTTCTTGCAAAAGCCTTTCTTGTCTGTAGTATACTACTCGTTATGTCTACTATACTTCTACCATCCCTAGTTATTATAGTGCCCAAGTAGCAGAATTCCTGAACTTCCTTCAAAATATCCCTTCCCAATCTAACAACCTTTGTTATTTAACTAGTTCCATACTACACTCCCATCACCTGGGTTTACCCTCTATTGATCCTCATCCTGGACTCTTTCTGCAGGATCACGTTCATGCTGTTTATTCTTTTCCAAGTCTTCTTCAGACTCCTCTAATACTACAACATCATCAGCAAACCATAGGATTTTCATTTCTTCTCCTTGAAGTACGATTCCTTTTTAACTTTCTTCATCAAAATATAATTTAAAGAGCATCGGTGACTGCATCTTTGTCTTACTTCTTTCTTTTCTTGCCCTACAACACTAATTACTGCCGACTGTGACTTGATATTTTATTCCTGGCCTCTTTAAAATCCTTAGTAGCATGTTACGGTTTACATTATCAAAGGCTTTTTCTAAATCTACAAATGCATAGAACGTAGGCGTGTTATTTCTAATTGTCTTCTTAAATTAGATGCAGAGTAAAACTTGTCAACTTTGAGGCTAATAAAATATCCCTAGATGTAGCAAAACTTGATGCAGCTTGTTATGTACTTCAAACTTTAAAGGAGGTTAAAATATTAAATCATGAGCAGGCCTATATAAATTGTGCCGAGGTAAAAATATGTGCATAAATTATGCAAAAACAAAGAACAATGACTGTTTACATTTCTATTAAAATAATTTAGCACACCTGGAATAATTCCATTTAATAATGATTCAATATGAGAAAATATAAAATAGTGTTTATTCTTATATTCTCCAATGTATGTACATATTAAGATACAGAATATTCAGTCTGTTTAGTCACTTTAAGACTATTTGGGCAGTTTGCTTTCAATATTTATTGCACTGCATACATAGAAAAATGCTATATTATTATAAATAACATTAGCCAAGAAGTTCAGATGATTTTGACTCATAAATCTTATTTGCTGCAGTAACATAGTTGTCAGCAACAGCTGTTATCTGAAAAATAAAATTTAAAATTCTGCTTAAACATACTAAACCTCAAAACAAATTTATATTACATATAAAACAAAGCATCAGAAAGTATATTAAGACAAAATAATAGCTACAGCCAGAGTAAAAGTTTAACCCATGTTTCTAAAATCAATGATTGAAACTTGGCATCTCAAATTAGTTTTTTTTATTTGCTTGTAATATTCTTATAATAACTTATTAAACTAATTGATTGTTGCTTGAAAACATAATTGTGAAGCGGAAATACAAACCTGTTCTTGAATATTACGGGACAAATCTTCTGACAACTTTTTATTGTTTTTTACAGATTTGATAGTTTTGTTCTGAATATCCTTAATAGAATCCCTGCATCTAATAAACAATGCTTTAGCATTCTTAGCCAGACCTTCCCTGTGTTCTTTAGTAACTCTGAAAGAAACAGAAGACTGATATGTGTAAAACATTTAATAATTTATCTACAATAGGTATGTAAACTTTAAATCTCAGTTATTACTTTCTAAACTTTCACAATACAATTTCATTTCTTACAAATAACATACAAGATTTCACTTTCCACAAGTATAAAACTATAACTGTTCAATGAAATAATACATACACAAAGAAAATTTCAGACACAATTTTAACTTTTTTATGTGAATTCATTAAAATGGTCAATATTTAAAAGTAGTAATTTCAACATTGGTTCCTTGTAGTTAAAAACAATTTTGAAACAATATTTTTACTCATGTCACTGGCAAAACAATTACTAGTTTTTAATTGTTGGCTATTTTGAATTAAATGACAAAAAATGCTTTAAAATTGAAAGGGCAAAAAAGTTATTTTTAATACATAAAATCTATTAAACAGTACAACTGTTGAATTGCCAAAATCAAGAATACTTACTTTGGTATGGGTATAAAAATTGTAGTCCCATCTTGCTGAGGATTCAGATTCAGCCCTGACTTATTGAGTGCCTTAAGGGCATCTGGGATGGCCTGAGGAAATACTGACATGTTTATTATTACAGTCTTTGGATCTTTACGAACAACTTCAGCCAAATCTTGCAGAGTATATTCTTTTCCATCAAATTCAACCTCAAGGGATTCTATAGAGCCTGTAAGTGAATTAAAACAATCAATACAACCTTTAATGCTATTAAAATAGTATATTCAAAAGATGGTCAATGAATTGTTAACATATTTTGTCATACAGTTATTACATAAAATTTGCTTCTGAGATACTTAATATTGTATATCATATTGTACCATTTCATTAACCTACAGTGCTTCTAAAACTGCCATCATCGCTAAGATTTTTAAATTTTCACATTGGAACAGTGTCAACAGGTCTATTTAATGTAAAGCATGTTTCTAGTTACCAAGAGTATGTGGAATTTGATGCATTTGTCTACATGTCATTATTGTTACAACCATTGCTTTGTGACAGAAGAATATATTTCACAACTAACATGGTCTATTCTCATTAGGTCATTATTACCTATGTCATTCTCAAGTTAACCAAAAGGATTTTCAGATTGTACATTAGTGGTTTAACAAGCAGAGCTAGGACTTTATAACCAAACATTGTAAATAGCCATAAAGTTTTGTGGTGTTTACTGGAATGCCAATCACTGATAATTTATTCCTATATATTATGAAGGGCTACTTCCATATTTGTACCAGAAAAGCTCACTATTCTTACAAAATTTAATTAATCGTGCTTCACTGGACTAGTCTAAATTGTCACTGACAGTCGCCAGAGCACCTTCGGTGAGGAGCCCCTCGGGGCTCTGTACACCAATTTACGCGCGTTCGCCCTGTAAAGCCACTTGTGGCATACATGGGGTCAGGTGCTGGTCCCATCCAGTCTTCCTGTGAATCATAACTACCAGCCTGTACAGAAAACTGGGGGAAACGGGGGTTGAAGGGGGATGACGTGTGTACAGCCTACCTGCAGTGCCCCTATGTAATCTAATCGGTCACGACATAAATGGGGATCAGCGTGCATTTCTCAGTGCCTTGGTGTCGGGTCCCACCGGTCATTCCTGGGTATGTGAAACCTAATAGTAGAGGGTGGACCAGGGTGACTCACTGGGAACTAGTATCCTCTATGAGTACAGGGGATGGGTTAGAGTCATCGCGCGGTGGCTCTAACTGAGTCTGTCTCAAGACAGTCATCAAGCCCTCGGGCTAAGGTGTCGAGTATGGAAATTGTTAGCAATACTTAGTTATCCGATGATGAAACTGTCTGGGTGTAATTCCCCTATTATTGGGTGGTTGCGCATATCATAGCTGCTAGCTTCTACTTTGGATGGGGATGCGACTGGCCTCGGAAACCAGGTGCTGTAATCCAGAAGAAGCAGGAAGCTTTGAATGCTAGTCGTAGGGTGGTACTTTCCCTTATCAGGATGGAGCAGTCGCTACCCTAGACTAGAAGTGCCAGCACTACCACTTAGGTTGAACCCGGCCAGTTGTAGGGGGGTACTTGCACCCATTGGTATTGTCGGTGGCCTGACAGGTCAAAAACTCGAGTGTGGGAGCCATACGCAACTTGAGCAACATAATCCACACCTCACGGGCTGGTCCAGGTAGAGAAGTGCCTCGGAGCAATCCCTGGTTAACTCCACTTGGCCTGTAGAAGCAGCCTGTTGCTATTCATAGAACTGTATTATGTATGGTGTCTAGTTTGCTTAGAAGTATTTTGTTTGTCATTATGTAGAGTATACATGCAATTCCAATTTTGATATAATTAGATTTCTATGTGAGAGAAGTACAAATAATTCAAATAATTGAATTTGACTTTAGTTTGTATAAATTTATTCTCTTTTATTTAGACCAGGAGAGGAGCTGGTTGAGTGAATTTGAATGTTGTTTTTAGAATCTTTTAGGTTATTTCCTGAGTACATTATTGTCATATCATCAATGTATTTCCTAGCTTTTACTGGAAGTGTGATGTTAAGATCAGACTTATTCTTAGACAGCAGAAAAAGCTAGTACTAGTACTTATTATTTCTCAGTAGGTATCCCAATTTGCAGAGTTGTGGTTCCATCTTTGTGGCAAGTGGGGATTATTCAATGTGATGGTGGCTACTTCCTTTTCTGTAATGATTGGAAGAAGTTCCACCCTTGGTTGGGAACTCTTACCTCACCCGGTGAATTCACCATACTTGGCTTCTTCCCAATACAATTTGTATTGATTGATGGGACATGCACTGGCTGAGCAGCATTTCACAACATTTTATGAAGTGGAATAATGGCTTCGTGAATGGATGTTGATGAAGGATAAAACTTTTTTTTGGAATGGCATTCATAAATTTCCTGAAAGATGGTCAAAATGTGTAGAAAACAATGGTTGATATTTTGAATAAAATATATTGCATCATTATTTCTAAATTATTATCTATGTTTAATAAAATATGGCATTTTAAACTTGTACACCTGGTATATAGATGAATGTCATTGTAAATTACTCTGCGTCAATTTTTTGTTGATCCCAGGATTACACATTCTATTATTTGATATTTTTTAAATAAGCCTTACATTTAGGTCCAGTAAATTTGGCCACCTCACTAGTATAGTCCTCAATTAAGATGCCATCTTTCCCATCAATACTTATGGCTTAGTTCTTATTGGTGGTTATATTGTGTGGGTTTCTCCATTTTATAGTGTATGTCTACTCCAGTCTGATTTACTAGATGCACTTGCAGTGGTTAGTTGCACTTGAATATTGAGAACAGTTATTTGTTCTGGTTTGAGGTAGATTATCATAAACAACACAGGTCGACAAAAGGTAACAAAGAAAAGAGAGCACATTTATATTGAAATACCTGACAAAATGCACTTACATTTTTATTAATTATTATTTTGTTATCAAAATTTAAACTGTAGAAATTTTTTTTTGAACCGTTCTACAACAAAATGGCTCTTTGAATATTTATTAACACCAGCATTATATTCTCTTGTGTTGAAATTATTGGTCCATCTGTCAAGCTGATAGTGCTTAAATTTACAATTGTATGACAGGAGTTTTATTTGAATTGTCAATTGAAAGTTCCTGCAGGAAAATAATTGAGTTTGATAGATTTGTCAATTTTATTTGAATTAAGTAAATTTTAAGTTCTTCTGTCATGTTTAGTTTTGCTGATGAAAAGTAACCAGAAAACTAGCAATTGCTTAATTTAACTCAGCTGTCTATGTCATGTAAGACTCACATAAACCTAAATACAGAATATCAATTGATTTAAATTCAGAGCTTGTAGATTTATGACATGGGAGGTTGATACCTTAAAATAGTTAATAATTTAGAAGAAAGACAAGAATGGAAAAATGTCAACCGAACCAGGGAATCGAACCCAGGACCTTGCAATATCCAGTCGCATGCTCTATCTATGGATATCGCAAGGTCCTGGATTCGACTCCCTGGTCCAGTTGATATTTTTCCATTCTTCCCTTTCTTCTAAAAAATTAACTATATGCTTCATTGGGCTGAAATTGAGCATTCCCACTAACTTAGCTTAGAATAGTTAATAATTGAGGCCAGTATATTACTCAACTGCATTTCAAAGTGTAAGGGAACTAAAATATATAAGGAAATAAAATTTGCCATATTGAGCATTGAAACAAAAATCTTCAACTGGGAAATGTAAATATACAACAAAAGGAATGGATTCTACTCCTAAAAGATACACACTTAACTTAAAAGTGTTTTTTTCTAAAAATGCTTCTATTCTGAGTGTTTAGGCAAACAATAAAAAACATATTAAACATGTGATAATTTTCTAAAACTTCGGATGTATACCTGTTGCAGATCTCAAAGAAACATGTTTTATGTAATCTTCTTTAAGAATATCGACAGCCCTCTCTAAGCTTGATTTAAAAGCTTCATATTTTATAACTTCAGAGAGTTCTTGTTCATTTATCACTACATTCTTTTGCCCTAAAACAGAAAAGCAATGAGTTGGTATTTTTATTTAATTTCTACAAGTATGATACATTCACACACACAAACCTCTGTCTAAAAAAGAATTGATAGAAAGTACTAACACAAGATTATATAAGTAACATTCATAGGGAATATCAATTTTGGGCTAAAGATATAAATTTGATATGAAATATGAGTTGTGGAACAGAATTAAAATTTATAGTGTTTAATAGTTTTACTTAGTAATTTAAAATTATAGTGATTAGATGAGACATATGAATATAATAATACAATGAAAACTTGACCGAATAAGTCATAAATAATCTAACATTCAATAAATGAATAATCCGTCATTATCACATCAATTACAAATAAAAAATTCTGCCAATTTGAAAGCAAAGCATATTATTATTTATTTAAGATCTCTACAATGTTTCGTCCAGATTTGTGGACTTCCTCAGGTAACTAGACAAAAAGTATAGTTTACAAATAAATTATGAAAATGAAATAGACTTGCATTTTGAACAGATAAACCTATATGATTATGCTGATACTTTTGCGTCGCGGGCTGCGTCCAGACATGGCAATGTCCATAATGCTACTTAACAACATGTAAGTAATTTAGGAGTTTAATTTCATGATGGCAAATACAATGATTGTAGCAAAAGCATATTGTAAATTTTAGAAAATCAAAATAATACAATTTTTTAACTAAAGAAATTTACAAACCCTTTGTTTTGAACACTTAGCAAATTAGATGTATGAAATTACATTGAGGGGAGAAGTGGTCCAGTGACCAGACTCCAAAATAAAATAAACGATACATGAATGCAATATTTAGTACAATAAAATTAAAATACATAGATCTATTGGCTACTTCCTCTTCAATCTGTGATGTGCTGTAATTTCATTTGCTAGATGGTTGACCTCTTAATTATGGTGTCCTATGAAATTTTGAAGATAATTGTATTTTGTCTTCTATTGTAGGTATGGCTAGATCATGGATTGTTTTGTTGCCCACAAACCAAGATGGTACAAAGAATTTTTGAAAGGAGACGTTGAATAATTTTTTAATTCAAAGGCTTGGTCTAGCCTCATAGTTGGATCCCAAATGTGGGTTTAATACTGAATTTATGTATAAGTAATTTGATTTTGGTTTTCAATTTGGGATTTCTGCAAATTAACCAATTCATTTGGTGAAGCTTATTTTTGGCATGATTCTTTTTGGATGATTAATGTGGTTCAAATGTAAGTTCATCAGTAGACCAAGGTATAAAACATATGTTACATAGGTAAAGGTGCATTACTTATTGAGGCATTTGGATAGATGTTTTACTGGTAGTAAAATTTACTTGCACTGATTTATTAGGATTTACATTTATATGCCGAAAGTTTAGCCATTCTTCAAGACTATTTAAAAGGTTTTGTAGGACAGCAGTGACTGTATGAGTCATTATCTGCAGATAAAATTGCAGTGTCATCAGCATAGGTTGAAAGAATTGTTACCTGTTTCAGGTATGTCTGCTGTAAACATAAATATAAAAGTCATTCCACGACACTACCCTGTGGTACACTAGAGACAATTCGATGAATGGTGTTTGAAAAAAGCAATCATTTGGATAGTATTTTAAGATGACGTAATAATCAGTGGGGAGGGGGAGTTTCAATTTGTATAGTAAACTGACATGCCAAATATCTAAAAAAGCTACAACACAAACATTTTCCTTCTAAGCCCTTTATTATTTCGTTTACAATTCTGTGACACTGGTGTATTTTGGAGTGGCATAAAAGGAATCCAAATTGTGTCTCATAAAGATTGATATCAATCTCTTGTCTTTTAAGCAGTAATATTCCAAACTCTTGAGTAACTGTGGCAGTTGGTTAATGGGGCAATATGATGAAGTAGAGTTTGGTAGTTTACTGGGATTAGGTAACAGTATTATTTGTGCAAATTTGCAAGATATTTGGAAATGTTGTTCTTAACATGCTATTACAAAGGGTGGTTCATAGTAGTATTACTTCTTGTGGTAAATGTTTAAGGATTTGTCCTGTTATGAGGTCAAATCCAGGAGAGTTAGGATATCCAGGAGTTCATTTCTTGTTGGGACGAGAATCGTCATCGGCAAGGTGCATCCAGAAATGCGTATATGTTCACATCATTAACTTTAGAGATGACTCTTACTTTGTCCTAAATTTTACATATGTTATATTCAAAAAGACGCGAGATTATTAAGTAACACACGTGCATGAATAGATGGGCCATGAACAAAATAGGAGATATATCACTAGACTTCTAGAAAGTTTTAGCTTTAACACTTTCAAAATTGGCATGGCTAGATGTGAATAGGTCTTACGTAGCACATAAAAAAATAATATAAAATTCTGGAGAAGAAAATTAAAGAAGTAGAATTAGATGTAGTATGAAGGAAATAAATTAAGTTATTAAACAATTGTGAACAAGATAAAAAAAATTCCAAAAAGTCATTTTTGGTTGTTGATAATTGTTTAGTTCTATTCTTCAAGATTTTTTCTTATTTGCTTCCAAAAGAAAACTTGTATTTCTCCAAAGATGGGAATTCTTCTTCCGGGAGGAGAAATACCTTAATTTTTATGTATGGAATGCAGTATTATATAAAAGTGAAATGTAGTCTATTGGGAAGCTTGCAAATAAAAGAATAAATCAAACTATTTATATGTAAACAAACAGCCAAAATAAAAATGCAATAACTCAGTGACTTGGTACAAACAAAACTATGTAGTACTTGACACACTATTACTGAGGCATGTACCTTTGTGTTCTTTCTTCTTGTCTCTGCCTTTTGCATACCCTCTTGCCCATGAACCTTGAATTATAATTGAAGGAATCTTTATACTGTTAGACTGCACACTTGAAAATAAATATGGTTTACTTGTCTGTTGTATACAATTTGAACACAGAATCCGTGGTGCTGAACTCACAAAGCGACATTTTTGAACTATTTGTACAGCACCAAGTTGTGTTGTTAATTTGATCAATTTCATTTTTAAGTTGCTTTTATGAATCTGAAAAGATATGAAAATTATGAGGCATTACTGTCACTAAAATTAACCTATATGTACCACAAACAAGACAAATGTGTACAATTAATATTAGTATCTCATTACTTCCAAAAATAAATATATTATAAATTTAATAATGCTGTAACAACATTTAACATAATATAAACAGAACTCATTCATTTTCTGTCAAAGTGTAATCCAAGAGATTCTCTCAGAGGGGGGTAAACTCTCAAGAATTCAAATCAATTAAAACACATAGCGTATAATTGAGCTGTGATTTCTTTTTATTTTAAATAATTTTACAGATTTTAACCATTTTAATGCGATACAGTTATGAATACTAGGTATTTTATATTTGTGCAATAAAAATTTGTGTATTATATTGTAAATAGTATAATATTTCGATTTAAATGCGTATCAAATTGCATTTGAGGTATTTCTTCAAATGGACTGTTCTCAAGATATTCTATTTTCAATTTTTTTATGTTCACACTGTAATGAACAATTACCAATTCATCACTTACCACACAGGGTTAAGGTTTGTTTTTGTTTGATCGGCATCGAAGCGATGTTATTTTGAATATAACTCGATAGACATCGATAATAATATATCGATTTACCAGCGATATATAATGTGGTTAATATTTTAGTTTTTATAGGTTTCCCCGGCTAATATTTGGAGGTCTCTTATTAAATGAATGACAGCCAAATAATCAGAAATAATTTTTTATGAAAAACTTTTGAACAGATTAAAAAAACACGACGTATCGTTTCTACTTGGAAACCTCCTCCGATGCATATAACCGTTTATATAATTAATTTATCTTATGCATTAAAAAAATAAGAAGAAAGAAAAAATTATAAATGCGCATGTTATACGTACATTGCGGCTGCGCGGGCAACAACAAGCGCAATTCAATTATAAATGTTTATATGAACTTGAATAAGTTCGAAAGTAGGAATAATATGCCATGCTAGCTATAATATATATATTTTTAGAGTTCATTAAAATTTTATACCTTGACTATTTTGCTGTGTTATTTATTTATTTCACTGAAGTAAGTTAAATTAAACTATTATACTAAAGTTATAGTTCAATTTCGAGTCGGGCGAACTTATGAGACACGTTACAGACATGAACAATTTAGAACGTTTAAAGACGTCGCGAATAAAATATAAACCGAGATTAGAAGACACATAAACATTATATAGTTAATATTCTGCTTGAGAGTAGCGGACTTTGGATTTTGAAGAAGGAAAACCAACTTAGGCACCAAATCATCTCTGAAAATCAACTGGAAAAACAGGGAAAGGATATGCACTAAATGAACATTTTATTTCTGAATTTAAACGAAACAGGGTCATTCAATTTCAACTCAATCTAAGCCCACATCAAATATTAATTAAACTTGGGTAGTACGTAATTCATTGACCCAAAAACACATAATATTTGGTCTTAGCTTTAATTCGTTCAAAAGTTAAAGGCCCACAAGCGCGCGCACGACATAAAACATAATTTAACCCTTGGTCTAGCAAGCGTGAATTGGTGTAAATGCCTGAAATTACTCCCAGTAATATTACTTATTGCAGTCAATTTACTCATCTGACTGTAAAGGTGCGCCTTTTTATAACACCGGTAAATGCAGCTCAAAGTAGGCCAAAAAACCTGAAGCGTGAAATTGTAGGTATGGGAAGTAATTTCAAGTGTGCACTAATTCAAGTTTGCTACACAAGAGGTAAAATTACACATTTTATTGTAATAAGTGAAATTTAGTGAGTTTTAGTAAGTAAGATGTGGGCAGGTTATTGTAGCCAGTCAGCGTGGATAAGGATGGCGATCCTTCTTATTGTGTGCTGCAAATCGGCGGCTCCCAAAAGAACAGGTCAAATGTTGTGATTTTGGAAGGTCATTGAACTAGAGCAGTGGTCAGGGTTAGATCGTAAAAAATTATTTGAAAACCCTCCGGAAGTGGGTATAATTTTGCAATAAGTGGGTAAAAAACCGTACAGAGTAGGAATCAGATGGCTGTGTGCGGTGAGAGGAGACGTATGTAGGCAGTGAGACGAGAACAGAGTTGGACAGGAGAGGAATGTAATAGCTGAAAGGAGAGGACGGTGTGTGTGATTTTGGAGAGACGAAGGAGAGCTGGGTGGCATGTGAGAAGGGTTGGAGTGAAGAGAAGTGGTGGTCAGGGATATCACCTGTTGTGATTTTCAGCGCCTGTTCGCGCGCGTCTGACCAGCGGAGAGATCAGGTGTGTAAGACGTATCTGAACTACGGGGTTCAGCCAGAACGTCGAGCTACAACGACATTGACAACAAGTAATCCGTCGCCTTCCCTTCTCAAAGCGTGTGAGTTGGCTGTTATGACCGGCAATAACATCTCGGACGTGCCATTGAACATTTTAATATTCAATAAATTTTAGAATTTTTGTAATTATTTCGTAGTTAGCTTAGGTATTATAGTTCATAAGTATGAGAAGCAACATTAAATGATGGTGAAGTCTTGCGAGTGAGCTTTTCCCGTAACTGATTTTTGAATTAAACTGTTTGAAAATTTAAGTCCATGTTTGATTATTAAAGAAACCTCACCCCCGTAATTAATTAATTAAAGCCAAGAACCCTGATAGTCTCATGCTCGACGCTTGTCGTCTCCCTCAGGTTCACGCGGTTCGCGATTGTCGTTTACTGTAATCATAAATATATATTAATTCTGTGTATGCAGTGGCGCCCGGGCCGACTTTCGAGATAAACGTATATTGTATAACGCCGCGCAATACTATTTTCGTAGGGAACACATTAATTTTATTCGTAACTCAACCTTTGTGAGGATGAACCGTTTGGGAAAGAAGGAAATTAAAGTATTAGCATTTTTGTTATTAAATAAATATTTGTAGGGTGACGATGAAGAGGAAGGATACTGAAAAGTTATGTTAACAGAAAACCTATCAGTAATGTGTTTTTAAAAAACCAAGAGGAAGGTGCATACAAAACGTTAGGAGGCATTTGACTGATGAAGAAGAGAGTTTCGAAGTTAATTAAGATTTATAGGCAAGAAATTGAGTTTGACTTTGAATGACATTGAAGAGGACCTGCAAACTAATCTCGGATGCTCATGGGAGTTTGTCTCACGGGTACTTCTCCCCAGTTTGACTGCAGGGCTCACATGCCTGCATTGGGAATGCCTCGTACCCTCTCCGGCTTTTTCAGGGTTCTCGCATGGTGAGGCACCTTCATCTATTTTGAGATGTGTATGTACTGGAGTACTGAACCTTGGGCATATGGTAAGAGGTGTCTGCTGATCCCATTAGATCAGTTTGCCAACTGCCTCCTAAAATTTGTGGAGTCATGGAGAAGGGAATGATGTGGCCCCACAGCAAACTAATCTCCTGTAATTCGGAAAGGCATGAGAATAGTACCCAATAACCTGACCTGGCTCTTATTTGAAGGTACAAGTAATAAAATTTTTAACATTTTAGATTGGTTAATTCATTATAAAAGAACAAATAAAATTAAAAATAATTATTGTCATCAACTTTCAGTAAATCTTATTCTTGTATAATTACACTAGCGGGAAGGTTGGAGAGTTATGATAGAACAATTTGCTTCATAGTTTGCATGGGAAGTGTGGTGATGAGAGGGGCCTGTAGTGTGGGAAGAATACATTAATGAATTGTTGCAATTAGGAAGGAGACAAAAGGGATTGACAGAGATGCGTGGATAGGAACTGTATCATATATTTGAGCAGCTTCTGTATTCTGGAGCCACTTTCCAAGACTTTCAGTCTTTTTCAACGTCATAGTAATGCTCTTACATTTTAATAAATATTTTGATCACATTTTTTTCTCTTAATTAATTGCTAAATTTGCTATATTTTGTTTTCCAAGAATTGTAGAAATATTGTAATATGTTATTCTTTCTTCTTCACTTGCATCAAAATGAGAGGGGGTTGACTGGGTGGTTTGATTGATTAGACATGGAATGACCAAACAAGAATTCCCATTACATACATGCAGAGGATTATGAGTATAATATATGCTAAATTTCCAAGGAAACATAGCAGTGCAACAAGACCAGAAAGTCTGAAAAATATTTTCACAGTAATGTATAAATTAGGTGAGGAGGCCAACATTCTTTACCTTCTTAGGATGTTAAGTGTATCTCTAAACAAAACATGCGCATCATAAGATGGGAAGAAAGCTGTAGTCAGACCAATACATAAAAATGAAAACAAAAGAGACAAACAATTGTAGATCAATAATCCTTATGTAGGTTGTACAGAAATTATTTAATACTGATATTATATATGATCTGCCTGTTTAAACAGGAAATAAATACTTGACTTAATCCTTATATAATTACTTACATTACTTAATTATTTACAAGACACAAAGAGGATACTCCTGTGAGCATTAAAGTATTATATGCCAGGATAAAATACTGAGAAATGAGAGTTATCCATAACCTCTACAGAAGGCAGTCAGCAGTAATTAGAACTGAAGGGCAAGGAAAGAAAGCAGAAATCTGTCACCCCTGTTCTTTATCTTATATATAAAACAGGTGGGGAATAAAGAAAATGAATCATACTGTATGGAGAAGAAATAAATACCCTACGGTTTGCTGATGATATGGTAGTATCAGGGGAGTCAGAGAGAGTACAACATGAGGATCAATAGAGGGAAAACCAAGGTGAAAGAGTGTAGTAAGGGAAATAGTGGAATAATAAAGGGTGTTAGATTGGGAAGGGATATTTTGAAGGAAGGTAAGGAATTCTGCTACTTGGGTGGGAAAATAACTAGTGATGGTAGAATTATAGTAGACATAAAGAGTAGGATAGCACAGATAAAGGCTTTTGCAAGAAAGAGGAATTTACTTACTGCTAATATAAGTATGAATATTAGGAAATCATTACTAAAAAATGTTTTATGGAGTGTAGCAGTCTATGAATGTGAAACATGGATGATAGGAGTAGCAGAAAGGAAAAGAATAGAACCTTCTTAAATGTGGTGCTATAGAATAATGCTGAAAATCAGATGGGTGGATAGAGTAACTAACCAGGAAGTTCTAAGTAGAATAATAGATGACAGAACAATATGGAAGACTTCAAATAAGAGAAGGCCATGTTTTGATACATGATGGTCTTGTAAAATTAAAGGGAAGTGTGTGGGGTACGAACAGAATTTACTCAGTAGATTAGGGAGAATGTGGTAGTTAATGTAGAAATGAAAAGGCTAGAGTAAAATAGGTTAGCATAGAGGGTTGCATCAGACCAGTCTAAGGTTTGAATACCTCAACAACAACAATATATCTTGGTTCATCCCCATCCTCAAACAGAATTCTTTCCAGTTTATTTTTGTGTCTTTAACTTTGCCCCTTTGCCTATTACAGAATCTAGTTATTTATTTCTGAACTGTGAGTATATTTATATCAGCTTATATTATTGTGTTGGGAACATACCAAAGTGCATTTACTATTGCTCTATCACATTTACTATTAATTATCATATTACTGTGGTGCACCATATTTCCATAAATACTTTACAATAGTTTTCTATAGAAGGAGCATATTTTCGATCAATAATACAGAGTTTCTACTGAGCAACTAATACATTTTGGGTAAATTTTTGACCAAGTTGATTCCTTTTGTTGAATATGTGTGTGTCCCATTAATATTCTGTCTAGGTATACTCCTAAATATTTCATTGTTCTTTATATGATATTGTATTTCCATTAAAAGTTTTTCCACACTGCTTTACATGTTTCAGTGCAAATGGAATATGTATCATTTTCCTCCAAGTATTTAATTATCCAGCTCAGTAGTAATTGTTCTATCTTATTTAAATGTATTCATCGATTTATGGAAGTTACAAGAAGATCTTTGTGTAGTGATAATATTATTATATAATCATAAGGAATGATAACTGTATGAGAATTTCCTGGTAAATCAGTGGTATAAATAATCTGCTGAGGTTTGTTTATTTCTTCTTCTGAATCTGGAAGTTGAGCTGGATTAGTGGTTAAGTGGTCAGTGAAAGTTATAGTATTTGTTGGTTATATTTCTCATTTGTAGAAATTGTACTTGGGAATGTATTTGGATCAAATCCTCTTTCAGCATATAAGTCAAGTAGGTCTAATATCGTTTTTGGATCCAAAGGGCAATTGTTGGTTGACTTGTTAGGAAGATTAGGATGTAGTTTTGAATTGATTTTAGAAACTCCTTGCCTTTTGTTGTAGGTGATCTTAAACTATAGCCTAAATATTAAGCACTATAATCTTCTCTCTCCATAAATATGTTTCCAAATATTTTTTTAAAAAGCAGTGAATTATACTTGGATGGACAATATACTTCTGATATTGTGATATCCCCAGTGACATCTTCTATGGGAGCAGTTGTACCTTCAATAACAGGCATTTGTGCTGGCAACATTTCTTTTATGCTCAAATCTAGTATTAACCATGCCATATAAATATTTTTTTATTTTTTGGTTTATTAATTGGGTCAAGTATAGTGTAAACACAGTTCTGATTTTGATCTCCTTTCAGTCTGGTTTTCTTTCACAAGTTCACTAGAAATGTTTTGAAAATATTTAAAAATTCAGTTACTACTTAAAATTTGAGTCTGCTTTTATTGTTGGTACCATTGTTTATAAATTTTCAATCTATTTTTTTTGTTGTTGCTGTATGCAAGGAATCATACTGCAAGGAGAAGAAATAAAACCCCAATGTTTGCAGATGATATTGTAGTATTAGGGGAGTCAGAAGAAGACTTGGAAACCATAATAAATGGCATGAACATGGTCATGGAGAAAGAGTTCAATAGGAGGATTAATGGAGGGAAAAACAAGGTAATGGAGTTTATTATGGGAACAGTGGAATAACAAAGGGTGTTAGATTGGGAAGGGATATTTTGAAGGAAGTTAAAGATTAATAGGCCATGTTTTGAGACATGAGGGTCTTTTAAAATTAGCATTAGAGGGAAGTGTGTGGGGTAAGAACAGAAGGAGGTGAAGGATGGAATATGCTAAGCAGTTAGGGAGGATGTGGTACTGTGGAAATGAAAAGAATTGCACAAGATGGGTTAGCATGGAGGGTGGCAAGAGAAATTCTCTTCAACAAAAATTTATTATGTAACTTTTTTGAGTGGTGTTGACAAATATGAAATCCTGATTCCATTAGTTGTTAATAATAAATAATGCCCTATTCAATTAAACTGGTAAAACCATAATGATTATACTTTGTAACATATGATCCTCTCTTTATTCTCAATGGACATACTATGCCTGGGTGATGGTCTCTATATTTTTAATCATATACTTATAGTCATATTAAAACATTATTTTCAATTACATAAATGTCACACTCATTTGGCATTTGTAAATAAAAATGTCATTCAATTGTGTGTATTTATAAGGTTTAGTAATAATAATAATACTATGAACATTATACAAGCAGAAAATATTTTCAGTTGCAGTGTGTCATTGCCACACACTTGGAGAAAGCAACAAGTATTACCAAAACGTTGTGCATCTTTATCACGTAACTTTTATCTATTTATTGGCTATTTCAGTAAGCATTATATAAGCTAACTTAGCTCTGATTATCAATAATGCCATTAATATTTAATGCAACCAGCAAAGGTACAGATGAATCTAAAAACAGAGACTTCAAAGATTCTCTAAAATATCTGTTAAGGTACAGTTTTCCTGATAAAAACTCTTAAATCTGTAATCATTTTCTACATAACTCATTCATTATGAGGACATTAACAAGGTCATAATGTCCTCACCAATTATCATTTTAAAATGTAATAAAATTCTTGACCAATTCCAGACAGCATATTTAATATGAAAAAGAAAAGTTTTGGTATATATTTACACCATTTTAAGTTTTCTTTTGCAGAGAAATAGTTAGATAAAATGTTATTATTGCAAAAGGATAATTTTGTAAGAATGTAGTTAGAAACATAATATTATAAAACTAATGTTATACCTAATTGTCACCACATGCTAAATCTATCAGATGCTAATAAGAACAATTACAAAACTGTTAACCATAATGCTAATGCTCATAGAAGGTCATGAGTGTAGTAGTAAAAATGAGCAGATTTTTGACATAGGAAGGACAAAGTATTAATGATTGTAATTTATTGGAAATATTGCATACAAAAACAACACCCTTCATTAAAAACAGAGATACTATTGGGTGAAGTATCATTTATAATACTTAAATGTTAGTGTAATATATAATTCTTTATGATAGTAATATTAATGTGTTTGTTGAATTATTTGTTTACCATTTTAACTGTCTAAGATGCCAGTGGGGCTCCTACAGTAGTTCACATGGGTAGATAATAAATACTTGAGATTGGTCAAAACTTCAAAGGTTTCTGTTTCATTGAGTTTTAACATAATGCCTCAGAGAATGTTAAAAATTTGCGTTGTTTAAATATATTATAACTGACAGTTTTAGCGCGTGGAAACAATTAGGTAAGCATTTCTCAATCGCATAATTAGTTTTATACTTCTTATTCTACCAACATTCATGCTTTTATGATAATGGCACTTTGGAAAATAATGAAAACTTAAACTTCCAGGTTATAAGAAACAGAACTAAGGTGTGACTCATTAATACAATTTCTCAATTCATGTTGTTCAGATATATAAAATTCACAATTCAGAGGATTACATGGGATTTGAAAATAAGTAAACATAAACATTATATAGTAGACATATACAACTAAAGAAAGTAGACATAAATAAATGAAAAATTTTATTTGGAAATTACAAATTTGTTATAAATTTAAGTGAAATTGAAGACAACTTATAGTTGTATATTTGTTAATGTAGTATTGATCCAGTATTGATCATGGAATATACAGAGATTGAAATAAAAGGATTGGCCTATTAGATAACATTGGAAGAAACCAAAACAAACATTTCATTAAAATAGCATATTTCTTAGCTAGCCTTGATAATGCAAATCATTGGCACAACTATAAAGTCTATTAAAAGAAAAATATCAACAACTAGGAAGTAACACATAATAAAGAATGGAATATTTGAAAAATATCTCTACGATTGAAATAACAATAGATAAAGAATGTTCAAATGCTATAAAAAATACATTAGTCATTGTGATCATCATTCTCAGTTTTATTTTGTAGTATTTTGAAAGGGAATATCTGCAAAGTCTTTAATAAATTGTACTGCTATTGTGTCTATTTACTATTTTTTATAAATACTAGTAATACATAGTAATTACATACAAACAATTTCTATCAAAGAATTACCAACGACATATTACACAAATGAAACCATATTTAATTTATCAGTTATGAACAATATTTAAAATGGAAATTGCACACACATTACTTTTGTATTTTCCTTATGGCTTTAATATGTACTGCATTATTCTTGGTTTTATGTAATATTTTTATTTAGTATCCCCAGATGGACTAGAGATTTTAATGTTAAGAATTTAATGTTCCGTTTTACCTAATAAAGTATTTATGTAAAACAACATAGACTTAGTACCAGAGAGCACTTTAAGCTATTGAATAATACTCAAATTTGAACCTAGCTTTTGTATCAGAAATTTATAATACAAGTATTATAATGTTTCATAATATTATAAATATTTTATCTGTTTGAATTTAAAAGTGTGGTCTTTGTTAAACTCACTAATTGTTCTGCAAATACATATTCAATGAAAGATAAAAACCACTCTTTCACAGTATCAAAAAATTTAAAATTCATTATAGAAATAAGTCTTTACAATAAAACCACTTTCAAATAACTATAGTTCACAAATAATTTATTATTTTTTCCTAATACTTATCAAAGGGCATCAGAGCGAATATCACCTGTATGGTTGTCTAATTTCCCTTGAATTCTAACAAAAATTTTTGTTTTGGCCAACTTGACAACCAAAGTCTCCAATTGCCAATGACCTTGCTCTTATATTTATTGAGATATCACCTGACCAACTTGTCAGCATATCCCCAACCAATCAATTTTCACTGATCAGTATAATACTGAATGGTTGTCACCAATCCCAAATAATTATGTCAGTCTAAGAGTTGAATTGCATACATCAACACAGGAAACTGTTCTAATCTAAATTATTAAACCTATACCACTGTTATTATCAGTGTTGTACTCTACGATTAGATATTATCTCATGCATGTTTAACTATTTACCATATTAGCCTAAAACTTCCTATCCATCCCTATTTCACTTCTATCACTTACCACCACAACCTTTTAATTCAAAGTAAACATCATCCCTCTGAACTTCTACATTTATAATAATTATTCTTTAAATACAGAATGGGACAGCAAAAAAACAAAAAAAAGACATATTTTAAATAGGTAGTACTTTGTCCTTTTTGGAGGGGAGAAACAGGTTAGAGTTTATCCAACACAGCAGGGAGGATCAGTCAACAAATAATCACGAATGACAGTTATGTTAAAAATTGTGGGTCCATTTCCTTGACCTTACAAGTGTTTTGTCACAAATGCAACTTTCCATATGGAGAGAATGCATCCAACATAAGATTCTGTTTTGTGTGGACGTTGTACCATTTTACATTGGATGCATTCTGGTGTTTTGTGTGAAGATTGTATCATCTTACATTGGATGCATTCTCTCCATATAAAAGTTCTATGATGAAGAAGAAATCACCAGGAATCCCTAGATCAGCACATATATCTGAAAGCATAGAGAAGGTCAGCCATAGAGTGTGTGGCCAACACTCAGAGTGTATGTACTACTTTCCTGAGGAAGGGAGTGGTTGCCTCTGAAAATATTAAGAATGTCCCATACCTATTATTGTGTCTGCCAGCTTTATACTTCAGGTAAGCTAGCATGTTTATTTCTCTCTTTACTGTTCTTACCATACATAATAAGACGATTGATATGGAAAGAAATGAGAGAAAGGTAGTGGCTTACTTGAAATCAAGTTTATTCATTGGCAAATTGAAGCCACAGGAATACTATAAGAACTTGCTTACTAAATCCGCAAACCAAAGAAACATGTATTATATCCTTATAATGATATCTGTAACTAAATTAAACAAAGGTAATCCAACAAATGTATAACAATATAAAAGAATATAAGGAGTCAGTATACTTTGCTATTAAAATAAAAGTTTTCTTTATTTTTTGAATAATGGTGTCAGTTGTTTCACAAAATGAATTGATATACTTGGTAATTTAATGCCAATGAAAATTGACAACCATTAATTCTTATTCTAAATAAATGAATCACTTATCGTCTTATGAGGCAATTTATTTGTAGTGTGCCTCTTAAAAGTCATAAATCCAGTTGCCATTTTCTCATTCTTTGACTGGACATATATTTATCTTCATTATACCATATATTTTAGAAGTCAACACTTATAATTTGTTCAAATTAGTGCATATTTTTTCTCTGAGAAGCACACTCTTTCCATAATGTACTCTCAAAGCTTTAGTAACTTGAACAGGGACTTTGTTGTTGCTACTTACAGTATGATTAAATATTATTTATTCTCTTCACAGTTATGATTATAATTTGATTATGGAAGTCCAGAAAGGATATTCTATAAAATATTGTAGTTTGTCAATGAGAAATAGACATTCAGTGTGTCTATCCCACATTACTTTTTGACCCCTCAGAATTCATAATGATCACTTCTGAATTAATTGAAAACAGAAATTTTGTGTATTCCATTTCCAGTTTTTATCAGTCCCAAACCCCAAAAACATATTTATGTTATTAATAAGTATTATGCTTCTTCCAGTGTATCTGTGTGGAGCTAAATGTTTATCTGTATTTGATTATAACTAATTACCATGATGCCAGGTCAGTAGGTGTTGCATAAATTTCTTAATGTCAGTATTGAAAGTTATTCTCAAGTGGGTGTAAAATAAAATGTTTGCATCATCAGTGACTGACACAGGCAATACTGATGGTATTTGTGTAATTGCCAATTGAGCAATATATTCTCACTTCAGTAGAACTGATGTACTTTTCATCAATCCTCAGTTATACAAAACTATGTGTACAAGTAATTAAACTAAATGTTTCTTGATTCAAGGTAAAATTTTATGTGGCTGCTAATACATTTACTAGATTTACAAAATAATTCAAGGTTTTTGCAAATATATTTAAGTTTTTATATTTGTGGCTAGTACCAATTACGAAACCATTCCAAACCAGAATTAAATTATTGTCCTTTGAATATAATGATTTTATTATTTCCTGCTCAGATTCGTTCTCTGTGTAATTTGGCATTAAGAGTTCTCACATGATGGTGCATTCAAATTTTCAAGTAAAGCTGTCCAATTGCCCTAATAAGTGACATATAATGAGTTTCTTCTTTTGAAAAGTGATTTGTCTTGTTTTATGCATTTTTTTAATCAAAAAGGATCATATAAGCTGCAGTCTGCTGTGAGTTTTCTTAGACAAGAACAGAAAGGATAAGAAATGAATACATTCGGGAAGAAGTGGAGGTTACATCAATAAATATCTTAGATTCAATAGAATGTAGGAGTTTGAATTGATATGGACAATTGAGATGAATGCCAGATGAATGGTGACCATTAAGAATATTTCACTGGCAGCCCCCAAAACGAAAGAAAAATGGAAGACTTAAACTTACATGGAATGAAGGAGTGATGCAATCAATGGAGGACAGATGTATGCGAGATGAAGATTGGAAAGATAAAAGGAGGTGGAAGCTTGGATGCGAGAGACGCCAAGCTGTTCAACTTATTTATAGAACAGGTGAAGAAAGTCAAAAAAGGATGTGAAAAGTGAATCAAACTGCTAGGGGAAGAAATGAAAACCCTAATGTTTGCAGATGACATTGTAATATCTAACTAAGTTCTTACTAAGCCACTCCTTCTACTCTGTTGAAGAATTTATGGAACTGAATGTATCATAGGGTAGATATTTATAATTATGAAAGAACATTATTAGAACACTAATTTTTTAGTATAGGATGTAAAAATATTTATCAATTTTATATATAAGGTACAAATTGTATGTCTTCTGTATAGAACTTAAGAAAATCTTAAATAAGCACAAGCTTCAAGGATGTGGAACGAGTCAAAGATTTTACATGGGTTGCTTTATTAATACTAAAATATTCTGTAACTATTCATTAATTTTTATTATAAGTTAAAAATTAATGAATAGTTACAGAATATTTTAATATTAATAAAGCAACCTATGTAAAATCTCTGACTCGTTCCACATCCTTGAAGCTTGTGCTTCTCTATAGGATTTATGGAATATGATTTTATACTTATACTTATATTAGGAGAATCAGAAGAAGACTGGGAAACCATAATAAATGACATGAACGTATTACTGGAGAAAGAGTTCAATATGAGGATTAATAGAGGTGCAAACCAAGGTAATGGAGTGTAGTATGGGAAATAGTGAAAAAAACAAAGGGTGTTAGATTGGAAAGGGATATTTCAAGGAAGGTAAGGAATTCTGCTACTTGGGCAGAGTAATAAATAGAGTAGGACAGTACACGCAAGGAACGCTTTCGCAGAAAAGGAAATTTAATTTACTTACTAATATAAATATTAATTGAGTACGTCAAATAATTTATTAATCACATTCACAAAATAAATTGGCCTTCACAATGATGAATAATTGCTTAATTGTGAAGTCATGGGAGGAATAACTGTCTTGTCCCATTCCTTTGTGCTGCATCTGAATGCGGCGCAGCATACGATGTTTCAATTGCTTCACTAAGTGAACGAAACCTGATCAGTTAAAAACCATAATAAACGAAGGGAAACAATAATGAAGAACGTGAATTGGAAACGATACACGTTCGTCTAATTAAAAACTGCGTTTTCCAGCAATACCGAAGTGTTTGCTCCCTTCGCCTGCCTTCTCTACTCTATTCTATGTTCTGTGGAATTGACAAAGGAAAACAGAAAGAGGACTACAGCCTTTTAGAACAGGCTCGTTCTTTGATGCATTCGGGTATGTCAATTCGACAAGCTGCTAAAACTATTGGATTTAGTGAAGGAGCATTTGAAAGCGGCTGAAGACGGGCGATGGAGCAAATCAGCTAGATCGATTGAGGAGAACCTTTTCAAATGATCGAGAGGATTCTATCGTCAAACACTGTGTTGCTCTGGACAGACGTTTTTTTCGGTCTAACGCTTATGTCTTTAATATACCTTTTGTTCAGTTTTGCCGAAGAAAACAAAATCATTCATCGTTTTTCAAATGAAGCAAATCTTGCGGGAAGAGACTTCATTCGCGATTTTGATAATTTAGAGTCAGTAATGAGAAAATACAGTTTCCCTCCCGACTCGATTTACAACATGCACGATATAGGTGTACAAACAGTTCCCAATATATTACCGAAACACGTGGCTCCGACTGGGAAAAGAGAGGTTGGCTAGTCAGAAGCTGCAGAGCAAAGACAAACAGTCACTGTTGTGTGTTCAACGAGTGCATGAAAGCGGCTCAATCCTTTGATAAAAGGTGGACCAACTGGATGTGATATGGCTATCTCGAGCAAAGGCTACATGAACATCGTTTTTTTTTATAAATTGGCTTGAAAATTTTTCAAAATTTGCAAATCCCACTGCAGATTAGCCCATACTGTTGATACTGGACGATCACGTCTCCCATATCAGTATTGAAGCAATAACGTTTGCCAAACAACATCACATTCATATGTTTAGCTTGTCTCCCCAAAACAGTCATAAGATGCAGCCTCTGGTTCGGAATTTCTTCAGACGCCTGAAGAGTTACTACAACGCAGCAGCTGATTCTTGGAGTGTCTCATCCTGAACAAATATTGAGTGTGTATAATGGTGATGAACTTATAAAGGTGGCTTTATAGAGAGCAGCAACTGTAGAAAAAACGCTGTACAGGGATTTCAAGTCACAGGAATTTACCCCTTTGATCGCAAAGGCTTTTTAGATGTTGACTTTGTACCTTCTGAAGCTACTAACAAAAGCTTAGAAGAGGAAGAGCTGAACGACGACCAACTGATAATTTTTGGTAGTGAAAATAATCAATCTAGAAACGAGGCTAACATTTGCACGCTTGCTAATATTAATCGCACTACTAATGTAAATATATGCAAATCTCATCCAAATTCTTCTCCAATTACAGAGCCATCCGAAAATCCCATCACCACTCCGAGTTGCAGCTCCTCCAGACAAGCAGATAACCAACTGCTGCTAACTACGCCGGAAGATATAAATCCAATGCCAAAAATTAAAATCAAAAGAAAGCGCAATAGGAGAGGTTCCAAGTCGATGTTATTGACATCAACTCCCAACAAAGAACGTTTGGAAAAATCGCAGATAGACAGTAAGAAAACGAGAGCTGCTGAAAGAAGTAAGAGAAAATTGTTTCCTTCAAAACCGCAAAAGGTTAAAAGGAATTTTATTACTTCAAACTCTTCTGAACCGGAAACAGATGTAATCCTGTTCAATAGTACTTCCGAGTTCCATGATCTTTCAGATGAATTTCAGAACGACAAAAAGGATGACACTTCGTTGGTTCGGAAGAATGAAAAACCATTAATTCATTTCGGTGTTATGTGTTTAAACTTGAATCTTCCTATGACGGGGACTGCGAAGGAATTTTTATAAATGTGTGCCCAAAACTTATAGAATTCATGAGATAGAAGAAGCTGGTGTTTTCGATAATAAATACATTATTTGGAAATAATCCAAACCTTTTCAGAACACTACTGCTAGATACCAAGGAACCATTTATTTCTTGGATGGCTGACTGATTTAGTAGATTCCTAACCATATTTATTTTACAATTTTGTAATTGTTCTTTAAGTGAAATTATTCGAGTTTTCATACTTTTTCTTGTCATGGGGTTATAAGTACGCAGTGCGTATTTTAACCCCATCGTATGGGTTACAAGTTCGCTAAGGCATGCTTTTGAAAAACTGTAGATTGTCTGTTTAATAATACTTCAATAGAAATGGGCCTTAAACATCATTTCGTCAGTATACTAGTGCACGTAATTATGCACAATTGTAGAAAATTTTATGATTTTTTTTAAATATTATAAAAAATCGAAATTGCGTTCTTTTATCTCCACCTATCCTGAATGCAATTTTTTACTTGTAATATTTAAACATATTATTTTGATAAGTTGGTTCTTGCATTCAGAAATAAAGGCTCAACAACACAGTTTTATTTATCATCAATTTCATGTGTTATCTTCATCTTATTTACTTGGTATGAAGAACAAAAAATAGAAATTACCTGCTACAAGCATAACACATGGCCTCCTTTGCCACACCCTTGATGGATTCTTCAAAACTAGTGTCTAATTATTTGGCTGCAGTGTATGATGAATTTATCTGCAGAATGAGCAAGTTTCTCCTCTTCTGTTAAATATTCCTTGCCCCTCCTTCAACACTTGCTTCTCATCCTACTATAATTCTTCGTGTAATATAGGCCTTTAGTGATATTCAGTTTATAATAGGTCGCGTTTTAAGGTACGAGGGTCTTGTAAAATTAGCATTAGAGGGAAGTGTGTGGGGTAAGAACAGAAGAGGAAGGCAGATTAGGGAGGTTGTGCTAGTTATGAGGATATGAAAAGGCCTGCGCAAGATAGGTTTGCATAGAGGGTTGCAGCAGACTAGTCTTAGGACTGAATACCACAACAACACAATAGAGTATATGAGATAAATTTGCTGATGGCAAACTCATAATGGGGTCAATTTACATACAGTAAGGATTTTTTCATAATTTAAAATAAAATACACTTTTCATGCTGAAGGTTCGTACACTCCCCCCCTTCCCAAGAAGTTGCCCAATAAGAGACTAGAATGAAATATTTTCTTGTGATCTCAGAGGAACTTATATTCATATTTCTCATATAATTTTTCAAAGCTCGCACAAAAAAGGGCCTCCTCCTGCTCATCACTAATGGCAGAAAATTTACAATCGTGATTATTCTTAATAAATAACTAGGAGTTTACAAGAAACGTAGGGAATAGAGACACTATTTCAAAGTTGGTATAAAAACATATTGAGGTTTAGGTTATTAGATAGGAAATAGCGCCCTTGACACGAGAGAGCTTTAGGTCTTTGCCGTCCCAAAACATGGCCTTCATATTTTTTACATCCGTGTCATTATTTCGCTGCAAGCTTTCGTTATTTATTCACCTTGGAATTGTAATACCAATGAATATATATTTTCACATTCATAGTATTTGACTATGAATATCTATCAGTGTAAAAAAATATGATTATGCCATTACCTTTTCTTGCACTATAAACCACAAAATTTTTAATTAAATTGGAAACGCTTACTAACCAAACAAATGTATATATATATATAATCTGGCGACCAACAAAATGCCTATGGAGGTTTTCTCTCGCAGGCATTTCTCCCCAAATTGACTGCGGGGCTCACCTGACTGACGGGACTGCATCGTTCTCTTTCTGGGTTTTTCAAGGTTTTCATCTATTTTAAGAGGCACTGGAGTCGAAGACCTTGGGCATACGGAAAGATTTATCCGCTGATCCCATTGGATCAGTCGTCTGACTGCCTCCTAAAACTGGTCGAAACACAGAGAAGGGAATGCTGCAACCCCACAGTAAACGCGTCTCCCGTCATTCGGAATGGCGTGAGAATAGTACCCAATACCCGACCTACCTGTTTCAGGTTTTCTAGGGTTTTCCCTGCATCTCTTTAGGTGTAACACCGGGTAGGATCCTTAAACCACAGCCCGGGGGCCCTTGTTATGCCCTGGCTACCTTCCTCAACCTTCCACATCCTCCGTTTTCAATTTCCTTCCTTTGTTATTAAACGGGAGTTGCCTGTTTAAGGATCACCCTCATGCAGCCTGTTAACCAAAAATACAAAATAAAATCTTGAACATTATACGACGATGTTCTATATGTAATTTATTGCAGAGAGTTAAATCACGTATAGGTAATTATAATCTAATATCAGTTGCAGCCTAATTTCGATTCCACCTATTGATTAATAACAAGGCGTTACAGTTTATCTAACGTTAGTTGACATTAATTGGCAATAACTTGTATTGTAATGATTTTCATCATATTTAAGTTGCAAGAATAATTTCCTTCGCATATGTTGTTATTTTAACTGAAAAGAAACACCCCTTTCACTTCATTTGATTGACAAAATTATTAAATTCATTGTAGTTAACAGCAGTCATAGAAATTTCATTTAATTTATTCTATCTTCCAAATTTTCTGTTTGTTTAGAACAATAAATTTTATGTTCTCAGATGAGAGACAGATGAGAAACTATTACTTTCAATTGTAACAAAGCGTTTAAGGAAACATATTACGTTTGATTATGACAGCGAGGGCTCTCAGTGAATCTCAAATATGTAGCTCATCCCAAAAGCCATTCCGACATGAATTACAATCTGTTCCTCAAATATTAAAGAGTACGAATACAAACTAAATTATGTCCTCTTGCCCCATCAATCAGAATGAACAGTAAAACTTACTTAAAAGGCAATTAATATTCCTGAAGTAAGGGAATTAGTGGACGAGTATATCACAGTTGCTAATTTGTGTTCATACATTTGAAGAGGAATACACGGAAAAAGATAAAAGCTCTTGCAATGTTTGATGTTTGAGTATTCCTCCAACGTAATTACTGCCACATTGGGATTACTTTAAATCTAAAGACAATTAGGAGAACGGAAGAATCAAAACTCGTATTTTGTTAATTTGAAGTTTTCTCTAATGACAAGTAAATACGTTAAATTCTCTGATTGACAGAAAGCGTTAGATTGATAAATTGGAAAAACGTTGCTAGATACGGAGAGGCCAACAACACGGAGATATGAAGAGGAAGCTGTTGAATGCTCTGTGGTGAATGGCTCATGAAAGAAACCTTGGAAGTTGGAGATTTTGAAACAGGAGAAAGATCAATTAGCACATTAAAATATTCAAATGATCCTGTATTTTCGGTAATTGCTGCAAGACCTTTAGGACGAGCTAGTGATAATAGGAAAGAAATATGAAATGAAGATCATTATAGTGAAGTTCAAAGCGATGAAAATATAAAATAAACCAGAGTGTGGGAAACAAACAATTAGAACGCGTCCATCATTTCAAGAACCTTTGAAATCTTCTGAAAAATAATGGCAGAGAACGTAAGAAAATATAGTCCCGTGCCGATTTACCAAGACAAGAGCTCTAGTGACAAGTAAATTGAATCTGGAAGTGCGAAATAACCTGATAAAGTGCTACATCTGGAGCAGGGTAAGAAAGAAGCAGGAGAAATGTCTGTAAATTGAGGTATTGAAGATCTTAAAAAATAAAGTGGACGGATGTGCTAAGGGGCACATCTCAAGGAGAAAATGTTTACTACTCGTAACATCGAAGGACATATCCATTGATTGGGGAAGACCGCTGTAGCTAGACGACTTGAAGAACATTTCGGTGACAAAGGAAAGGAGCTCAGGTCAGGAAATGATATATATATATATATATATATATATATATATATATATAAAGTCTAAGGACATGCCAGAGGGCAGAATAGTTTATTGTCATTAATAACTACACATTGAAGTTCGATATTTCGCATTTTTAGCACAGTAGAATTAAATTCAAAAAATTAAACAAGAATATTCGAGATAGGCAGAGAAGATGCATAAAATCCATGATTAGAAACACGCCTCACTGTCGCGAAGAAACGTGCTTGCTAGCTGGGTGCAGGGGACATTGACCTTCTGAAGTTTCCCTTCGTAAGTGCGGATCCCGTGCTTAACAATAATTAATTACGATTGGTGAAGACACGTCACATGGGTTGGAGTTTTTCCATAGAGAAGGGAAAATGAGAGATTGAGATGTGACAAGGCGTTGAAATGGTGTGTTTGAAGTTGTAAGTAAGGGAAGTAGGAGAGGAGATAAGGAACTTAAGCTCAGGAGATGAGGGAAGGAACAGTGTTGCTCGGGAGTATTTAAAAAGAGGGAAGAAGATGCTTTTAATAATTAGTAGAAAGAAAACCCAAAAGCTGCATAGTGAAATTACGATACCCCAGCCAAAAGTCTGCTGAGACGTGAACGACCTCGCCAACGGTGTGAAATCTTCTGTTTTTCCGCCTTCGGAATAACACCATCTGGTAAGAAGTGTTATCACAGCCTGCTGTATACATGCATCCACGAGAAATTCCTTAAAGGAAAAAATCCTTTTGTACTTTCATGAAGGGAGAATAAAAGCAGGTTCGTCATAACAAGCGATATTTCTGCGACCCGTTGCTGCCCTACAATAATTAGCCTTGATAAATATCATATATAAACAATATCTTTAGCTAATCCGTTGTTATTTCAAGATTAATTTCCCCTTAAACCCCACGTGTTTTGGTAATATAGATAGTGCAGGCCCCAACTAGGAATTTGTGTTTAAAGATATGATTAAATAAATAATTTAGTAAACCCAATTAAATCTTGCCAATAATTACATAGTAAAATCCTCCCCTTTTATCTTTTACAAATTATTATATAACTGTGCATTATTGTAGGTTCTCTTTCGTAATGTGATGCATATATAACCGAGAAATATTTAATTTGTTCAGGTTTCTCATCAAAATAATAAATTAACCATCATTACAAAACATATATTTATTAGACGCATTGTCCACAAATGTTTCATTACTAAATTTGTTTTTGAAGAACTACTTGTAGGTTTCATTGAACGTTGTAAAATTCTCGGATTTGTTTGGATTCCATTTCATAGCAACATTCTGAATTTTCAGTGCAATGAGGAATGAAAGAGAATATGTTAAAACCAAATGCACTGTGATTAATATGATTGATTTCGTTTGCAACGTTATGATACTAAACGGATATTTTGTTCAGTTGTGTTTACAATTTAATGATTTGAGTATTTGAGAATTGTTTTATTGACTAACTCGTACAAAATTAAATAATTTTTAATACGAATTCTACACATTTCAATGCTTTTTACTGACTTTTTGATTGGTCTGTTTAAAATTGGTAAAACGGAAATGAACTGTATGGCAATATTGACACTTCAGATTGATTCAGATTTTTTATAATATCTCGTGCCACAAAATTTTGAAAAGTTAATCCCTATAATTTGATCAATTTTAATCGAATATTTACGGCCGTCGCTGTGAATACAGAAAGCGGTTTCGTTATTCCATGTTGTGTGTTCGTCAATGATTTACTATCATAAGTTTTGCTCGTTCGTTGTCCATAGGGAAAGATTCAGAAAGAGGCTTTTTAAAAGGAGTTAGAGCACTAAATTTTCCTCAGATATGACAGCTGAATCCAGGGATAGGGAAGAAGAGATACGGAGGGATTTAACCCAGATCCCAAGGGGCGAGACCTGAGCTTGTAAAGTGAGCAACAGGTACTCTTCTTTGGCTTGTACAAGACTATTATTTCTATGCTCTCACTGCACAGTACATTCAAAACTTAACGAAAGGAAAACGAATCGATAGGAAATACAAATAATGTGTCTCAATCTAGCATTTATAAATATTTCTTTTAAGTTAAGAACGTTTATATATCTAATCAGATACTTGTAGATTATTTTTTTTAAGTTACAGACGAAATGGCTTATAATTTATGGGAAATGTATGTATATTTTTAAACTATGAAAAATTCTCGGGGTTTCCAGATGGGTTAAATATTTTTAATCTAGTATATAGACTGTCTTCCATTTTTATTTTTTATTTATTGCGATAACTTATATCCGAAGACAGTACAGTAGTTGTTACATTACAAACAGTATTTATTCGCCGAATAAATAATTCACTTTTTTTGTTAACTGGCTACATGAGAGTGATCTTGAAACAGGCGAATCCCCTTTAATAGCATAGGAAGGGAATTGAAGAGGGGGGATGTGAACGCAGAGCAAGGTAGCCAAGGGTTGACTAGGGCCCCCCGGCTATAGCTTAAGGATCCCACCTGGTGTTTCACCAAAACAGATGCAGGGAAAATTTTAGAAAACCTGCATCAAGTAGGTCAGGCTACTCCTACGCCCTTCTGATGACGAGAGACTGGATTGCTGTGAGAACTCGAATCCATGCCTCGACAAAATTGGAGGGGCAGTTGGCCAACTGGTCCAATGGAATCAGGGAACAACTCTTGCCATTTTCCGAAGGTCTTTGACCCCCATGCATACACCCCTGAAACTGCTCAAGATCGTCTCAGATTGTAGGACACTTGTATTAAATATTCTGGCCTTGGACCGATGGGGGGAGGGAAAAGGTAAACCCAGGTAGGTTGGGCTGTTGGGTACTATTCTCACGCCCTTCCGAATGACGGGAGATGAGTTTGCTGTGGGGTCGCAGCATTCTGTTCTTCGTGTTTTAGGAGGCAGTTGGCCGACTGATCCAATGGGGTCAGCGGACACCTCTTATCGTATACCCAAGGTCTTTGGCCCCAGTACATACACTTCCCAAAATAGGTGAAGGTGCCTCGACATGTGAGAACTTTGAAAAAACCAGGGAGTGTCCGAGGCATTCCCAACATAGTCAAGTGAGCCTCGCAGTTCTCTCTGGGGAGAAATGCTTGCGAGAGAAAACGCCTGCAGGCACTCAGGCTTCAAAATAATTCACATGACTACTTGGTATAATTTTAGTGTCCGGTGACAAACAATTTAATAGCAAGAGAAAGGACTTAACTGTGTAATTTTGTTATTAAGGTTATTAAATTAGTTTAGCTTATCATTGACGGCGAGTATTATCAGAATTTAGGGCAGTATGGGGTATCAGATAAAAGAGAAATAAAGGAAGAGTTATTTTATAGGCGGAGAAATTACAGGGGAGAAATTTATGTTAAGTTATACCGGAATGAGAGAGTGGAAGGATGTAGTTTATTGGTAATTTTCGTTTTAGTCTGCGGTTGTGTGGGGGGTGGAGGAGGTGGGTTGCTGAGGAAGAGGGCTATGGTATCACTGGAGTGATTAATGGAATTTTTGATTAAGGACGATATGGATGTTATTATTCTGGTGGAGATCAGTGTAATTTGGATGTCGTTGAGAATTACCGTGTATCAAAGTGTGGATGGAGATTATTACAAGGGTTCTGTTTTGTTTGGTTTGAATTTTACTTGAATTGCAGTTGGCAGTTGATCCCTACATGGAGCACGCGTATGACCGTATGGAGCAGATGAGGGAGAACTAAACGAGTCTTTTTGGGAGATAGAAATTAGTGCGTTTCTGTTGAGGAGTGGATAAAGTAGTTTTATTTTAGTGCTAATTTTGTATGAAAGGTGGCTTACACGGGGTTTCCATGAAAAGTTTGAGGTAAGTGATGGAGATTTTTAATTGGGATTTGGGAGCCAAAAATATAGAATGAATGAGTTAGGGGATGCTTGGTTTGAGGTTGAATGGAACTATTGTAGATTTGGAGCGGTTTATACTGACCCTCTAGTTTTTCTGCCCATATTTAGTTCTATTTGGATGGTGCGAGAACCCGAGGTAAAGGAAGGGTTTGGTGGAAGACAGCTATGTCATCAGCAAACACATTGTTTTAATGGATGAATGATGGTGTCATGGAAATAATTGTTAATAAGGAAGGGATGGAGATGGTTTTGGAGAATTGATTGTTGATTTTGACCGAGTACGTTTGGTAAGATAATTTAAAAGGATTTAGAAGAGTGTGTCGTTAAAAGTATTTTTTATTTTGGATAAGAGGGATGGATAAAAGGACTTTCTCTGCGTCAATAAATAACCCAATGCAGGAGTTTCGATTTTCGAATGCTTTATTGATAAAGGTGGTGGCAGAATATAGTTGATGAATGCACGAATGTTTAGGACTGAAGCCATATTGAGCAAAAGGGATGAGAGATGATAATTGATTAGAGAAGAGGAAAAGGAAGAATTTTTCAAAGAGTTTCGAAAGAGTTGGCAGGAGACTGATGGGTCTGTAGCTTTCGGGCAGGTTTGTTTATCATAATAATATTGGAATGCTTCCAGGCGTAGGGTAGCAGGATGTACGTAGGATGGCATTGAAAATTATTGTGATGTGAACAGTGTTTTTTTTTTGGGTGGGGTAGGTGTTTTAAATGAAGTGCCGATATTAGGCCGTGTCCTGGAGATGTTTTTGTTTTGGTTAACAGGCTACACGAGGGTGATCCTGAAACAGGCAACTCCCCTTTAATAGCATAGATTTACTATCATGTTTTAAAGATTCTACCCGGTGTTACACATAAAAGAGATGCAGGGAAAACCCTAGAAAAACTGCCGAATGTCGGATATGAGTTAGTTGAGAGGTCGCAGCATTCCCTTCTCCGTGTCTTTACCAGTTTTAGGAGGCAGTTGACCAACTGATCCAATGAGATCTGACAACTGTTACCATTTGCATTATTCATAATTATATTTTACATAATTCACATTAGAGTGAAAGTGGAATTATATTTAACTTACATATCGTTATTTTTGTAAATGGTGAAAATGCAACAGCATGGGTGCACGAAATACGCATTCTGCGCGAAGAGGGGTAAAGGGGGGAGAGAAGCCTAATGAAGAACTGATAGGAGGAAGTCATTCTTTATGGCAGATTTGAATAGAAAGATTTATTATTATTATTATTAATTATTAGTCGCATCAACAATATAGTCATTAGCGACTTATACAATGTTTAATTTACAATTAATAATATATTTTTATCTTTAAATTAACTATATACAATTTTAACTTTACTTTTATGTATTCAATTGTAAAATTTAAATATACATATAAATATATAATTATAGATTACAATTAAGTTTTAAATAGATTTTTGTCTCACACACCTTTCTCGTTTAAGAATGTATGTGATGCGAGTTTAGGTTTCATGGATGTGAGGAATTGAAGATGTATTATTTCTTTAGTGATTAGGAATTTGGACTGGTTTAAAACGATGGGATACAAAAGCGACAAAATTAGCTTCTTAGTGCAGTCTCGTTGTTATAGAGCGCCAGATGGAATATATTCAGAGGTTTGAGTGGGGACCCGGGATACGTTCAGCCTCAAACTACTGCACAGGCAGGTCAACTGGAGGTCAACCTTTTGCATACCAAGCGCCAATTTTTTGACAGACGCGTTGAGTTGCGCCATATAACCCCAGAACATTTTATGTCGTCTTACGGTTACGGTTAAGGGTTGGTAAATAGAAATGAGAATAGAAATAACTTTGACGTTATTAAATTAAATAATTTACGCGAGTTTGATGAAGCACCGATCTACAAAAGTCAAGAATGATGTTCCTGTACGAGAGGGTGATCGCATCATGAGATCAGCTTGGAACTTGGAATTGTCTGTTCTCTCTGTTTACCAAAAGAACTGCTATTAAATTCTTCCATTTCTTACTTTTGGCCATTCATTGGGTTTATTTATAATGCATGCCTAACTGTACAATGCTTTTTAACAATGTAAAGGAACGTCTCGTCCGAAATACAAACAGGCTCAATGACTTTTTTTAATCGCCCAAAGCGCCATGTTAGACGCATGCGCCACGGTTTCGCCACCTCTGTAGTAGACAATACACCAAAAAGCCATAATATTCCACGAATTTATTCGTCATCCATATCAGCTTAAGCGCGTTCCAAATAAGAATTCAATTATTTCGTTGTTCGTATTTTGATGACAGGATTAAATAAAATTATTTTCGACCGCGTTCATCCATATGTTAATGATTGGTATAATTTTGATAAATAATTCTATAAATTTCCGGAAATAACTATTAAATAGCAATATTTACCAATCATAATGAAAAATGAATTATCTTTGCAATTATTTAAACGAAAAAATCATTAAAGCAATTCATATTCGATCAGTTGAAAACCAAATAGGTTATACTTTCACTAAATTCCGGATAGAGTTTCTCTTGCATACAGTGAAATTCGAATTGCAAGAGTTTGTCTACTTTTACAAATATACTTTGTGCGCTTTTATATTTTTATTTACACTCATTCATCCTGAAGGAATTACCCTTAATCTGTGAAATACAGTTTGACGATTGAGCTGGATCGAGGCGGATAATAATTGAATCCTGGGATAAATGGAAAACCATTACGGAGAGGGCCGCGAAGTCATTGTCCGCTTTTCGATAGTTCACATAAAAGCTGTAGCCGGCATTATGACGCAGAATATCACAATAGTAGGTTCACACTTACTGGTATTTTTTTTTCGCGTTCCTATTTTCAGAACGTTGGTCACTTTTTATCGACATTCTACTCCGCTCCTTCCACTCCTTCCTGCAATGTATATTTTCACCTTTTATTAACTAAGGCCTTTTGTATTTGTAACAGTATTTTCTGCACTGTATTCAACTTCATAAATATATCAATTGACACCCTATGTGATGCCCAGAAACATTGAAGTCTACTTCCACACATTCGTCCTACTTTAACTCTTTTGTTTATCTTACTCGTCCAAATTCGCCATATTTTTATTAAATAAATTCTTATTAATTGTCATCTATGACTGGCACTTTTCGTAACTAGAGTTGTATCTGGTTAATTTCATTGTGTAAGATAAAATACATTTTAATACTTACAAAAGAAGATTAATTCATTAACAGAGATCATATTACATAATAAATTTAATTGGAAGTCTGGATTATTTTATTAAACCAATTGTGATCCTTGTATGTTCTTAGATTAATGATGAGAGTAATACTTTTCTTTGATGAAAAAGCATATTTTTTTATTTTACATTCTTAAATATTAACTACTTTATGTGGTCTTTATTACATTAAGTACACTAGTATAAACTAAATTATTCATTAATGTTTATAGACAATGTTATTTTTCTCACAAAATAAATGGAATGACTATTCCTCGACACTTTATCACTAGAGCCGTGGATAAGCGTTGCCGTGCTTGTGTAAATGAAAAATATCTCCGGACTTGCCTCGGATCTCATGTTTTAACTGTAATATATGAAAAATTGTTAGACAGCATCAGTAATTTTACTTATGGTGTAAGTATAAAGGTGAGATAGATGTTGACGTCACGCGCAGGATGCAAGCTGCTCGTGATTCTTGCTGTGTGGAATGTGCCGAAGATTATTCTTTGTTTTTTTTGTTAGTTGTTTATTGGTGAAAGGAAACTTTTACGTTGTATACAGTGTGCGTTTGTATTTAAATAAGACAGTTTTGCGCAGTTTTTAGTTGCAAAAATTGTAATAGTTCAGAAAGAACAATGCTTGCCGTAGAAAATATATTATTAATCATGTAGAAATATACTTATTATTAATTATATTCACAATTAGATACTTTTAGCTCACATGGGGTCTGTACACTTTTCTGAGGATAGTTTCGAAATATAATTGTGCCAAAACTATTGAATTACACACCAGAGAATAGTTGGAATTTAAAATCAGAAGTTGCCAGGAATTTCTGGAAATATAAATGTAGGTCGAACAGTTAAGACTTACTTCAAGAAACAGGCACAAATTAGTGGACGAAGTGATACCACAACCGTGTAAAACTGCTACAGGTACTGTGACGGAAAATCAAATTAATGCAGGGACAATATGCATTGAGAGCTAACCCGATGATTCAAAAGTGACACTAAATTTATTACAAGATGATGGAGGAAAATATTGGGAGCTCTTTAGGGAGAAAGAATAATTACAAGAGCATTTGAAAAAGTTAAAGAGACGAAAATAAACAATGCCTTACTTACCAAAATAATGCAATAGTAGAAAGTTATGGGGTGTCGGTTTGGAGGAGAAGGTGCTTGGGGTGTTTATGTTTAGTGTCGCGGGTGTCATAGTTGCCCAGACGCTTGTGCCACATGCTGTGATAATGGGGGTCGGAAATTTTTAAATCCTCCCCCCCCCCTCTACAGTTGATTGGGATCGCCACACCGCATTTCCTCCGATCACCGCTATCAGCGCTGCGGTACGACGACCAAGAATGGGTGGCCAGGAACCGGATGCTCACTCTTTTGCTATCTGGACGCTGAGTGGTGCATTTTGTACCATTTTGTTCCCTTCCTTTTAGTTACAGTTCTGGGGTGGGTTTTTATAATATTGTAATCCATTACTAATTCAATAGATATTTAAAGCTTTTTATTTTATTTCAATTGTTATTCACACCATTTTGTATTTGTATATTATTTATAATACTAAAGAGAAGTTTCTTTTAATTTAAATAAAAATGTTTTCTTTAGGCCAACCGTTTGATTCCTGAGTATTCATTTTTTTTCCACGACTTGTTGGCCTCAGACGCTAAAAACCTGACGGTAACACGCTTTATAATAATAATTTTATGTGACATTTGTGTCTTTTGGTACAATCATACAGCATGTTCTCTGATATCGTCCATTAATGGAAGAATATTCCATTCCCGGTGGTCGTCTTCAGTGGGTGCCCTCCAAGGTCCTTTGCCGATGAGTTTAAGGACATTGTTTTGCGCAAACTGCCAATTTGAAATTCCGATTCACCGTTGCGTTCTCAGCGGCAGTTCCCAACAATCACATGGTCTGGACCGGAAAATTGTTCCCCGGACGATGTCTCAAACTTTATACGGCCCGTTGTTTGTATACCATGTAGTGATATCGCCACACACCACAACAGGTACAGCTCTTCAAACGCACTGAAAATTCACCACTCCAGAAAGTAATATCTTTCTTGTCATTACAAATTGTAATTGTATCCTTATTTCTAGTATTTTGAATCTTAGTCATAATTTGATCGATTGTCTTCCCAGATTCATATTCGAAATGTGCCCACTCTTGGGGTTCACCCGTGAAATTCTAGCTGAACATGACAAAATTACATCGATACGTAGTTGTAAAACATTCCTTTAGAATGAGGTGAATTGAATGCTGTGAATTTAATTTGACTGCATTTAGGCGTGATGCGAGCGAGCTAGGTTCTGACAAAGACTGCGCGGCGGCGAGGCCAGCGGCGGCCAAACCACAGCCCGGGCGCAACAAACTAATTACGCGTTACACGTTCAATGCGCCACGTTTTTTTGTGTGTTTTGTTTCGCTAATCCTCTGGATATTGCAGCAGTCACCGCAGCACCCAAGTCAGAGATTTAAATACAAAACACAGCGAGTTATACATTCACACTCCTCACACAGACGTCAATAATTAGTATTTAAAAGTCCGAAATATATAGAATCATGTGCTATATTCATTTAAATATGAATATTTCAATTTGAAATTCTTTCTTGAGGACTTAATATTAAGACATCAGCAGCCATTGAAGTAAAAGTATTCAGATCGACTGGATTACAAGAGACTATAGTATATCGTCACGGAAAAAATTATAATAAAGTTATGAATTTTGCGTCCACCTATAAATATTTATTTTTGGGAGTCTCTCAGAGCTGAAGAAAACGGAAAACTGGAAAGATAAGTAATCATGAGTTAATAAATTAATAATTGAAAATATAATTATAATAACTTTCGTAAAAAACGTTGGTGGTGAGGGGAAATCGACTCCTCTCAGGGAGAACAGTACCGTATTTTGATTGGACAATATTAAGCTCTGCCATGGATAGAATATGAAGTAAAGGAAGTGGTGAAAAATTAGTAATATAAACCCACAAAAATATTTTTGAATATTATTAAGAACTTGGTGGTTAGTATTGGACATTCAGGACGTGGTGGCCGAGTTGAGGATTATGTAGTTGTATTCTGAAAGAAATGGTACATTTTCCTGCCCAAGGACATTTAAATAACGGAAGGAAAGCCTGATCCAGTCCGGAGTTCCAAAGGGCTCTTCATCACTCAATAAGGAAGTGCAGTTGGGATCCAGCGACAAGTTCCAGGCAAGCTGAGACGACACGGTAAATACCTCTGTTTGTAACCCTTTTCCGAATTTATGGTACTAATAATTCCGAGTAGGAATTGTGTTAGTGATTCTGCTCGATGGGAAAGACTGTTCAGACGACCCTAAGTTAGAACTCATGTATTTAGTTGTAAGAAATTTAATTTCTATAAGTTGCGTAAATATATATAGTCTAATTATAAAAAAGCCGGCTATGTAAATTACAAATTTATTCAATTTATGCATGTTGCCATAAATAAAAGTTAAAATCAATATTAGTCACATCTTTATAATAATTTACCATTATAAAAATAACAGCCCCCTATATTCATTTCTGTACAGTTAACTTGCTTAAGCTTTTTTTTTCAGTAACGATGCAGTGAAGCATACGGAAGATACGAAGCGTTTGCAGGTTGTTAACTGTTTGGAAGCTCTTTCCATTTAAATGGAAACGTTAATTCCTTGTTTCTACTTTGTCTCAAGTGCAGACGATGCTCAATCCTCGCCTAGCGGAACGTAAAACTGGAGGCAGTATTTTATTCTGATGAAAATGCCGTAAGTCGAGAATGACTTTATAGTCTCACGCGTCGTCTGTTATATTTTAATATCATGAGATCAGTAATGTTCTTAGAGAACTGGTACTTGAGAAAGAAAGTCTGTACAAAGTCAGTTCCTCTTATTGAGTTCATTTTATTTCTCTATACAGAAGTACACATCCACAAAAATAGCTTCCCTTCACATAAACAGTGAAAAATTAATTGTGGAGTATACGCATGTTCCGTCTGTTGTATGCTGTACTCAAGTTTTAATTATACAAAAAGTTTCGTCTTTAAACAAGCAAAAAATTTTTTAAGATAGTTTCGAATATACTCCACGGAAAAATGTTCCATAATATTCGAACATAAACTTATTGTCCTGTAATTGTTCATGCCTTTTTTTGGGATTAACAGGTTACATGAGGGTGATAATGAAACAGGCAACTCCCCTTTAATAGCATATGAAGGGAATTGAAAAGTTGGGATTCGGAAGGTAGAGAAAGGGCCCCTGGACTATCTATAGTTTAAGGATCATGTTCATGCCTCTTTTATTTCCTAATTTATGAACTAATTTCGTCCTGTAGTAAGTGAGACAGTTGACGAGTTTACAAAAAAAATGTACTGGTGAAAAGTTTCATAAGGGAGAGAGTAAAGTCTTTGGGTGGGGAGACGAGAAGGATCACTAGTTATGATGTTACGGCGAAAGTTTGAATCTGATGATTATGAAAAAGTGTATTAAATAGTGCCGACGTCCTGTGGTGTAGTGGCTAGCGTCGCTGCTTCACAACCCAGAGGCCCCGAGTTATAATCCTGGTATGGGCTTGGATGTTTGTGTCGGTTTCGACACCAAACTCGATAGTTTCCTTGTTATTTTCACCCCCACCCCTTAACATGCTGCAAGGGATTTAAATTATACACAAATATTGTCAGGGAAACACTATAAAAGTAATTGACCTCAAGAATTCTTTTTCGACTCAAATTGAGCCTTTATTGCATATAAAATACCGCTATTTCAACTTACTTCCCCTAGGGTTGGTAGCCGTGTCTTATCTACAAATTGTTTGGCTTTGGATCACAAGGAATATGGAAGCAAAATTTTATCAAAATTGCTCTGTCCATTAAATGTATTACTTAAGGGGATGAACTGCAATTTAATTCGAATTCTAAATGTCAGAATCAAACTCAAAGACTCCCATAGTACCGATTTAGAAACCAAACTTGACTATTATTTTTATATGATGAAAATGCTATCAAACTATTTGACCCAAAAATTATATTGGGAGGAAATAACGGTAGTTTATGAATTTTTAAAACTTACCACCCCTCCACTCCCGTCTCAAGTGGTGGTAGCCGTTTAGTACCCTAATTGTGTTGAGTTCGATTCGCCAAGAACGCCTATTCAAAATTTGATCTAAAATTTTCCATCCGTTAAAGCTAGTATGCGGAAGTCTGTAGTATCCCCTTCCAACCCCTGTCAGGGGCCGAAATGTAACTTAAATTATATTTTTCTATGTAAGAATTAAACTCAATGGCTCTCATTACACTTGTTTAGAGCCCAAGCTCGATTATTTTCTGGTTATTGTTACGTGATGCCGCTCCACCCTCACCCCTATGCTTACTCCCCTTCGATTATGGATGGGGTTGAAATTTTACGCTAGCAGTATCGGAGGACACACTATCAAATTAATTGATCGAAGAATGTTTTTATATGCAAAAAGTAACTATCGCTGGAGATGGTCCACGACACCAAATTCTTCACATGGAAATTCAATAATCTTTTTGACTGAGGGATTCAAGGAGAAATATGATGTATTGCTAAATTTTAGCCTGAATCAGTCTGAAAATGGAGATGAAACGTCGCTTTTGTTAATAAATAGTTACATATTTATTGCTGACTATTTTGGCCGTTTTTTAATTTATTGTAAATATTTATGTCAGAAAACTATGATGTATCTGAAAAAAATATTGGCCTGTTTTGATTATTTAAAAATTTCCATCCCCTTCACCTTCGCCCTAGGGGTAGTAGCCGAGTCTTATCCTGACAGTGCTGCTTTCCGGGTCGCAATGAACACGTGTACCAAATTTGTTTGAAAGTGGTCCACTCGTTTAGATTTGTAGGCACACAAACAATGAATTTTATTTATAAGAATAACGTAGTTGGTCCAGCTACTTGGTGTGTTTAGGGCGAAATAACTTGCAAATTTAATGAATGGTTTATGTAAACAATAATATATTTTAAGTATACAAAAGCGTTTATCTTTCGAGTGCGGCGCACACGCTGCGACGCGTCGGACCGTTCATAGCCAATTTTATTTTGTTTAAGATTAGAAAATTTGCTGTACAGAAAGCGAAAAAAATTTTTCTCAGTGGGGAATATTTGTTAATTTAATATCCTTTTATAAACATATGAAACCAAGAAAAAACTCGTGAAATTAATCCACGAGTTTAATTTTTCACTTTGGCGAATTGTTTCAATAATAACTATGAGTAATTGTAAGAAGGGAACTAGAATTGTTGAGCTGGAAAGGAATTGCCCGCTTTTCCTTTGTTGGTGCCTTAGTTGGCCGGATTATATTCTACGAAAATAATTTCAAAGATTTACAGAATAAATCTGTGCGTGTTCCGTACGATTATCTTTGTTAATTTTTAAATTTAGAGTTAGTATATATTTTTATTAATTATTTATTAAGTGTTCAATGGCAGAAGTATATCGTCTTGTTAGTTATAGTCAGCCTCGATACTTGTTTGTCGTGGTAGTATTTTTGCGCAAGAATATATAGAAGCGGAGAAGAAGCTAGCGAAGCGCAAAGCTGCAGGCCTGTCGCGGGCAGAGCTCAGTCGAGATAATCTGTTGCATTCAGATTAGACGGCTTATCTGCAAGAAATCCTGTATTCCAGTCCCGCGTTGTAGGGGATCTGTCAGGCCCAGGCATTTGCACAGAAAGTGTTTTAAGCGAAATCGCCTCTGTCTGGCCGGATCTTAGACGCTATTGCTCCTCGGCGATGGAATTCTTACCCAGTTGCCTGCTCTGGGTTTCTCAAGTCCCACAACTCCTCAGACTAAGACCAAAACGATCAAAATGTGCAGTAAATGGAATCTCATCTAAAACCATGTTTTTTAAAATGTATATATATATATATATCCTTCAAATTATTTAAGTTAGATCTAGATGCTTAATTTTTTTAAAAAAAGAGACCATAATACACTAGTATTCATTTCATGGTAAGGAAGGATACGTGGGTGACGAGTCTTGAAAAATTTATTAATTTCATAATTATTCCTTCAGGAATATAAAAGTACTGATGACTGATCAGGAATTTGAGGTAATGGAGCTCTATTATGAAGATAAAAATTTGATAAAATTTTTTTACGAACATGTGAAATATTAGACTATTTGTAGCCAACGGCGAATATCATGAACACGGTACCAGAACCTGATCAATGAGATAAATACCGTCTTCAGCTTTACAAGAGTAGCATCCATTGTACCAGAAGATGTAAAGGAATTGAACAATTTTAACTAGTACGCCGATGACTGAAAAATTAATTGCTACTTGGCGAGTAGTACTCGGTTCCCGAAATTATCAATTTATCTACAACCTTTTAAAGTCTAATTATGAGTATTGTATAGATTAACTGTATGTACTTACCGTCTCACTAATTTACATTGTATTTTCTGTTGTTTATTTACGCCAATCGCCGCGGACTTGATAAGCGCGAATTCAAATAAATTGTCGAGTTATTTGTGAATTTAAATTTATTTTACGCATATTCTTATTCATTCTGAACGTTGTATTTTACCTTTACTAATTTACTAAGTTTAAAATCACTTTTAAGTACCGTTTATATATTCCTATATGTTTACATTACAGTATTTTTATATTGTTTTTATTAATGCAATTATATAATAATAATTAGACTTTTCCTATTTCCTCAGTAGTGGAATAAAGGATTCAAATCTTGAATGTATTAGATGGTATAATAATGACAAAATTTGGGAAACAATTTCGTCGCCTCATGTCACTAACTGTAGTAACTTGTAAAACTATTTCCTAACGTTGAACGCAGACTCTCACTTAGGTCTAACTGACGCCTTGAACACTAGTCTTAGTTCACCCAGTCCTGAGACTATATCAGTGTTTAACCTCTGATTGATTTAACTTTATCTGTTCGCAGTCTAATACTTTCATCCAATGTCTGAAAAGCTTAATAGCGCGTAAAGAAACGTAGAATGAAATTGCTTACGTATTTATCTTTCCACATTTGATTTATCTTTCCAGATTGCCCAATTATTTTCGACAGTATTTTAAACTGGTCTGATTTTTGATCGTTAACATTGTTTTCTTAACAACGTCACATGGGGCTCAAGTATACTTCGGTGTTGTCACATTCAGTCTTAAGACTGGCCTCGAGCAACCCCCCATGCTAACCTATATTGCACAAGCCTTTTCATTTCGTAATTTTACGAGACTTTCATATCTCAAAACGTAGCCCATTAAGCTATCCCTTCTCTTAGTCTTGTTCCCAAATTCTGTTTAGAACTTCATGATTAGTTACCCTATCCACCCATCTGATTTTCAGCATTCTCCTATAACACCACATTTAGAAAGCTTCTATTCTCTTTTCCTCTCTGCAACTATTATCCTCCAGTTTCACTCCCATATAACGCCACACCCAATACGAACATTTTTAGTAATGATGCCCTAATATTCATACTTATATTGGCCGTAAGTAAATCCCTTTATTTCGTGAAAGCCTTCCTCGCCTGTACTATTCTAATCTTTATGCATACCATACTTCTACCATCCCTAGTTAATGTGCTGCCAAGTAGCAGAATTCTTTAGCTTCCGTCAAAATATCCCTTCCCAATCTAACACCCTTTGTTAGTCTATTATTTCCCATACTACACTCCATCACATTGGTTTTACCTCAATTAATCCTCAAGTTGTACTCTTATTATGTTTTCTGATTCTTATTTTAACTCCTCTAATACTACAATAAAATCAGACAATTTTACAATTATTAGTTTTTGTCCTTGCGTATTGGATACCTTTCCATATTCATTTTTAACTTTTTTCATCGCCTTTTCTATATGACTTAAAGAACATGGGCGATAGACTGGATCCTTGTTTTACTCTTTTCTTGATTTCTGCTTTCTTTTCTTGTCCTTCAATTTTAATTACTGCTGACTGTCACCTATAGGAGTTATGGATAACACAATATATAGAAAAAATTAAAATCTTCTCACATCACAACACACCAATGTACGGATCTTATGAAAACAATAATAACAGGTCTTACTACACAATCATCGGCATTGCTTAAAACATCATGTCCTTTTCCAATTAAATTTCTGTAAATAATATTTTCTATATCCAACCAAACAGGACGGTTTCCAGCTAAACAGGACGGGTGCCAGCGATGATACCTCCTCGCCGCAAAAGATGATAATATCCTCTTACTCGTACAAGCAAATATGTTTTTCCTTAGTATCATACCACAATGTGAAAAATTACCGGATACAAATCGGAAGTATGCTGCTGATGAGTTGAGTGATAAAACATGATCCTTGGATTTCCGCGAGGGATTATGTATGAGATGAAAGATGAATTTCTGTAAGGCTATGTCCGGAAGCGTCGCTACAGAAATTAAACATTTTTTTACTCTTAAAGGACCTATATTTATATTCAGAAATCCTGTTTCGTAATTCCATTAAGATGTGACTTACAAAAACATATTTATATGAGCTTCCCAAATTGTTTTTAAAACGAATATCTACACATTGATAAAATCGTCCACTGTGAAAGGAAAGTGAAATTGTTCCCATTCCATTAGATCTTGTGGAATTCTCGAATTTTTTCTTGAGGTCTGTGTGGACAGTGTTTTTCGGAAGTGGCAGCAATTCCTGTGAACGCTGACGTGGCCCTGGGACGCCTGCTGGTCCGAACACATATTGCTGCCCTTCCCTTTCACGACCTTTCTTCTGGACGTCACTTGTCCCAACTTCCTGTTAAACACGCAGAATGCGAGAGCTATAATTTTTTATCGCGTAGCCAAGGCTGGAGCTTTGCATCTTTTTTTTGTAATGGAGATAAGTAGCGTTATGAAATACTGGATGCAGAAATCTTAAATTGTCAGATTTGCTTTGAGGAAAGCCACACACACTCAGGTCTAGATAAAATAGAAATCAGGCCCCCACGAATAACAACTTTGTTCTTCTGAAAGGTGCAAGGAATTCAGTAGTTGAAAAATATCAAGAACTTCCTGTCTTAAGTCGAATTACATATTTCAGCTGATTTTAGTACATATAATAAAATACTAATTTTACTCTCCATTAACAGATTTTAAGAAACTAATAGAGTAATAATTCATTGAGAAACGTTTAACAAAATATTGAACATATCCCACTACAAATTTTTAGGATTTGTCTGTGGCAATTATACTACCTTTGGTTCACGATTGTGTTGAATTCTTATTTCATAATTCATTAAATAACTTTCGCTACGTTTTCGTCCTGAGCTTAATATTAATAATTTTTACAATAAGTAAAAAGACGGCCAAAAAGTCAGCATATAAATATATAACTATTTATCCACAAAAGCGACGTTTCGTCTCCATTTTGAGACTTCCTCAGGCGTAAAATTTAGCGTTACATCATATTTATGGATCAGTTCAGCCGTAACCTTCAATGAAGATGGTCCCATGTAAATTCAATAATCTTTTCGGCTGAGGGGGTCAAGAGTAAATATGATGTTTTGCTAAATTTTACGCCTGAGGAAGTCTCAAAATGGAGACGGAACGTCGCATTTGTGGATAAATAGTTATATATTTATATGCTGACTTTTTGGCTTCTTTTGATTTATTGTAAATTTTAAAGTCAGAAAACTATGTTGTCATTAAGAAATTTTGTTAGTATTTTTCCATTTTTTTAAAGATTAAATTTACAATCCGTTTTGTTAGAAATTGTATTTAATTTTTATCTTTTCACTAATGGCGCACGTTATAAACTTTATTTTTTGATGAAGCTGTAAGTGAAATAGTTATAATAGTTCTTTGGGAACCAATGAGAGACGAATTTGAACAACAAACAGAATCAGGACGACACATATAAATATTTTAACCTTACATCTTTCATCAAATTTAAGAAGAATGTAAAAGTTGATTGAATTTATTTTCAGCAACAGTATAAAATAATTTATTAATTTACTAAAATATTATAAAGTTACTGGATATACGTACTAAATCTGATTAATGAAGTATTATTCGTATTTATATACAAAGACATACTTAAAATAAAACAATAGTAAATAAATTAGCATCTCATATTCAAATAATTAGATTAAATGAATTAACGACCAGTTTTACAGTCACTGTTTTTATTTAGATTAAACAACGTTTTGTTAGAATTTCTTCGGGTTAAATGTTTACATCAAAATTTATAATTGGACGTTTTGTGATTATTTACGTAAGTTTTAATCATTTGGTTTTGATGAGGTGGCAACACGCCAGATGAAGACAATGATGTTGGGGTAAATCATTCATTATAAATAAAACACACAGAGTGGCCAAAAATCAGAAATGGAGTCATTTAATTTGAAAAGGTTTGTTCTACAACTTTAGTTCTTTCTACTAAAAAATATATAATTAAATATACATAGTTGAATACAATTTAAAAAATGAACTTGGTATCTTGTAGGCACTTAAAATTAAAATATTACAAATTTTCATGTTTCCTTGCCATAGTTTTCACTCATTGCGGCCACTGAAGTTGCAACAGCAACTTGAAATTTTGTAATAATTTAATTATAATTACCTACATCTTACCAAGCTTATTACTTTATTTGTTTTCAACTATGTATATTTGATTATATAATTTTTTTATAGAAAGAAATGAGGAGGAGCATAAAGTTGGGGACAAATTGTTTCAAATTTAATTATTTCATTTATAAATTTTGGACATTCTTTGTATTTCATTTCTAATATTAAGTCAGATTAATTTAATTATTTTGTTTATAAATAATTCATTAGTTATGAATTCTTATCTTATACTAGAGGCAAATATTATAGTTTTTCATCTGTTTTTATTTGTAAAATATATTTAACGACCATCTTAATGGAATTAATTATAGTTAAAAATATGTTATTAATCTAAAATCAAGTATTTGAAGCAAACTCATTTACAGTTTTATGAGGCCTTATAAGGAGAATAAACGTGAATTATGTTTCAAGTTCTATAAAATAATTGAAATTATGTGGGAAAAATGAAGAAAACCCGATTTCAAAATCGAGAATTGTGGAACTTTTCAGATTAATTAGGTAATGTAAACGGTACTTCTCTATGAAATTATGTACTATTCATGTTGTTTGTTGTGGTATTCATAATCGTAAGACTGGACTGATGCAACCCCAATGCTAATCTATCCTGCGAAAGTCTTTTCATTTCTACATAGTCATCACATCCCACACCATCCTCCCTAATCTACTTAACGAATTCCATCCTTCGTCTTCCTGAATTCTACATCCCAACTCCAGCAAATGCTATCTTTTAAATTCCCTTAACCACTCACTTAAAATCAACTAAATTGGCACACAAAGATGGCTCACATTCGTCTGCGTAAGTATAAAATATTTCCATTCATAAGACAGAATTTTTAAACTGACATTGATTTGTTACAACTTATAGAATAAGAATTGTTTAAGTCGTATCACCGAATTATACGTTTTAGATAAGGCCAAAAACAAACAAAAATAGTGAAACATAAAATTTAATTGAAAAGAAACTAAATGTTTCGGTCCTGATATGGATTCTGTTCAACCTGAAGAGGGTCTACATCAGGACCGAAACGTGTAGTTGCTTTTCAATTATATTTTATGTTTCACTATTTTTTGTCTGTTTTTGGTCTTATTTAAACTTATATTAAACGTACAGACATTAATAACTATTATATGGCTTTTAGAGACTGAAAAATAAGAATTAAAGAATTATTTATCATCAATTATACTAGGACAATAAAGAAATTAATCGAATAATGAGAATGAGTAAGGAATAATGTCACAGGGAATAGAGGTATACAAATTATGCATAAATTCAAAATCACGTCGTAGTTTCTCCGTTTGCGTCTATTTCCTTAGTAAGACGCACGAGACGATAATAGCGTCCAGTGGGCAAGCACCTGGGTCTTGGTAACACAATTCTCATGACAACGGGACCCATGTGCGGTAATCCCGGACTGTGATACGATCACGGCTCCATTATCTCTTTACGCTCTTATACTCGACGGAATTACAACTGTTTTCTACAGGAACGTTTTTACTTGCGTAGGATTTTCTTTTTCATCTTTAATCCGTCTTTTACCTCTGTTGACGTAAACTGAAGTACGAACGACGGTACGGACGCTTTGTTTAAAATCTTTTGAACACTATAACAGTCCTTTTGCAAATTTCACCAGGCTGGTTTGTATGCACTTTTATGTTAAATTTGGGATTTATAATATTCATACATTTGCTTTTATTTATTTTACGTTGGAAATATTTTTATAGCAGTTGTAGAGAATTAAGTTTAGATCTGCTGTTTTTTTGCTCAGGTGGCATCACTCGCTATGAATGTATGTGTTCTTTGGTTTAGTCTAGTCTTCTGTTCAAAGATGTATCGACGTGTTCTGTTGAAATAAAAATGTTGATCTTATGTTAAATTGAATAAAGCATTATTAATTTAACATACATTAAATGAAAATATTAACAATGGTTATGGGCCCAGGCGTGAAACTGTGATAAGATTACACGTGAATTATACAAAAGTGAGGTTAGGTGTTGTCTCAAAAATTTTGTTGACGTCAACGCAAAAATACGTGCAAGTCGTCGAATCACTCAAAAGAGTATTCAAAATGTCGGAACAAAGAATAATCGAAAAACTAAATGGAACAAACTATGCATCGTGGAATTACCAAATGAAAATGGTATTGATGGAGTGTGACTTATGGACCGTCATAAATCCAGGTGAGGACAAGCCCGGTGAAAATGTTGACGCTGATGAGAGACGGAAATACATATCGAGACAAGGAAAAGCATGTGCAAAGATTGCTCTTTCTCTGTGTGATGAACAGCAGATGCACATACGACATCTAACAACAGCAAAAGAAATATGGGAAGAACTCGAACGTTTGTATGCACCACGTGACAGTAGATTTCGCATTGTACAACTACGTCGAAGACTTTATTCCAAAAAATTGGAAGAATATAATTCAATGGGATTATATTTAGCGCAAGTGAACGAAACCGTTGCTGAACTTGCAAACATTGGCTACGCTATCGACGATGGTGATTTGGCAATGACTATATTGTGTGGCTTATCGGACGACTGGGATACTGTCGTAACAGCATTGTGTAATTTACCAGAAGATGAATTTAAATGTGCTACAGTAAAAAGAAGACTTCTCGCTGAAGATGCACGACGACATGAAAATATTAACAGCAGTGAAAATTCTCGGTTGTTAAGGGCACCATTTAGGATTCAAAATGATACCAATAAATTACAGTTCAAGGTTATTTAATATAAAGTTGGCTATTTATAAGCCCTGAATGGAAAGGGAAACCACCAGTTAAACAAGCCTGATAAGATAAATTTACATTAGACTTTTATGATACATATTGGGTCATTGCAGTCCACTCACGTTCGACCACAAGAGACTTGGTTAAAATTTAGCATAGATGAAGATTCATACACGTAATGAACTCCGGAATAGTTTTAGATCGTAATGTGCAATATAATGGAATTTATGTGCTTTCGGATATGGTCCAATTGTTGCTGATTATGGCGGATGAAGTACAAAAGTAAACGGAAATATCAACATTTTTCTCCTAGCTAATATTCATGACTTATGAAGTTTGTCACTAAGCCACTGTACATATGTATTGTAGCGCGATAGTTGATATTTGATTATTTCGTAATGTAAAGGTAGCAAGGACTGGAAAGTTGGAAGTGGCGTCAGAATGGCGGACCTCTAATCCCGCGGAATAGCTTTTGGGCACGTACGAATATGACCTGCGGCATTCCAGCTAACAGCTGGCGTGGGAAAAAAGGGACCCTCGAAGACAACGAAATTTGAAAAACAACCTGGTTGCCTCATCCAATGGGGTGTCGGGGTTTTAAAAAAATCGATCTTGCAAACGGCACTGAGGCTTTGTGAAATCATTCGGCTCTCAGAACCTGATTAACGGACGGGAACCGACGCTAGGTCCCGGCTGTATATGGTGGGCAACTTGTGACGCTGAAGAAGACGCCCTTTAGAGAAGCTGGCGTCGAGACGACGCCACACTACACAGGAGGTACGCTGTTAGGTTTCCAATCCTGGGCGTCTAGGGACGGTATAGCTCACGGTTTTTTATACTTAGATTGTATTAGATCTGATTGCTTCGCCGAACCTTAAATTCTTTTGTAAATATTTCCTTCATTAACATTTTTCCCAGTTAAATTATTTTGTAAATAAATTACACATTATATTCTAATTACCCTTAATATTAAGTCCCACACCCTGTCCCACAATATAAGAAATTTTTTTCCGCGACATTCAACCAGACTTTTTAAGCTTAAAATGATGAGTTCTCAGAATGGTAAATATTGATTATAATATAATTAAATGTTCTGTTTGCAATGGAATAAGAACAAATTAAATTCAGAGTGACCACCACACCAAATTACTCACAATGTAATTAGCTTATCCATTTTAAAATTACTTGACTAAGTCCACAAAGTTGGATGAAACGTAGTATTTATATAAATTAAATTTGTTTGATGAGATATTTGGCCATATTTTTATTTATTAATTTACTTAATGTCAGAAAAATGCTTTTTGAATAAGATTTGTATAGCAGGCTCATTTTATGTCTGACTTTACACATGCATAATTGTTATAATACCATTTTACCCAATGCGTATTAATTGATTACGGTAAACTTATTATTCTTATTTAATTTATATTATTGGCTTTGAATCAGGCGTTCTTCTCAAAACAAATTCACTATTTATCTACTGCCAAATTGCGTCTAAAGTACGAAAATCAACTTTAAAACAAGTTTTCGCAATTCAGGCTTCATTTAAAAGTAAAAGGTTACGGAATACTGTGGAATAGATTAAAGGACGATACTGTCAGGTGTCGAAATCATGATTCCTGGTCTGTGACTTCCGAATTTAACGTAAATATACTATCGTGACTTTCATTGTCATGGTTTATACGATTTTCCAGCTGTAAAACATTTTCAAAATAGTATATATCTGCTTTTAAAAAAATGATTGGGAATATTGAATATTCAGTAACTTTTTGACAAAAAGCATGAACACTCGCGTCCTACTTTCAGACTCCCTACGTGTACCATAAGAGAAGAAAATTATCGGTAATGGAAGGATTAAAGGAATGTATTTATGTAGCCATTTTTTTTACCTTCGTATTGTGTAATATTGACTTGGCGATAGAACAGGCCAAGAATAAAAGGTGCTTTTGTGCGGTTGCAGCGTTTACTTGGTGGCGGTCTTTCGCAAGAGTGACGCTGGCGGAAGTGACGGGGATACTTCCAGACGGTGTGGGGCTTTAATTTCCGGGGAGGTTCTGGAAAGGGGAGGGGGAGCGCCGCTGTTAGGGGGACGCACTTAGACACGCGTCTCAGGGGGAGCAACGTTCGCGCACAATACACAAGGACAGGTGCGCTTAACAACTTTATCCGCAATTCTCGCATTGTTGAGTTGGAAATATAGAACGCCGAGGGAAAGATTCAATACGGACCATTAAACATAAAAGCGGCATGCATGATTATATTATACAGCACTGCAACGCAGGAAGTAGTGAATTACGGTAAAAACTACATTAAATCTGTAACAGAGTAATGTACGAATAAATAATGTTAAAATTATTTGCATAATGTTAATACCAGTTTTTATTTTGTATCGGATCAAGCAATTGAAAAGAAGACTTTTCTGGTTTCCAACCGGGTGGCGTTACACATTCACGACGTTTCGTCAACAATAACCGTTGACCCAACCAAGACTTTACTTGAACATGTCGACGGTGATTGTCGATGAAACGTTGTGTATTTACAACGCCACCCGGTTGGAAAACCGAGAACTCTTACAACAACAAATTCACCGGGAGAGAAGACGACAGTTGAAACATGTTGATCTCCTAAGGCAAATTTTAAGTTAGCAAATATGTCGACGTTTCATCAATACATTAAAAAATATATTTATTTCATATTTCAGTAACAGGGGATATAAACACGAGGCAGTCTTAAAACATATCTTTCCTTCCAAAACATATACGTTATTGTGGGAGCATTTACTCGTTGAATTCATTATATTGGTTCATCCTGCCGTTGCACAGTGGTCCAAAAATGCAAAAAATGGTGACAAAATTCAACAAATTTATGGAAAATATTGAAACTGAGTACATTTATGTTTTTGAAACTGCTGATTTTAAAATTGATATTTTTCAAAAACAAAAGGTGGATCCAATATGGCGGACATTCAAAATATTGTAAAATAATATAATTCATAAAAACAATTAGGTGTTAAGGGATTTGCCGATTCGGTTATTTTGAATTTGTTACTTAATTTGAAAAAAAAATTGAATGGAATGAGTGTGACCATAAAATTGAAAGATCATATATAAATAATGAAAAAATAGGTTATAATGGATATTTTATATCATACATTAAAATTTTATAAAAGGAAGAAGCTATTTGCTAATGAAATACTATATTTGGAATAACCATTCAATAGGATTAGAATGGTTCAATTATATCATTCGAATTCACCCGAATTGTTGTATTAAAAATGCATACTTTTAATTGTTGAAGCAGGTAATTTATACGATAATGATTAAAGAATATTTCAGATTATTATGTCTACATATCGAAATAACAGGATCTCGCCGGATCATAACCTTTTTTTACATTAAGTAAAAAATTTTTATCTCTAAATATGTCTTCAATACCAATTTTGACGTCAATATTAATTTGTGACAGATATAGTCAACTGACAGTATTATATATATATGATATACTTACCACCATAATTGAACCACTAATTGAAATTAACAAAGGACGTGAAAAGTTATAAGCACTTGAAGTATGTCTTCAAAATATGCGCCTCGTTTGTTTCTCGTTTTACTTTAAAATGGTTACTTTGACATATGGCCGATGTATTAGAATTTCTGGCGATTTCATTTTCTCTGTCGTATACAGTAACTCTCTCTGAACATTATTGCATTGAACTACATTTAAAATTTCAGCTAAATTTTTCGGCTTTATTGACACTTTTTTTTGTTTTATTCCACTGTGCGTTGTGACGAAATCGTTGTTAATATAAGCTAGTGAGGAAATATATCTCAATTTTCACATCATTTTCCCAAAAGCCCGGATTCATGCGAGGTTTGGAGCAGTTAGTTAGAAAATAAAATTATTGTAAATGTGTTACAGAGTGACGTTACTCTCCGAAAATCCTTTGAATTATATGGTGCTAAAATATTCGGTATTTAGCTTAGCACGGAGCGGCGTGTGTTCGGCTGAAATACTGCTCCAGGAATATAATTTACGCGAGTTCTATATTTTGTTGTGTTCTAAAACCGAGCTGGCTATTGATTTATAGAGCAACTTTCGGTCTAAAAGTTCCTAATTGACAATTTCTATGCGCAGAGGTGGGTCGTCCAATATGTGGATACACCAATCTAGGTCTAAAAAGAGATACTTTATGTTGCGCTAGAACAGAGAACTTCAATTTGTAGTAGTGAATTATTGCTGGAACTAGCAACTCTCGCCGTTTAAAGTTGCAGCTCCGATCCCACGGAACGTGACCGGAATCCCCAAAAACTGCGCCTGTGGTCGCCGCCCGGAAAGAGTGAAATAAAAGCTATTTCAATAAAGTCGTGATTGCGGTTTCCCCACGCCGACGTTGCCCGGTGATTGTATTTTAATTGCAGATGGCCACCACCTGCCACGTCAATGTTTTGCTCCATCCCTTCAGCCTGACCGCTCACTTTTTCATGTTTTCCCTCCCTCCTCTCTCTCCCCCTTCTTCATGCCCTTGTTTTGTCTACTCGCTTCCCTCTTTCAGGCCAGCCTCTGGTTACACTTAGTCCCCCTTGTACTTCTTGCGCAATGGCCGCTGTTAAGTAGATTTTCATAGCTTGACTTGTTTTTCTGTAAGACCCCATTAGGGGGGCGATACTGGTCGTGGGATAATGGCTCATTGGTTATTAAAGGCAGCATTGAATGCATGACGCAGCATTTATTTCATGTTTGTTGCCGGCCTCACAAGAAAAACCGCAAATAAAAAGTATTAAGTAAATAAGAGATTAAGCAATATTCATTTCATTCCATACATCAAAACATGAAGAGTTTACTTTGAATCTTTTTACAGCTTTACATTTGACTGAGTCACGAGTAATTTATAATACACCTACGTTAGAAAGTAGAGAATTTAAATGCAAGACATAATGTAAGGAAACATTGGTCCAGGAGGACCGTAACAACTAAGGATTGCAGAATGCGATCCATACATAGATGAATCTCAAACATGCAAGCGTCAACGTTTCAAACTAAATTACTGCGGGAAAATAAACGCTTTGGAGATTATGAAATATTCCAGCACAGAAAGAATTTTAGGCAAGGCGCACTATTAAAATCTTACAAGGGGGAAGAAACGTGGAATGACAGAAAAACTAACTGCTGTTGGCAGACGTGATCAGCTGCAAATAGCGCACATATTTCATTTTTGACCAGAATGATAGACGACTGAAACAATTCACCCACAGCCCTGTTTGAGGAGAATCTTCCTGCAACTAGCCAGTTTAAAATAATATAAATAGCTTCACGGAGTAAATTAGTGAAAAATAGAGAGGAAGGATCCTCTCGCAGGTGTGTCTCCACAGAGGTAGGACGAGGTCTTACCTTTGAGGATGCTCCGTTATCTCTCTAATTTAATGGTTCTTATATGCCGAGGCACCTTAGGAGGTGTATGCACTGCCGAAGACCTTGGGAATACGTTAACAGTAATCCGCTGATCCCTTTAACTATAGCCGGGGGCGCTAGTCAAACTTTGGCTACACTGCTCTACCTTACACCCCCTACAAAAATGAATCAAAGTGGTTCAAATTTTTTATTTACTTTTTGTCAGCTTCTTTTCTTCTAGTGATGCGTTTACAAGTGTGGTTCAGTTTAAGGACAAATTTCTTAGCTATTGTTTTTAAAAATTCAGAATGGTACGATTTATTTTTTCACACTTTCATTTATGTATTTGTTATTCGAGTGTTATCTAATCCATTCGCTGAAAATTATAGATTTTTGTCAATTTATGTGATTTTTTAAAGTAAGTTATATTCGTATAAATAACACAATTAAAATGAAGATGAGTAGGTGCACGAAGAAATTTTGTGTATATAACGTTTCATAGACCCATTTGAAAAATTGAAACACTGAAGTCCGGCTTAGATTCAATAAATTTTATATTTGTAAAATACAGTGGAGCATGTTTCAGAAATATTTTGAAAAATTTAACTCACGATTAATTGTCAAGTCTTCACGAGTTACCAAGAGGGGTAATTAATATATTCTGGGAAACTGAAAGTATTTATTATTGAAGTATTGATGGAACAAATTCAAATGACGTTTCATGTACGTATGTGTTACAGTGGTCACCTTGACAATAAATCAATAATTAAATGATATATGCGTTAAATTGTATAATTTTACTATGGAAGTTTTGTACAAAAATGTTTTTGAATATTAAGCTAATAAATGGAAAACGTCATAAGATTTTCAAATATGAAATAAATGCTTTGAATAAGTTTACTTTATTATTTCTTTTTCTTTCTGATAATATAGAGAAAATAATTAATAAATTCCCAAATATATAAATTCTCTTCCTATGTTATTAAAGGGGAGTTGCCTGTTTCAAGATCACCCTCATGTAGCCTGTTAACCCCCCCAAAAGTAATTGTAAATTCATATAAATTGTTAAATTTAGAATATTATGAAATCTTTATTGAATAAAGTTGGGCTATTAAGAACCGAATCCTTCTCAGAAAATATGACACAAAATTATCTGTAAATGCAGTTCACGAGTGTAAAGAATTTATTACCCTTCTCTGAACTGGAAAATTATCGATGCATTATACTTTAACTTAAGATAAAGTTGGACGTGTAGTCATATGCAGGAAATAAGAATCACCTCTTTCATTATAAACGATTAGAAAAATATTTTTTGTTTGTTAGTGTATTTAAGAAAAATAGGAAAGAAACAATAATTGTTTAGGAATTTTAGCAAAAACATTTGACACATCATTATGTAAGTTTTTCGAGTTTTCCATTGCCTCAGGAAAAAAGAGAGTGAGAAAGATACATGAGAAGTGAACAAGAGAAAAGCATATCAGAAAGGCAACTGTAGTGCGCCTTGCATATATGATAAATAAATGGGAAAATATATACTTACATTAATTTATGGGCGCCACGTGATGGTACTACTACGAATTAAGAAACAAACTAAAAATAAAAATTCTACATTATTAGAATAAATAAATCAAAATAAAGAAAATGCGCTAAGTTAAAAAAATATTTCCCAATGTTCCAACATGAGATTCTACTTCCAGGTTCCCGTGTTTCGGTATGGAAACCTGAAAAGAATTTAGATGTCTTTAGCCTCACAAAACCTCCAGGAAAAATCTTCCGACGGCTGAGCTGAACAGAATTTCTATCATAGGGCTTGAAGCAAATTTCGGCCACGTGTACACACCACTGCTCATCCATCAATTCTGACCAAAAAGTATTTCTCTCTCCTTATTCCATTAATGCCTCCTGTCCTCCCCTTTCCCTTTTTAGTACAGTTCACCAGTCTGTTTCAAATTTCCTCATTGTTTGGTGGAGAAGTTTTCCCCCTCTGGCTACGTACTGGCGCTTCCGTGAAACTGTCTACCTATGGGCTGTTTTAGCTAGATGCTCATTCAGGAAATTTCCTTGCGAAGCTTTTAAAAGACGTTCATTTAACGCAGTAAATTACATTAAATGTAAATTAAAATAATAATTAGAATAAAAATGGAATCAAACTAGACAAGTGCGCTATATAACTAAACAAAATATTTGGATTTACCAAATGCAAATGACGCAGTAAATCGTGAAGAAGGATGGCAAAGTAAGAAAAATGAGAGAAATTACAACAACGTTTCGAACAGTAATATAACTCTGTTCGTCATCATACAAGTGTCATAAATGGACGTCAGGTTGAAAGTCTCCTATGAACGAGTGTACATAGCTCTGAAAGTATGCATGTCCGGAACCATTATTATTGGGTGACTTTTTTGTTTTGACAGTGTCTACCACCTCTCAAAATATTCGATCCTGTTTCCTTACATCCATATATATATATATACTATAGTAACTGTGGCAACTATGTTTAATAAAGCTTCACGTATTAATTTGGTGTACAAAAATGTTAAACAATATTTCATAAACACGTCGTTTATTACAAACAAACAGAAAACTATTTTATTTTGGTCAGTGTAGATAATCGATAATTTATATATAACTCTTCAGTAATTTTAGCAAATATGCTAAAAATTTGCATTTAGTACTGAAGTATAAAGCAATATTTCGAAAGATTCAAAGAAAGAAAAGAGGAGTGTAAAGTTTCTAAATTATTGGTACTTTTGAGTCACATTTTGTTTTTATTCCTTCATAGTTTTTATTGTTTCTGTGTATCTGTTTGTTTAAGGCGTCACTAAATAGTCGGTCAATATTTAGCTGCGCGGGCTTGGGATATTAGTAATATCGTGCGAACGTCGTAACGGCGGCAGTTTGCTTTCTATACATGGCCCGGCGGCTGCAATTCTCTTAACTTTCATTTTGTGACCGGCCATATTATTCGCACATGTGACGCGTCTGAGTACGGAATGTAAAATGTTTACGAGCGAAATCTGGGCGACGCACTTTACGTTGAGAGCGAGCAGTTGGCTAAGAACCATTTGCGCTGGCCGTCGCCCGCTTTACAGCCCCAGACGGCTTCCTCTATAGTAAATACTGTGGTCAAGGATAACATTGCTTTCGATAACCGTTCTGTTAGTGTTTCTTTTAAAAGAAACTGAACACAACGACTGCACACTCCAATAATATATTAGATTTATTTATATTTTTCTGATTCAAAATCTGTCTTTCATTCTTCGTTCCCTACTGTTCCCTTACTGCTTATTCTCTGTATATATATAAGCCTATTCAATTTGTACTGAAATATAAAGACCCTCAAATAGACAACCTGCCAAGATCATATTTGACAAGAGGAAGTTGTGACTATTTCAGAGTCAGAACAAATTAAAAAAACAACAGACAATGACCCTTTCATAAAAGGTTCCATGTTTTTTAATAAATTACCTGTAAATATTAAGAAACTAAAAGGTAAAAAAATTTCTTCTGTATTAAAAAATTTTTTGGCGGAAAAAGTTATTTGTAAATTAAGTGAATTTTGATTAATTCTTATTCTGTATTTTATTTTATTATTTCCTTTGTTATGTTTTTTAATATTTAACTTTTGACGATTTCCCATGTTTTATATACAACTTATGGAAATAAAAAATACCAAATACAATACTCTCTGTAAAATTCTTCAGTAATTTTGTAGTTGTGTTAATACTGCGCGTTCATATTATAAGGTCTCGGGAGTTGGAAGTAGTTGGGTTCTGTTAACCTTAAAGCCATAGAAGGCAGATCAATGTAAAGTTCACGATTCGTATAGTTCTTACCAGAGCGAGAAGAATTAATTTATTTAACTAATATTGATTATTGTAAATGATTTAGATTAGTATATAACAGTGGTCTTCAAACTTTGTTGTTCTCACGGAGCAGTTAAAATTATGAGTTTCTTTTCTCGGGATCTACATCGAATCTTTAGAGAAAAATATATATTGAAACAATATTTTTAGTAGATATTCATATAATTAATATTTTTATATGGATATTTTATTATAAAATTAATGTAACTTACTCATTAGAAGAACTAAATATTTTCCAATCCATCTCCTTTAGTGACTGGAGTGTGCCTATATTTTGGTTTTATTGCCATATATTTTGAGAAGGATTTTTCCTTTAAGTAAGATGTTTTGAATGGCAATAAAATTTTTATTGTTGTTATGAAAAACTTCAAGGTATTCTACATGAATAAGCAAACAAAGATTTAGGAGTTCCTCTGGCCTAATTTATAATCAGTCGATATGTAGTCAAGTTGAATGAGACAAGAGAGAAAAATATGGAGGACTTTGACCAAGAGAAGGGATAGATTAATAGGCTACATTATGAAACATGATGCTCTTGTAAAATTAGCACTAAAGGGAGGTATGTGAGGTAAGAACAGAAGATGGATTACTCTAAGCAGCTTAAGAAGAATGATGTAGTTATGTAGAAATATAAAATATAAATTGGCAGGTATATATAAAATTTGTGTCTTGGTTTGTGTGAGTAGTTGTTACATTCCATAGTTTAACATTAAATTCCATAAGCAACACATAAAAATATTTATGATATTCATTCAGGGAAACACGCGTCATAATAACAAGGTATTGCTGTTAGAAAAATTTGCTAATTATTTGTACGTCAGTATTTAAGTATTTTGAATTAATGTGAAATCTGGCAATCAAATAGCTCAATATATCCATTTATCAGATTTTTTATATTAACAGTCTTCTCTATAATAAAATTGCCTGTATGTGTGCATGTGGGTGTGTGTTTGTGTGTATGTATGTTCCCATACAAATATAAACGTGTGCACCAATTTCGGCCAAATTTGGTATACGTATTCTTTGCAACTCGGAACTCAGCACTGTCGTCGGGAAGAAGGGAGTGGATTAATTCAAATAAGCAAAACCGGCAAATATTTTCATCATATAAATACATTCTTGGTAAATTAATTTGATAGTGTGTCCTCCGAAACTGCTGGCGTATAATTTCAACCCCATCCATAAACGAAGGGGGGAGGTGTAAGGTTAAGGTGGAGCATATAAAAAATAACCAGAAATCAATCGGGATTGGGAGCCTCTGAGTTTAATTTTGATATCAAAATGCAACTTAAGCTATAGTTCATCCCCTAAGAAGGGATAGTAAGGAGTTAAACAAAATTTCGCATAATTTCTTTAATGGATGGAACAACTGCGACATAATGTTGAAAATATGTTAAGACCACCCGGAAATCAACTCATTGGGGTAACCATCAGTTATACGGGGGTGGATAGGGCGGAAATTTTTAAATACCCATAAACAGCCGTTATTTCTTTCCAATAAACATATTTATGGGTCAATTAATTTGATGGTGTTTTCACTGAATCTGTTTGCGTATAATTTCAACCCCATTCTGCGGCGAAAGGGTGGAGGTGGAAGGGGTTTCATATGAAAATAAAATAAAAAAGTTAAGTTTTGAATCGAAATCGTTGTTATGCGAGTATTTTAGTTTGATTCTGACATTTAGCATGGGATTTAAATTACAGTTCATTCCCTAACGCATGACACAAAACCAAACACTTTGGTGATAAGATACGGCTTCCACCCAAAGGGGGAAGGGGTGTAATTGGCGAAAAATTTACAATATGCAATAAAGGCTGATATTTGAGTCTAAGAAATATTTCTAGGGGCCAATTGCTTTGTTAGTGTTACGCACTACACTACTGACTTACACCTTTTGGAATGGGGTGGTGGTTGTGGAGGGGCGTCACATTAAAATAAAAATAAAAAATCAAGTTGGGTGTTGAAACCGGTAGTATGTGAGTTTCTGTGTTACATTCTGACATTTAATATGCGATTTAAGTTACAATTAATTCGCTAAGAGGAGGATGGAAGGGGATAACACACTTTTGCGTTTTATATTTAATGGATGGAGAATTTCGATAAAATTGAGTTTTTTGTTACTCGCGATGCAAAACCGAACAAAGTGGTTATTGGGAACGACTACTACCCCTAGAGGGAGGGGTTGATCATTTTGGTGGTACGACACTGCTAAAACCACTAGGGAAACGGGATGGAGGGCCGGAAATTATAAATTTGCAAATACCAATAACTTTGATTGCGTTTATCATGATAGTATTTGTGAGTACTTTCAACCCTCGTTCACTATGAAACTAGATATTGATAGGAGTGAGGGAGGAGCGGCTTACATTAAAATAACAAGGGAAGTATTGTAATTGGTATTGAAACCGGGATTATGGGAGTCGATGAATGTAAGTTCTACATTTTATTATTATTATTACTTAGCTGCTATTCGGCATTTTCCCGGTGGCAGCTATATACAAAGAAATCACAAAAAAAATACAATTCACTTTAAGGAAGAATTTTGAAGTGTAGATCTTGATCTGAAAAAGAAAGGAGAAGTCAGAAGTCACACAGAAATCAATTAACTGCACTTCACTATTATCACTTCACTAATTCTAAAAAATACTACTCACTTTAATTTTCTTAGTCTATTCCTAAACTGATTTACGCTACCCGAAAAAGTCGTCGGCAAGGAATTCCAATCGCGTATTGACCTATTTACAAATGAAAATTTTTCTACGTCTGTGCGTTGCCCTTTTTCTTTAATTTTGAATGAGTGGTCATTTTTAGAAATATAATTCGGCGCCGTAAGGTGGATTGTTGTTTCTTTCCAGGCCTGTTCACCCTTATAAGCTTTATATATTGCGCACAACCTCACATGTTTCCTTCTATTACTGAGACCTTCTAAATTCTCGTGAGGATTGTTCGCGAATCGACCCCCAAACATTTTTTCAGCCCGTTTTTGTATTTTTTCCAACGCTAGAGTGTGTTCATTTCGATATGGATCCCAGCACGTTACCCCATATTCTAAAATTGGCCTGACCAGCGTTTTGTAAGCAGAAATATTTTTTTCGTGCTTTTCCTCAAGACCCTGTTTACAAAGTGAATCGCACTTAAAATTCTACTTATATCGAACTCCAACTCCTAAGAGGGGTGTAAAGGGGGGTACACAAAATTCTGTGTTCAATATTAAAAGCGACGAGTAATTTTTATCAAATTTTGAAAGATGATCCTCGAGATGCGATAAAATATTGAGAGAAGAAATAACTATTATTCGCTCCCGATGGCGGTTTAATCATGTGCTGACAAAGAATTCAAAAATATACCGGGCTAGTATAAATACTCAGGCAACGTCTATAATTCAACTGGAAATATAATTCATTTTCTGATTAGTTTGTATTTACGAGGTTGATATTTCGGGTTATAAATTTGAATGATTCTTAAATAACTCCGAGTTGACTATAATAATGGAGTAATCTGTAATGCAATCTCGTGCAACAGGATATGAAGAGAGGCAAGAATTCCAAAGGCTAATCGCTACGCACATATTTGCAGCGAAACTTGGCGTTTTGTGTCTGTGAACCGTCGGGGGTGATAAAATTGCACCGTGTGAATGGCTCGACGGTCATATTTTAGTTTCCGTGCGCTTGAAATGCTCCGAAGCTCATAAAGCGCACTGTGATATAATTCTCGTTAAAACCGAGACCATAACTCAATTTAACTTAACGTTATGAATTACTTACTCACTTGAAAAATCATACGATCTAAGCTGGAAAATTACTATGTTGGAAGATTGGCCACAGAAGGTCAGTCCTATTTACTTACTGAAGAATTACCGGAACAGTACGTTGCGTCGGATTACTTCTTTTGTGTTTTATATAGCTGCTTAATTTCCTTTTATGAACTCAGAGCTGAGTATTATAAAGTTCCAGACTTTTATAAGATCATTCTGGACTTCCCAGTGCATTATTCTTCAACCTTATTTAGGATATTCTCTGTAATACACTTGAATTTATTTAATTACCCCCTCGAAACGTATGGTGTAAGAATTTAATACCCCCCTCCCCCGTGGTATCCGTAATTTAGTATTAAATTATTTAATACCACGCTAGAATTTCTGACAAATATTTGAAGTGTTAATAATTTTTAAGGGATCAATATTGAAAATTCTCGGCCGGAGGGGGAATTGCATTAAGTTGTGTGGTCGAGATTTTTCCATATTGATTCATTAATTCAGGTTTATAAGTCTTATGGCTGAGCTTTGTTTGTCAGTATTTATTCCGTTCAACCAATTTGTTTACAATAGTCTATAAACCACACAATTACAAAATATAGTAGGTAATGACGTACTATGAAATTATGTTGTTGAGTTGTGCTTTTCAGTCCTAAGACTGGTCGGACGAAACCCTCTATACTACTACTAATAATAATAATCATATTCCGTAGATACTGTAAAGAAGCTAAGCTTCAAGGATGTGTTATGAGTCACGGTGTACATTTATTACATTATTTTATTATAAAAGATAAATATACTTATAACAAATTTTTGTAACCAAATAGAAAGGCGATTCCAACATTATAAACTAATTACTCGTCTCCGATTCTTCTATAAATTCCTTTATTGAATAGAAGGAGTGGCTAAGCAAAAATGAGGATAATTCAGCCTTAAATTTACCTTGGTTATCGGACAACTGTTTAATTCTATGCGGCAGTCTATTGAAGATGGATATCCCAGAATAATGCACACCTTTCTGTGCAAGTGACAATGTTTTACATTTTTTGTACAGATTATTTTTGTTCCTCGTATTGAAGGGATGAATATCAGAATTATTAAAAAATAAATGTCTATTTGTGATTAAAAATAACATCAATGAATAAATGTATTGGCACGTCAAAGGTCAAAGTGAAAATACCTAACTTTTTGAACAGAGTTCTGCAAGAAGCTCGTGAGATAACCTGGTATATTGCTCTAATAACACGTTTTTGACTAATAAAATTCTTATCTATGCCTGCTGAGTTGCCCCAAAATATAATACCATATGATAGAACAGAATGGAAATATGCAAAGTATACTAATTTTCTTGTTTTTAGATTACTGAAGGTGGACATTGCTCTTACAGCATATGTAACTGAGCTGAGTTTCTTAAGTAATTGATTAATCTGATCAGTCCAATTTAATTTATTATTTACTAAGAGACCTAAGAATTTAACAGAGGAAGTTTCATTTAAATTTTTGCTGTCGTATTTAAGTGTTATAGATTGTAAAGTTGTGTTGAGTGTGTGAAATTGCATGAAATGTGTTTTGTCACAGTTATTTGTTAGTCCGTTCACATTAAACCATGTTAACAGGTTAGTTTAATTATTGTAAATTGCCTCTTCTAGTGTGTCTTTGTTACTTTTTACTATTATACTAGTATCATCTGCAAAGAGGATAGCTTTAGAAGTTGAATCTACCATATTAGGAAGATCATTTATATATATATATATAAGTTATTATAATGGCCCTAACACTGATCCCTGTGGGACCCCAGTTTTAATAATTCTCCAATCTGATTTATGTATTTCACCTGTGCACGAGTCTTTTAATACTACTCTTTGCATTCTATTCTGTAAGTATGAATTAAACCAAGAAAATGAAGTTCCTGTTATTCCATAGTACCTCAGTTTTTCTAACAATATGCTATGGTCTACACAATCAAATGCTTTACTTAAGTCACAGAATATACCTAATGGGTGATTTTTTTATTTAATTCTTCTACTATGTCGTCTAAAAGAGTATAGATCGCTTTCTCAGTTGAATATCCTTTTCTAAACCCAAACTGTGAATCGGTAAGTATGTTTGTTCAGATGTTTTATAACTCTGTTGTATACTATTCTTTCAAAAATTTTTGATAATACACAAGAATTTTCATTTCCACATAACTACCACATCCAACATCCTCCCTAATCTGCTTAGCGGATTACATTATCTGCTTGTCCCTTCTGTTCTTATCCCACACACACGATTTCCTCTAATGTGAACTTTACAAGGTATTCAAGTCTCATAACGTGGCCTATTAAGGTATCCGTTCTCTTGGTCAACGCCCTCAATATCGTTCCCCTATTCTGCTTAGAACTTCCTCGTTAGTGATTCTATACACCATCTAGTCTTCAGCATTTTCCTATAGCACTACATTTTAAAGGTATTTAAATATAGAGCAGGCGATGAAGAAAGTTAAAACGGAATATGGAAAAGGAATCATACTGAAAGGAGAAGAAATAAAAACCTTAACACTTTGCCGGTGATATCGTAGAAATAGTGCAGTCAGAAGAAGACTTGAAAACCATAATAAATGGTACGAACGTGGTCCTGAAGGAAGAGTACAACATGAGGATTAATAGACGGAAAACCAAGGGAATGGAGTGTAGTATGTGAAACAGCGGAATAACAAAGGGTGTTTCTGCTATTTTGGCAGCATAATAACTATGGATGGTAGAAGCACAGTAGACATAAAGAGTAAGATAGCACAGGCCAGGAAAGCTTTCGTAAAAGAGAGGAATTTACTATAAGACTATTTAGATGAAAACGTTTGACGTTATAAGCAGACAAGCTTTAATGAGAATTTATTTCAAAGAAACTTTAAAAATGCCGATCATTTTGATACGCATTAACATTTTTATCTCAAGGAGATTTTCATATGGAGTAGAAATTAAAATAATGATCTACACAAAGTAACCAAAGAAGTTAAAGTTTAACCATTTTTAGTCTTATGTTTACTATTAACGCCATTTGGTTACTTTTATGTATAACATTTCATAAATTAAACTTTTACAATATGAAGTTGTCTGTCGAGAGTAGTGTTATTGTTAAGTATGGTTAAATTTAATACAATGCTTAGTGATAGTGTTGTGGTTATAGGTTAAAAGTTAGTTTGTTTGGCCGATTTAACAAATGCCACAATTAGAACAATTCAATTTATAAGCGGCACTGGAAGTGTAAAACATTTCAGCCGGAAAAGTTACAGGAAATTGTAGTCTTTTAAATAAATATAACGTATTTGATTTTGAGAATACTAAATTTAGGAACAATAAAGGTAAGTATAACGCCAGATTAATACCTGAAATTATTCAGATTAAATTAAACAACCATAATATCAGTGTCCAAATTTATTCATAAATTATTTGTCATCTTTATTTTTCACTGACGCCTTGGGAATTTGGTCAGACAATTACGTCTTATCCTGATGATGTTCATAAAATGTGGAGTAAGCGCTGTGAAATTTTGCAACGTAATAATTAAATTGTCATATATGTCTGTAATTGACAATCAGTTTATTTCAAATCTTATAAACTAAATACGTAATAAATAAATTATTGTAATGGGCAAAAAATCGGTAAAATTTATGAACAAAATACGTTTTGTCCCTAATTAGGGACTTCATAAGGTCAACAATAAAAAATGATGAGATTTTTTTAATCTAATATTTATTCAGTGGCATTGAATTTACTCATAAATTTGATTACATAAACTTCTAATAGTTTCGACGATTAGGTTCCAAGAATTATTTTTTTTAACATAGAATAATTTATAATAAATTTTACTTCGGTTACAAGAGACACTGAAGAAAAACCATGTTTTTAAATTTATTCCAAACCATATAGTGTAAAATTGAATAAGTTTTGGAACCAAAGAGCTGACAATAAAATATATCAGAATATTTATTTAATTTTAATTTCAGTATTAGCAAATCATTAAGGAGTCACATATTTTATTGTTCAAGTGATGAAATAAAAATCAGGAATGAATCGCAGTTAAAATTGTTATAATGATATTAGTAACACTGTTAATTATAAACTATTTCTGCATGTTTGTCCAATATATTTATTTATGCAACATTTAATTAACTTTAAACATCAATTAATTATTTATTGAGAACAGTCCAATCTGATTTTATCATTTGAATTAACTTATTAAATTGTTTTCAATGTCTTATAAAAAAGTAAATGTTCTTAAATATTTGTAATTTGCGAGAAGATACCCATTAAATATTACAAACAGAGAACGACTTCCCTTTAGCGAGCCACTTGCCAGAACGTCTGTGTAGTATCGACATCGGGGCTTTTAGCAGTACGCCATCGAGCCCCCTGAATTAATTAGTCGTTCGGGGACTTGCAGTTAGGTAATGCGGTGGTGGCGCCCCTGGCAAAGGAATGCCCAGGGGAAAGACGCGTCTTCCTGTCAGCTGTTAGGGGGAAGTTATATCTGACATAAACGCCCCACGTCACTCGCTTGCCAAGTGAAGCATTTACAGAGTTAGAAAGGTCTCCAGAATTAACAGACAAGTCTCCTCCCTTGTCGTTCCAATTACCTCTTAAGCAAAATCCGATAGCTCACAGGTTTGTTCAACGAGAAATAAATCCCAAGATTGTTGTACGAAACGAAAACTGACGGCAATGGTTTGTATCAGAAATTACTAAAATTAAAACAAGTCAAGAAACACGTTTCTCATCGTCTAGAAATTTCATTGTAATGTTTTTTGGGGGTTTCTTGATTTTACGTTAAATTAATAGAGCAGTGTAATTAAATAATAAGACTGTTTAAAATTTATATTTAACAACAGAAAACAACAAATAAAATAGGACCTTATCTTACTGCTCTTTTAAAGTATATAATTTGATAATTAATTTAATTTTATAAATTAAATTAAAATAAATTGATTCTGTGTCTCGGGGGATGGTGGACTCAAATGCCTGATCTTTACATTGCGAACACTAATTGATGGTGGCATTGGCTATTGTGGCATGACTGACGGCTTTGAGGGATTTAAGGTTTATTTCTACTTTACCAATGACGTACGTAGATTTGGCCGGAAACATTGAAATCATTGAAGTGGCTCCCCTCCTCCACCCGCCCGTTGTCGCACGTCTCTGCTTCCATCCAGGAGTTTCACTCCGCTCAACGTTATCGAGCATTAACCTCCTTTTCATCAATTCAACTTTCTCAGTCCATCGACAACTGCTATGACCTTTTTAACTACAAATTGTTAACAATTCATTGACAACTCTTAACAACAATTTCCAACAACTAGTTCTAAGACAACTACTTGATAATAGCTTGCCCTATTGCAACCACTCTACAACTACTTCTCCATCTCTCTGCAGCTAACTTCAACCACTCTACAACCACCCTACACCACTCAACTACAACTAACTTCAACAACTGACCCATCTTCCCGTTTCCCGGCGAATGGCCCACGACATTATTTAATAGGAATTCATTTTTCATTTTTAAATTCCAGATACAGGGTTCACCCGTCTAAAGACGCGAAAGCTCAGGCACTACACTTAATGTGGGAAAACACAAGACGTGGCAAAATGTTTAGACCGAAGCTTATCACTCGACACTAATGCTTATGATCCTCCTAGCCAGCGGCTTCTTAATATTTCAAAGGACCACTCCAATAGATGCTGTGAGGCCAGGCCCGATAACAGAGTTTCAACCAACCGTCGACTTTCGCACCTCGATCAAAGTATTCAATTAATATTAAGGGCACAAAAATAATAGGATATTACCGTACCAAATATATCTGACGTTATGATCCAGAGAATGAAAGACAGGAATCGATTTTTATAAAATAGCTCAAATAGTAGCTAAATGTTTCCTATTTACTCAGCCTAAAAAATATGGCTTCTATTCTGCCACTACGATATATGCATTAATTACAAAAACAATAAATAACAATATGATTCAGCCAGGTCTCGAGTAGCTTTAGAAGATGCCTGTAGTGAAATTGATAACTTTGAGGAAATTACGATTTTCGTAATGTGGAACATGTTTAATTTCACATTTTCTAGATGTTTGTAAGTTAATATACTTCCCGCCTGAGTAAAGAAAATAATCAGTCAGAGAAAATACAGAAAAAGATGGACTCAAAAATGAAATACCAATGATCTGAAATTTCATAGCGTAGGGAAAGTATAGGTAAGGGGGCGTGAGTAAGTGATAGCAAGATAGTCAAATATATACCTGGAGATAAATTAATATATAGGGCATGTATAATGAGAGAGAATTATATCCAACAAGCTTGGTCCGGAAGCGAATATTTTCCTGGACGCCAATATTTTTCTCTCTCGCTAAGCCTATATTGATACGATATTAGGCAACGGTATTGATTAATTAATTTAGGCCTCCCCTCCTCCTGGCCTCCCGGGGATACATTCGGGGTGATTCGTATATATTATTTTGCATCTGATATGCTCTCCTACATAAATAATTAAAAGTAACGTTTATAACTACTTTCATAAGTCTTCGTATGACGTGACTTTTACATGAAATAGGAAAACTATCTTGTGATACTAAGACCTATATTATTTATTATTTGAAAACCGCGTAGCTTCTATAATAACTGTATGTGAGAATTTTTTTCAATTTTTATTTTTCTTGTTCATTTATATTACTGAACGAAAAGTAAGGTTGTTTTTGTGGTTTTCAGTCCTAAGAATGGTTTGATGCAACTAACCTATCTTGCGCAAGCCTTTTCCTTTAATTATAATTAGCACAACTCTTATACTCCCTAATATGCTTAGCGTACTCCATCCTTTGCCTCCCTAGTATATTCGTACCCCACACACTTCCCTCTAATGCTAATTTTACAAGTCCCTCGTGTCTTAAAACGTGGCATATTAATCTATCCCTTCTCTTGGTCAACGTCCTCCATATTGTTCGCTTTTCCCCTATTCTGTTTAGAACTTCGTCGTTTGTGATTCTATCCACCCATCTGATTTTCTGCATTAGCCTATAGCACTACATTTCAAAGGCCTCTATTCTTTTCCTTTCCCCACTCCTATCATCCACGTTTCGCACTCATATAAAACCATGCTCCATACGAACATTTTTAACAACGATTTCCTAATATTCACACTTACATTACCCGTAAGTAAATTCCTCTTTTTCGCGAAAGCTTTCCTTGCCTGTACTACTCTACTCTTTATGACTACTATACTTTTACCACCCCTAGTTATTATGCTTCGAAGTAGCAGAATTCCTTAACTTCTTTCACAATATCCCTTCACAATCTAATACCCTTTGTTATTCCTCTGTTTCCCATACTACACTCCATCACCTTGGTTTTCTCTCTATTGATCCTCATGCTGTACTCTTCCTCAAGGTTCGCTTTTATATTTATTATGGTTTCAAAGTCTTCTTCTGATTCCGAAATACTACAATATTGTCGGCAAAGCGTTAAGGTTTTTATTTCTTCTCCTTGCAGTATGATTCCTTTTCCACATTCCGTTTTAACGTTCTTCATCACTTGTTCTATATATAAGTTAAACAGAATGGGTGACAGACTGCATTCTTGAAAAGTAAGGTAATAAATAATAATTTACGTTCCAAAGCACATTAATAACACTGAAAAAAGATGAATTTTCTGAAATAGTTAAATATGCAGAAGATTTTTAGAATATTTGATGAGCTGATTAATATTGTTCAAATTTGTACATATTTTGATAATCTGTAAGAAATTTTTATATAGTTTCATTCTTTTTATGTAATGGGAACGCGGACCAGTTGGCATTGTCTCTTAATCATTTCCTTCTAACTTTCTTTTGTGTCCAATAATGGGTCCTGCACACAGGCAACCTAAACGGCGGTTTTCATATACTTCGCCAAATTGAAAATATATTCAATAAATCCCCGGTTCAAACTACTCTCTTTCATCCTCCTCTTAGATTTTGCACCATCACTTAAATCGCTTACAAAACGTCAGAATGTGACTCAGCGACTCACATTACACCGGTTTCGGTACCAAAATTGATTATTTCCTTGTTATTTTCATGCCACGCCTTTCCCCCGACCTATGAATTTATTTCTCCCATTCCACAAGGGACTGAGATTCGACACAAAAATTGTAGAAAAATATTAAAATAATCGGCCTTTTTTGCATATTTAAATATTTTTAAAAAATTACTCCCTCCATCCCGGCAATGCTGATTTCTGGATTGCAAAGAACACGTGAACTAAATTTAGTCGAAATTGGACACGCGTTTAGATTTGTATGCTGAACATGCACATATACAGACAATTTTATTATAGAGAAAATAATTTATTATAGCCGTAAAGATGTGATACTGAAATAAATCGAGCTAAGCAATTTGAACCAGTTTGTTGGAATACATTCTGTTAATTTTTAACATAAGAAGTAGGTAAATGTTTATTCACTCTTAAATTTATTTTTTAATATATGTTTGCTCAGTGAAAAAACTCTCCCTACCCCTCTCTCAAAAACTGCTTAATTTACAGAATTAGTATTTAATTGAACGGGATTATTACAGAAAGACTTCTCCTCTGATACAGTTAGTTTTAAGAATAATTAAAATTTTCGATTATGTATTTATATTTCAAAATGGAAGAATAATTAAATTCGACTAATTGACGCGCTTTAAATGTGTCAACTATTCTACGGCCTGGAAACAATCTTTGAGAGACGTGACTGCTTAATATCCTCGTCTGTATTACTGTATTTGAGCCAGGGTCCATATGCACTGGCGGGATATTGGGGCAGTGTTTACTCTTGACACGAGGGCTCTCCGCCGCTGGATAAGGCAAAGTAAATATTGGAAGGCTGAGCGAACCAGAATACAAATTGTCAGATGAGAGCTTTTTCCTTCTAACTCCAACTGCTCGAGAGATACTCCTCGGCGGCGGACCTGAATATCTCAGACTAATGGTATGGGATCCCCTACCGTCAAGAATATTCCGGCAGGAAGGCTTTGAATCACTGTCGTCATACATCCGTCCAAAAATATTCAGTACATAAATTTTCTGTTCAGCTTTTAAGAAATAATTTTAAATTACTTCATTTTAGGAGTCACTCTTATTAAAAGAATTTCCCACCTTGATCAAAATAACGAAGCTAGATTTCCTCAAGTAGAGGATGACTGACACTAAATTGTTTGCTACCAGTGAAAATATAATTAGAAGTTCCAAAATCGAGGCCTTAATAAAACTTTTTAAACTAATGTTTCCTGAAAAAGACTCAGAATTAACTAACGGCAACTTAAACTGCACTCATTTTCATTCCTGCAAAATTACTGTTTCTAGTGCAGATCCTTTCACGCTTTGGCCGTAAGATCTGTGTTTGTGTCCTACCACGTACACAGACGCTATGCTCATTCTCACTTTTAAACTTCCATAAAATTGTCCAATTAGGATATCTGACTCATCCAATTTTAGTTATTTGTGGAGGAGCCAATTTGGGACATTTTAAAATTTTTAATTGGATTCCACGTTGAATGATTGGCAATTATAAGGCTTTGGTACTTGACAGAAACATTTAACCCTGCCCAAATTAAAATGATTAACAAACATGTAGAAGACCCGGCCTATGCTTCATCGTTCTGTAAGCCTTCTCCCAATAATCTCAAAACAACTGCGAAGAATATGTGAAACCTTTCCACCTCAACAATGGACTCCTCACATCAGCATAGGTTTCAGCAGAAACACTCAACGGTTCAACAAGACCATCGTATTACACAAACAATAAACGGAGCCCTAGAAAACAATACATTTCTTCCTGGAAAATCTTGGCACAATTAGCGATGAGCACGGGGAACACTTTCATCAAGATGAATAAAGGAAAATGTAATCGTAATATTCTATCAGAGTATTGTTGGTCCGTCAAAAGGGACGTTTCACAGACAGAAAATCGATATTTCTTATTTTATAGGCGATTCAGTGTGTTTGAATATTGTATATATTGTACACATCTTTTGAACATAAAGTTTTCAAACGATGTAGAGTACAGGTGATAATTTAAGTATAGAATACTTAGCTTTAAACAGAGAAAGCCTGCTCAAAATGTTTTTAAAATTGTCAGTATTATAGACTCACTGAAAAAGTTAAGTAAATATAAATAGAAATAAGCATCAAAATATTGTTTATAAGGAGGTTTAATAAAAGAACTATGGTTACAATTACAATAAAACCTAACAAAAAAAATTTAATGTCGGCTTTAGTTATTAGGAAGTATTGACGTGGATAATGAATATGACACAAAAATTCTTGGAGACTCGCCGTGTTGCCGCCATCATTTTGAAACAACGGGTACATTGATCAAAGGTGGTTCAATAACCAAATGGAAACAATGTGCATTGTTGAAATTTGGTCAGTGATAAATTACGTGTCATTAGAGGACAAAACGAATTCCTGCAAACATTAAATTTTATGAAACCCAATTACGTTTACGGGAAAGCAAAAGGAGACAAGCACATATTAACATATTATGTTCTTCCTTACTGCTTCATAATTTAATAAAACTCTCCCTGGACGTATTTAAATGTCTTTATAAATGTGATTCGGTTGAACTGAAAAATCAATAACATGAGAATATTTAATGCACTTTGAGTGTAAATACTATGAAATTTTTAGTTAATATTTTTGTGACGTATTAACACGTATTCAGACATGTTCTTTTTTTGTATAAATTTCTAATTTAATTTTTCTCATTGACTAACAAACGTATAACTTAGACTCAAGTTGTATGACATGTTTGTTGTTACCGGTTTCTTCCCTTAGACTAGGCTGATGCAATCCTACATGCTAAACTATTCTATGAAAGCCCCTTCATTTCTACGTAACAATCACAAAACACATTCTCCATAATCTACTCAGCCCGTTCCATCCTTGGCTTTCGTCTTCTGTTATTACTCTACAAACTTCCTTCTAATGCTAATCTTACAAGATCCTCTTGTCTCAAGCCTATTAATCTATCCAATATTGTTCTCTTTTCTCTTATTCTGCTTTGATTTTTCTCCACCCATTTGGTTTCCAGCATTCTTCTATAGCTCCGCATTTAAAAACTCCTATTCTATTTCTTTCTGCAAAACTTACCGTACACGTTTCGCACCCATACACACTATTCGAACATTTTAGTAATGATTTCCATAATCATACTTATATTAGCTGTAAATCAATTCCTCTCTTTTGTGAAAGCCTTCCTTGCCTGTACTATTCGACTCTTTATGCATGCTATACTTCTACAATCCCTAGTTATTATGCTACCAAGTACCAGAAGTCCTTAACTGCCTTCAAGTATCACTTTCCAATCTAACAACCTTTGTTAATCTACTATTTCCCATACTTTCCCTCTATTAATCCTCATGTTGTACTCTTCCTCAAGGATCACGTTCATGCCATTTATTATGTTTTATGATTCTTCTTTTAACTCCCCTAATAGTACAATAAAATCAGACAACTTTAGAATTTCTTTATTCTTGTATTTATTCTAGATATTTTATTTGTTTGAAAAGTAATTTGCTATTTTTTTTTCAAAAAGACTTATCTACCGGTTTTAGCACAATGGAATGGCATCATACTTCAACATTTGAAAGTGAGGCTTTAAGGAGCTTAGTGGCCACTTAATTGCTGAAACTGTTCCTGTATTGGATCTCGATATGAGCAGCTAATGGAAATTGTGGTTTTGGAAGTTATGAGGTGGATGGCAATATATTCAGGGAAGGGTTGTTTGGTTTGTACAATATAGATTTGCTAAAAAGAATATGGGAAGATAGGAAGTTGACATGTTCCTTAATTTTGTAGTTACATGTTGTTGTAGTATTCAGACCTTTAACTGGTCCTAATCTGCTTAGAGTATTCTATCCTTGACTTCCCTATTCTTTTCGTATCCCATACACTTCCCTCTAATGTCAATTTTACAAGACGCTCATCTCTCAAAATGTGGCCTATTGATCTATCCCTTCTCTTGGTAAAAGTCCTCCGTATTGTTCTCTCTTCTCTTACTCTACTTAGAACTTCCTCTGTCCATAGCACCACTTTTCAAAAGCTTTTATTCTTTCCCTTTCTGCAACTCCTACCATACAAAATTCCATACAACACCAAATTTCATGCAAACATTTTTAGTAACTATTTCCTAATATTCATACTTATTTATATTAGCCATAAGTAGACTAATTTTTCTTGCAAAAGCCTTCCTTGTCTGTAGTATACTACTCTACTACAATTCTACCATCCCTAGTTATTATGCTGCCCAAGTAGCAGAATTCCTTAACTTCCTTCACAATATCCCTTTCCAAGCTAACACTCTTTGTTTTCCACTATTTACCATACTACACTCCTCTATTAATTATTACGTTGAACTCTTTCTCCAGGATCACGTTCATGTCGTATGTTATGGTTTCCAAGTCTTCTTCTTACTCTCGTGACATTACCACTAAAAACCTATGCAATCATTTTCGTGTTAAGGTATTTATTTAATTGAGAAGTATCATGTTATATATTCACAGAAAATTCATGAGTTTTTTTAATATATAACATTTCAGAAAGTAACCTTTTCTTAAAATTTATTTCCTTAATCAAAATAACAGCATTATTAAAATGAGTGATTTTGTTCTTGACAATGTTTTGTAATTGGTAAATGTTTTTACGAAGGAAAATTTTGATTAGATCTATGGTCCTTAATTCCAATTGACAAAAATCGCTTAGTCTGTAAGTTAATGATCATAAATTACAAATTTTATTTAAGAATTTTTATCTTATTTTATAAAAAATTATAAAGATGCTGTTAATACATTTAATTGTTTGTAAAATCACTTGTAATAAGTGTTCTTATTGCTACATTGGTCAGACCAAACAATCGTTGTCAATTGGAATGAAGGAGCAGAAAGCTATGCTAAATTATCCTTCGTAAAAACAGTCACCAATTACAAAACATTGTGTGGAACAAAACCGCTCATTTAATTTTGATAATGCTGTTGTTTTGGAGAAGAAAATAAATTTTAAGTAAAGGATGATTTCTGTTATGTTATGAATTTTCTGCGAATATTTAAAACGTGATACTTCTCAGTGAAATTAATTATTTGATGGATTATTGAATTGTCGTTTTTGGTTATTCTTTGTTCTTTCTACGTCAGTATGTAATAAATATTGACAAGAACCAAAAGTGTTGGTTGAAACGTCTATTTAGTTTAAGTTTTAAATTCTTGTTCAAAATTATTTGTCTGTTATACGGGTAGTTGTTTGTATTTAATTTAACTTTATATTTACGGATAATATATTTCAGAGGAAAATATCTGTATCATTGAATAATCTGACTTGCCTATCACAGACCAGTTTTGATTTCAAAGATTAAACATTGTAAACTTTGCACATTAGCTGGACGAGTCTTATATTTTTTTAATACTGTGGTGACGCGAAATACTTTTTGTGCTGGCTTTCATTACAAGTGAAATACTGTTACAGTGCAACAAAATCATGCTACCGTCTTGATAGGTTTTTACTCCACCACAACGTCTCCAAGATGTCGGCAGGGTGGTGTAATGACACAGTGGGATGAGTGGTACAAGTAATTAGTATGTTATTTGCGGTAGGACCTTAGTGAAATTCCTGTCATGGATGTGCACAAAACCTTGCACATAACCTAACTTCTCTTGCCCCAACTGAGAACAACTTGTGTAACATACTTCTCTTTACCCTTGGGGAGGAAGTTCCGGGAGCAACGATGCGAGAAAATTAGTGCCCACCCATAATTCAATCACAAGTTTGGCAGTTTCTGTGAAGATCATGTAGAGCTGCTCCGAAGATCCTCGAAATCATAAGTGTGGCATTTGAAGAAAGAAATGTAGCGAAACTTGTTTTGAAATACAACCAAACAAATTTGGTGAGAAGTAGTTCATTCCTGAGAGTAGTTGATTGGAAAGTTCTCAATTCCCATTTTTCTTGACCCGGTTGCCCTCTGGTGATTGGAGTGTGAGAGACGAACACTAATGTGTCACTGTATAGTCCGACGAAGGAGCGGGATTCTTATGATCTGCTGATTCAAAGCGAACTTCCATAAAGCGGACTTATGCTACATTCTAATGACAAAATATATGACCATAAATCATTATCATATGTCAATTTTCATGTACAATCATTTGCTAACAGACACTTAGGACTTACTTTATAGCACAAACATAAATCAGTAACCGGCTCAAAGGCTCCGATGCACAGAATGACTGCCCTATACAATAAATTACAACCTCAATTAAATGTCTTACATTCCAGTTCCTAGAACTTACATAAATCCTATCAAGACTATGAACTAAGAACTCTTACATGTAATCCAACTGATACTTCGGAATTATTTACGAGACTTCTACCCGACTGAGACGAACAAGATTTGGTGAAGTGTACATTTTGAATTTGAATATCGTCATTATTTATGTATATCAAAGGCTTGTGTTACTTGTGGTTTGCTGTGTTGTTTGCGAACCTTGGAGATATTTGCAAAGTAAATTTAAATTGCAAATAAATTTTGCCCTCAGAAATTCTAAGTAGAATAGGGGAAGAGAGAACAATTTCGGGTACTTTATAAAAATAGTTCACCCACAATCAATAATGGGTTACATAGTTACCATATTTAGATAAAATGTAATCAAAATTAATTAAATTTTTTTCCAATTACGATATTAGGGTAATATTGATCATTTTATAATTTAAATTTAGGTAAAAATTCTAAAGATTATATAAACAATTTTCATAAACGTAATTTGTTTTGTATACAATTAATTGTTTGGTCTATTGATTTTGTTATATTGGTAAGAAATATGTAAAGGTAAAATCAGAATCAAGGAGTGTTTTGAAAATTTAAAGCAATCTTTAGAGAAGCAAACTGAGTTTAAGAAAATATTTATATTTAAAAAATAATACAGGTTTTGATTAGAGTAAAGATGTAGAAAGAATTTAATATTTTTGATTGAAATGTTTCATATAAGATCAAATGTAAATTATATTATTTTAAAAATATATACGTAAAATTTAAATTACATAGCATTACGGACGCAAACATTTGGGTGGTTCCAGATATTATTGAAGACAATAGACGGGTGAGAGTACACAAAATTGTAGGGCAGGTCGGAATAAGTTATGGGAACTGTCACGCGATCATCACAAACCAACTAGAATTCAGTAAAGTGTGTGCCGGTTGAGTCCCTACCCTTCTGACCGTAGATAAGAATTTAACATGTTTGGATGACTGTCAGTGGCTTACATCAAGGTTTGCAGAAGAAGGCAATGTATTTTTGAGTCGCACTACACTACAGAGTCCAAAGGTCCAGTATGGAGAGGCGGAGGAAGAGGCAGGCAGCGTCATATAAAGCCAAGACCGGACTTTCGGCTGGCATATTTCTTTCAACCTATTTTTTGACACAATATGGTTTTAGATGAGCGAAGCACAACCAATGATGCTTATTACTGCAAGCTGTCAACCGAGACGACGGCTTCATATCGCCGCAAAAGACGAGTCCAGCCTATTCGAGAGGCTACAATACACCTTCATGACGCCAGGACCCATACTAGAGCTTTGATGATCGAAAAACTGGAATATTTGCACTGGACACAACTTCATCATCCACCCTACAGTCCGCGATTTTAATATGTTTTAGCCGCCTAAGGCAGATTTTGGGGGGCAGAGATTTGAAGATGACGTGGGCGTGAAGTGACTCGTGCACAATTGATTCTGCACGCAACATGATTCGTACTGTAATGTAGCGATAAAAACGTCTTTCCCGTTTGGGAAAATGCATTTTTAGTGCAGGAGGCTATGTAGAAAAATAAATTATCTTTGATTATTATTTATTAAGGAATAATTTTTATAAAAAGTCCCGTTTATTTTATCCACTTACACGTACATTAATGATAATCCATCTTATGGAAACTCCTGGCTAATGGCATAGGAAGGGAATTAATTGGGAAATGCAGAAGGTAGAGCAAGGAGACAAGGTTACAGCTTAATTCACCTTAAAGTTTGCAGGGAAAACCCTAAGAAACCTGAAGCAGGTAGGTTGGGTTCTCAGTCCTTGTCTGACGCCATTACATTGGGTTGACTGATGTCTGTGTGGGGACGCAGCATTATCTTTTTCCATGTCTCGGCCTGTGCAGGAGGCCGCTAGCTTACTGTTCGGATAATATCAACCACCAACTATTGTCTAAATATGTGATCCCTGTGCATATACCTCTCAAAACTGACTGACGTGCCGCGACTTGTTGAAATTAATGTTGATATGAAGCCATCATCTCGGTTGACAGCTTGCAATAGTAAGTATCATTGGTTGTGCTTCGCTCATATAAAAACATATTGTGTAAGATACCTCACCGGTCCAAAAACAGAACCAGACAGAGGGGGGAGGTAGAGAGAGAGGGAGGAAGAGAGAGAGGAAGAGGGAGAGAGAGAGGGGGGAGAGAGAGGGAGGGGGAGAGGGGGAGAGAGATGGTGAGAGATGGAGGGGAGAGGGGGAGAGAGGGAGAAGGAGAGAGAGAGAAGAAGGCATCTACGAAGGTATCACCTGCCGTCTGAAAATTCTAGATGTGAGTGCTGAAAACCAGCTCCCTCAGTCTTCAGCGTGGGGGAATAAGTGAAACGAAACACGATAATAACTAACGGGAAAATTGAAGAAACAGAGACAGCAGACAAAAGAAAGAAACAAATAAATAAATAAATATATAAATAAATAGAATGAGAGAGATTAGAGAGAAAGATGTGTATTTTTAGAATTATGTAGTCAAGTTTTACCTTTTATTGTCATATAATTTGGTTCCTATTAGTTTTTAACTTAGATACAACTTAATACTGACATCGGAACAGACGCTATTGGATTTCGTAGATATAATACGTGTTTCATGATCGCGATAGTAGAATTATTTATTCATCCAAGACTCTAATTTTTCATTACCATATATTTATCAGCGACGAATTCATTCGGCGGTCAATTGATGATTGCTGTTAATTTATAGAAAATTAGGCCAATAATTAGATGTAACATACATTGTAGGAACCGTGTGAACTTTTACGTCTCAGTTTCATGAAGTGCTCACGTATTAAAATGTAACTTTTGCTTCAAATCCACTTCCAGTATCGCCAAAAATATTGCAAAAGCAGGTGTAACCTGAAATAGTATGCTCCTTCATTTCATCGATACAAAGACGCATTTTGACTAGCAGAAAAATCTTCTCACGTAAGGGACACGGGGACTGATATTTCGGCGAAAATCTAAAAAAAATCGTTGTTTTATTAATATGCCTCTAAATTCAGTAAAATGATCAAAGAAGCTGCCAAACAAAAGAAGCAAGGTGTAGAATATGCTGCAGTACAATTTTATTTACAATATTTGATTCTAATTTAATAAATTATTACTGTTTTTCAGAAAATGTATTTTTCTCAGTTTCTTGTTTTCTGGTAGCAAAATCCTTATACACGTCACAAATATTAAGATATAGTCTTCATTCGTTTTGTACATAATCTACATTCTAATACATTCAAATAAAAGTATTAGTTTTTCAATTTTTTAAGTAGTTTACGTGAAAAATGTTTTCGAAGTGGTGAAATGTGCTAATTTTTAAGTAAATGTTTTGGTAAAAAAAATTATTTTCTCCCCACAGTTTTATTTAATTTCAAAAATAATACTGACAATTGATAAAAATTTTCGGCCCTACACATAAATGTAAAAAAGATAAAATATATTCAAGTACAAAACGCAAAGGACATTTTCAAAACTGCCAAATTTTGAAAATAATTTTGAAAATATCTCACAACGAATCAAGTTTACAAAAAACATAATTATGTACATTGCTATGTATGTGTGTTGTTAACGCACAGTTAAAATATCAGCTCAGTAGCAATTCATTTACAGGAATTTCAAATTTCACTCCCCATGTCTCTTAAGTGTACAGAATTAGTGAGAAAATATTACACAAAACATATATTACTGGTTAATACGGTTTATAATGGATCGCTAATTTTTATAAAGATAACAACGATTCATCTATATTAAAAGAGAACGTAGCGTATGTTTCAACAAATGAATGCGTTATCAAATATCGATAGATTTTCTTTTGGTGAAACATTTTATGAAATAAATAGCAGGATGGTTAGATATTTATTTAATGTGATTGTTGTATATCTAATAATTTTAACAAGCAGGCTACGAAAAATCTGCCTCTAGTGGTCGAGGGTGAAAAGAAGGTAGCAAGTATTTATGGGCAATGAAACAGTACAGTAAAATAAGTTTCTTTCGTATTTTGTACAGATACAAAGAAAGCTATAGTGCTGTAAATTTAAAATATTTATAAAGTTCGTTCTCAGTGCTATACTGGACGTTTTCTCATGATATTTAATTCTCGATGTAACAAGTATTTAATTTCGTGTCGATGAAACCTTTTTAATCAATTTTTGAAATAGTGAGCAAACAAACTACCATTTATTTGAATATTTTGCAACTCAAAGCTGACAAAATTAAATTTCAATATTCACTAAACCTAAAATTAATTTCTAAGTAATTAACTGGACCATAGTTTCGCAATTATTTATCTATTTATTTTATAGAAATTAATTTTATATGAATTGAATTGTTTATTATGGGTCTAATTCTCTGGCGCTTATCAGTAGTTATGGAGTCGGGATCAGCTTTAAATAGTTATAATACACTTAAACCTACAGGAAGTTATGTAATAAAATTTTCTTACAATGTTTACTTCACTGATTTCAATCTTGGCAATCACATGATCTTACTTCATTTCCTTGTTTCAATTGTAATGTTAAAAATGCTTTTGTAATATTTTTATTTCACATTGATATGTACTGTATGGTATTTACTGGGGATGAATTTTAATTTAAATCATGAACAATTAATTGATTTAAATTCAAATAAATTAATTTTAACAATCGGAATCACAATAAGTACAAAATGTATGGTTCATTAAAATTACCACAGATACCTAAAATTGCATTTAGTAAGTCTCTATCTACATAAGAGTATTTTTTTCTTGCAGCTGTAAAATAGTCATTACGTATTTTTTGATATTAGCACTAACACACCTGAGTCGAGTGTGAGGTGGCTACTTCTTCCTTCCTCCATCAAGATTGGTAATTAGACTGCTCTGGAATTAGTTCACGTCCCTACCGGGGCTCTTTCCGAGAATTCTGGTACCGGTCATTACGTAGATGGGTGGGAGCCACTTTGTTGCACCCTGCCGTCCGCCTGTCTTGTAAATGATGGAGGGAATATTAATTAATGAATTTAATAATTGGGTTTAAATATATACATTTATTAATTGTAAACACAATAATTTTAATATGGGTAGTGCGTGTATATATTATGTACAAAAATAATTAATTAAAATGGGATTGTATTAAAGATCTCAGGGTATTAATGGTTTGGGTGACCACGTGTAGCAGATCTACTGTTCGTTGACGAACCTGAGTTGTTTTCATAGGCGTCTCGCTGTAATTTCCGTGTTGACAATAGTACGAAGTCGTGCTGCCAAATTGAGGAAACTCCGCTTTTTCCTCTTTCTTCCCTTGTTGTTAAGACCTTTCTTCCCTGCTTCCTGGACTGATCAAAGCATGGTCCACCTCTCCGCTGCCACCTCACAAATCTGATCTCGCCGTAACTTCTCTGCTGCCAATCTCCTTTCGCCACCACCTTGTATCACCAGCAATCTCTTTCTCAACCACTCTCCTTCAATATCCTCTCGCCATCACCTTGTATCACCTCAAAAATCTGTCCACCACTCTCCTTCAATATCCTCTCGCCATCCCCAGCAAAAATCTGTTCTTCAATTGTCTCCGCCAGCCTCTTTAAAACCTTGTCCCCACTTATCCGACATCTATTACTAAGGTGGCAGGGATGGATATACTCCAATCGTCTCCCTTGTTTCATTTGGGGAACACACGCCACCCGGTCACCTAATTCCCAGGCAGATTAGGACATTCCAAAACCGGCGACGACGTGTCCGAGCTTTATGGTCCAGGTGTCAGCCGCAGTCCCTTTGTTATTATTCCGAGCCGCCAAGATGGCGCGCGGAAAAACCCCTTCTTCCTGGCAGCGAATTTCTCAGGCCGAAATATTAGTTATTTAATTTCCCGTAAATAAGAAAAAAATTGGACGCGGGTTCTACTGCGCTACAGTCTTCTTTATTCGATTCCAGGGAATAAGGTGAATAGGCTTCCACCTGCGGCTGACTTCTCTAATTCTATGGCCAGAACATTTCTTAGTCACCGTGGTCCAACCACCATACGCACTCCTCTAAAAATTATTTCCTAACTGGCTTTCTTCTCCTTACAAGATTTGTTTCCAACTCTTTCTCCTCGCCACCTTTCTATTTTCAAGTTCCATTCCTGCGTCTTCACCTCACCAGGCCATGGGGTGGATGGCGTATCACGTGACCATCAGCCCCAATCAAATCTCCAGCTTGACCCGCAGTTTCCTACATATTTTGTGGAGGGACATGCAGCCTTCGAAATTCCCGGTGTGAATGGCCTGGGCTCAGGTAGCGTCTGAAAATCCCCAAAACAGCGAATTTCACACGCCCGGCTAGCTGATGTCCGGCCTTGCTTGTTATTTCCGCCTGGTTTTCACCAATTGGGAATTTTTAAAATAATAATGTGTCGAGTATTGTCACAGATGGAAATATATGACAATCACCACCATGATTCATTACAGTACCAGGTTGGGACTGTTGGGCAGTATATCAGTGAATATTTGTGGCTGACTTTATTTAATGGTTAGTTCTGAGACACCTCATAATTTTTCATTTATTTAGCGGAGTTGATAGATATAGACGGAAACGGGATATTCATAAGACGTATTAAATTATAAAATTCTTGGATTAGACCTGTTTTTGCGCAACATGAGGGTTTAATTAAGGAAGATATACAAACTAATTTAAGCTATTTGTTTAACAAATGACTATTTTTAGTGAACTAAAACAAATCAAGAAAACAGTCAACTTGGATACCTCATTACGCGATTCAACAATTCAGAAAAATTAACAGTGTTTATCAATCTCCGTAAATTTCGTTTGTTAAGCGCTTATTTTGAGTAAACGCCGACCTGTTATACAGGGTGATCGGAAAATGTCTGACAAAAATTTTCCAGACACGCATGCACTGTACTGCGAATCCTTTTTTATTCGTCCCTTCTAAACCCTTTCAATTTTAGCCAGACATGTTCCGATCACCCTGTATATTCGCCTCTGACGGTTCAACTTTCTCGTCTACCAGGTCCCAGCCATCAAGGCTTTGGGTTTGTTGTATTTTCAGTCTGAGTTCGTGGCTCTTGACAATGTCCACCTATTAGTAACTCGACCATTCGGTGCTACAGATGGCACGTATAAAATCACAAAGTTCCCAGTGTTTAGTAATAATATTCTTTATTAAATAAAATATATTATCAATCACAACGTAATTATATTAGCCGCGTTTCACCGAGAATGCGGATTGTGCAATACTCAAAGAGCTACATCATGCTATTATTTAAAACATAACTTCATGTTAAACTTGAAAGCGTAATCTTCACGTTTATCCATAGACCGTACCAAATTTAGCGTGTATGGTTAGTCAAAATTGGTCTTTGTGCCAATTCTTCCGATAATATTTGAAAAATTGCTCCCCGAATTTTCAAATGAGCAAATATTCTATAATGTATTCTTGAAGTTTATTTTCCTTTTTTCCTACTGCAACATATATAATTAAATTTTAATTATTGCTCCAACCAAAACGTTTCAGCAATATAATCCACCCGGACTCCTTTTGGTGTACGCAGCAGAGGAAGTTCGCCCAGCTCTGTTAAAGAGACATTTTTGTTGCTGGAGTAGTTTCTGGAAGCTTCCGAGCAAGGAGCAATCTCTAAGGACGTTTATCCTTACTATATTGATTCATGAGGACCACTAAAAATTTCAAACTAAATTTCTTAAACTTTTGGACAGTTAATTGCTAGCAGTGCTTAGTGAGGAAGTCAATCTCATGTGAGCGATAGAATAGCCTGGCTTGGATAAGCTTTTCCAAAATTGCGTAGGTTTGAAAATTAAACCTGGTTCCGGTGGATCGGGCGCGGTCAAGGACGACTTTGGGAGACGACGATATCCACAGGCATATGACAGCCATACAATGAGGTGCCATAGGTGAAGACAACGCACAGTAAGCGATATCAAATTAAATTTCCATACCTTAATTGCATTCATTTCTTAAAATATACTCAGCTATTAAATTTTCTATTTAGTGTTTTACTCAGACAGAAACCACTCCACCTGGTGATTGCTCTTGTCCCCAAATAAAAATTTAAGCTACGTTAAAGTAACATAATCCCCATTCTATGTGTTTTTCCTAGGATTAATCTCGGTCCGTTAATTTGTTTATGGATCAAACAGAATGATCTCTACATGCTACAATGTTTTATAATAATTTTGTGCGTCTTTCAATGCACGTATTTCATATTAAGTAATTTTTCACACTGTAAAACATCAAAATTTATAGTTTTTTACTTCATTTACTTGATATTCGCAGACAACAGTAAAAATGTTTGTAATGGGACAGTTAATAAAGAAACGGGAATTGAGACGGTTATTGAAATAGTTGTGGGTGACATATGAACTAAAACAACTAATATAGCTTCATCTGTATGCAATTGTGATACTAAATATTCTTATTAATAAGAAGCGTTAAAGTGATATGGAAAACGACATTTGCCTTAACATAATACGAATGCAATTTTTAAATTAAGTACAGATATGTATGTAGAAAATTACATTTCATTATAAATCATTTGCCTTATCCTTTACGCTATTTCTCCACTTAGTTATCTCAATGATTATGGCTCTTGTCGTAACATGGAAAGAGGTTTTTGTATGTCTTCAACAAAAAAGAATGTCACCTGTACTCACAGACGTCCGGCCGCACAGCTGCTCACCGTGCACATTTTCACGACATTCTTTAAACTGTCACTTCTTCACCATTATAGCTTCCCCATATATCTCCTAGAATTGGCAACGAATTTTTACTGGCGTTACATATTATGCATTCATTAAATGAATCACTGATCTGACTTCAATTGTGCTGAACATTTCGAAACGCTCTGAATAAAGTGAGGTGGTTCACAGTTGCGTCTGGCTTCCTTGATCGTCACTTATCGGATAAATATTAAAGCAGTACTTTAGAAAAACCCCTCGTATGTGAATTTTATCAGTGTTTATAATTTATTTTCTGTTACTCCTATTGCTCATTATATTGAATTATAAAATTGTATGCATAATACATTGTAACGAAACTTATTTCCTTCGTCCTGGTTCAGATGATTCGTTTTCACCTCTCGGGTTGCCACATAGTAGGCTGGGATAATAGGAAACCACAAACAATTTACAAAACCAAACAAAGTTTTATTAACAAAAAAGAAAAGGAAAGAAAACATTAAAAAGTTCAAGGATACAAAAAAAATCAAAATAACTCCATTCTCGGACCGCGTTTTACCTGGCAAGGCGACCTTTTACCACCGGTGACCAAGACGAGACGACCAGTTGCTCCCAGTCCAGCTAGCGCCACACCCGGCTCCCCTCCACCTCTCCTCCTACGTCACGGGGTAGCTCAACACTGCCCTCTACCATGTAAATACTAAAACGGCAGGAACATCACAGCGGTTAAATGAGAGCCAGGCGGTCGTCTGACGCATGTGTTCCGTTACAATATTTTAATACATTATAAAAAATATTTACACAATATGATTTTCAAAAAAATAGTGCCGTTGTATGTTGGCGAAAGAGTGTATTAGTGATTTTGAAGGATGCTTTTATAATTGTACGCTGATATGAATGGTATCAATAAACAAAGTACTTTCCGAGATAATAAAAAAATACGAGTATAAGAAAGTTTCCTTAAATAAATAAAATTACAGGCAAATATCTAATTTGAAGCTTCATCAATATTTATAAGTGCAGAAATGAGAAGTATCATTTTAAAAGAATTTTATAATCTGTTATTTTTGGTTAACTTTTTAATTCTATCAAATATCTCCAGTGATTAGTTAGCGCAACGCTGAGCCCTTTTCGATAACGAAATACAGCAAATAAAGGTTATGCATTTATTTTAAATTATTAGTTTTAATTTAACAGCACAAATCTCAGTATGCATGATACAGTATCATTAAAACTTCAAAATAAAAGTAGTTCGTTAAGGACGCACCTTGTGCACCGTTGAAGGAGCGAAAGGCTTCTATTTAAAAAAAAGACCTAAGTGTTGTTTATTTCCTGTGGCGCGTTGAAAACTACGCTGATAGCGTGCACAATCTGTGCGGACTGCAATAACCGGGCGCCATTACAGCCGCTCTGCCCACAGAACACGTTTTCATATAAAGCTCAAAATATATCGTATTTAGTTATCTGGACAATTCAATTTCATTAAAAGCTGCCATCAAAAATATATGAACATGGTGGGGTTTCGACACAGAGTTATAAAAAGGGCGTGAATTGTTGGGCCTAACGTTCGTTATTAGCTCCATAAAGTTGCCTATCGCTGGAGCACTTGTGAAGCTCTCGCGGCCCGCGCTTTATTTAATGCGGCCTTAATTGGCCAACCACGATGCATTCATCTATGCATTAAAAGATTCTAAACGCTTTGAAAACGAAAATATAATTATTTACCATATCAAATCAAATATTTGTAACAAGACGAAAATAACACAATAGAAAATAAAACAGTGGTTCGGTCATTAGTAGAATACATATGGAATAACACCTGCAGTTTTTAAACAAAGAATTTAAATTATCAATTTGCTTGGCCAAGAAATAGACATTTAGACTCACGTGTAAAATTAAACAGACTTTAAGAACGTCCCCCGGTACAAATCTAGGACAGGATGACCAATAAGTGCTTTCATATCAAGAATTGACTACTTCGTTTGCTGCAAATCCTTGACGAACTTTAAGTGAGATTAAATGTATCACTACTACATCTCTTCCACTGTCTTTAAAAGACTTAACATTCCAAGTAATTTAGTATATTATTTAGATAAGAATTATTAAAATTTTGAACAAAAATTAAAACTTAATACTGAACAGACGTTTTAACCAACACTCGTGGTCCTTGTAAGTATTTGTAACTGACTAAAGTAATAAGAACAAAGACAATGCAAAGCATAGAATAACCAAAAGATGAAACTAGCAAAGACAATTTAATCAACCATCATATGAAGTAAAAGTGTTATGTTTTATAATAACATAGAATGTATTGGATTTTTTATGTAAAATTTCATAAATTAACCTTTTCAATAATTTTAAATAACTGCAATATAAAAAATAAACAAATGAATTTGTTCCAGTAACTGTTTTATAATAGACCTATTAGACCTATTATAAAACAGTTACTGTCTATTCTGTAGAAGGAAGATTTAGATTAGCTTTATGATCCTTAAATCTAATAAAAAAGATAGTTTAGTATGGTCATTCTAGCAATAATAACAATTATTACATGTAATTTTATAAAAACTGGTATGGTAATCAAAAGTATTGTGAACATCTTTATTTCTTTTAACAAAGAAAGATAAATATTTTAAAACATTGAGGATTACTGAGATATTAAATTACCTAAATAACATTAAACATAATAGACCGAGATTGCAATGTAACTATTTGAGGCAGATTTTTGATTACGTTTATTTGTATAATTATAAATGTAATTAATTTCGAGATTACTGAATTTTACAATGAAATCAGAAGCATAATAATAGGTACTTATCAGCATGATAAAGAAAATCAGAAAATAATAAACCTTCGTCAACGAAATTAAATACTATATCGTTTTTATGATGAATTGGATGTTTAGATAAAATATTGAAGACTCTAGTAGAATAGGTATATTCACGGAACTTATTAAAAGATAAATTATTATTATGAGGAAAAAAACACTACAATTCAATTCTGACTATAATCATTTTATAATTCAAACACAAATTTAATGTTAAAACAATAATTATTACACACATTCAGTAAATAATCCTTTTTATCAGAAAGAAAACATCATAAACATACATATAATATGCTATAGGTTCACAATTAAGTTTTTCAAGAACTTTCTATGCTTCTGGTAACGGTAAATCACAACGAAATAAGGAATTTGGCGGTAGAAAGTCAAAGGCTTGAGAGAAATTGAAGGAGATTACAGACTGGTTAATTAGTTTGGCGTTGGTCTGGGTCTTCTAAAACCTGGTATTTTCCCCAAACATCGGTGGAGAGAATGACTACTCCCAAAGACTAGAGGTAAATACTTTTGATTGGAGAAGTAAATTAAATAATGAAGCGTGGAAAATTTATTGAAAAGGGACGCAAATGGATTTTCGGGAATCAAGCGTTAAGAACCGGGCTACTAAGAAGTTGCCAATTGGCGATGGACAATTGGCAATGGACTTATGTGGTGAGAGAGAGGGGGGAAGGAAGGGAGTGAGAGGATGGGAGATGGAGAGAGAGAGGAAAGGAAGAGGATGTAGAAGGGAAGAGGGAGTTGGAGGGAGAGAGGGATAGGTGGAGAGAGACGGAGGCAAAGGGAGCTAGAGGGAGAGATACTAAGAGGAGGATTGAGAGATTATTTCAATCATTATGCGGTCGTGAATTTGATAATCCAGGGCGGAATGATCTTCACCATGGCATCGGAGAAGAAGCTTAAATGAGCAAGGTTGCTTATTTTCCAACAAAGAAGTCGAGAGGGGACCGGTACTAGATTTGAGTTCCGGGCAAAGCAGAAGAAAGTAATTACTCTGTTTGTAACCATTCTTCCGATTTGCATTTAGAAATTTAATGTATGTAGATATTGTATAAAGTATATATAATTAATCATAAGAAAGGCCGGCTTCGTAAATTAGTAGATTAAATTAATGTATATTGTCAATTAATAAATTTAAATTTAATGGATTCCCATTTTTATATAATTCTTTTTACTTAAAGACAATGTATCCTCCATATTCATTACACTCTCACGACTATTTGAGCAAACATATTTTTGGAGGATAGTTAGAAGAATACTAGAAAATATTACTATTGTGAAATGTAAATTAATATTTTCGAATAGCAATTAAATTATTTGCGATTTACCTGACTATATTGTGACCAATGTGCCGCTTGTCCTTGATGTGAAGTAGAGTTCCCTGCTGCGACGCTGATCGGATATGATGATACTTCTTCACTATCATTAAATTAAATTTTTTCTTTCAACGAACGTTAATTAGCATGGCATTCAATTCGTTCAATTAATTGATTGTTTTTGCAAATTTGCGGTTTTAGGCGACAGATGCCGCTTGCCTTTTATGACGGACTTAAATAATTGTATCCACGCTGTGTGTAAATGCATATGCTAAATGCTCATTACTTTTTCCTGCCCACGTTATCAACCGAATTTCACTGAATGACAGTGTAGTTGCGTTTCAATGGCTTAGCGACCCCATGACTGTAATTGAATCAGGTCGTTTGTGAATGCGCCAGTGCGTCATTAAATAGTTACGAGGACATTAGGATATTTCCATTAGTGAGCCCCGGCGTGTTAAAGCGCAAAGGAACTGCATAGTGGACAGCGCAGTGATGCGGCTCCCAGGCTCCAACCAGCGCTAAATTTACTATTCATTATTCTGGGATAACTTTATTTAATAACATCACCACGAATTCAAAAAATGGAAATAATTAATTTGTTGATCAAAGGCGCATATTACTTCTGGGTATTAAAAATAATTCGGTGTTATCGTAGTATTACAGCTGTATTTATCAATGCTTATATATACTTTAGCTTTTACTAATAAAAGTTAGTTAAATTCCTATGTATATATATAATGTGATGTATTTACAATAAAATAAAAGTTCATATGAAAACTGACTTTAACACATTTTTTTAAAAAAAAGTGTAGACGTTTCGAGCATTTATTGCGGTTCTTTTCATTGAACTAAATCAACTTAAGATATAAACACAAAGAACATAGCCAAAAGTTAAAACTAACCAAGACAATTTAATAAACCATCATATAATTTATTTAGTTACAAAGTGCCATATTTTATATTGAGAGTAAATTTGTTGCTTTAAATATACAACATTTATGAAATTAATTTTTTCTTAAAATTTACTTCCTTTGATAAGATAAGATTTATTGGATCCATTAGTCCTCTATTGAGGAAATAGGACAAGTCAAAGAATATGTTACATATCACACTAAGAATACAAATATAAGAAACAAAATATGGATACAACATATGAGTAAAGAAAACTATGTATACAATGATAAATAAAATAAAACAAAGCAAACAAAATATGAATACAACATATCAAGAATATGAGTACCTATAACAATAGTATTTTCAAAATTAAAATTTGATTTAGTTCCTCAACTCTAATTTACACAGCTCTCTGACAAATTTTTATAAACAGTCTCATGACAGTCAAAAGTATTAAGTAAATCTTTATGTTTTTACAAAGAAAGATAGAAAATTCACAAATTTGTAATTACCGAAATATTAAACATCTTAAATAACATTTTGAATCTTGTAGACAAATAATCAAAATAAGTGTAAAACAAAATAATTATTAGAAATAGACTTTGGAACACTCTTATTAGAATAATTAAGATTAAAATTAATTCTGATTTTAGTAAATTTAGCAATAAAATCTACATGCTAATAGTTGTCTGACAAAAAATTGAATATATATTTAAAATTATTTGAATAATAATGAGAAAACTTTGTCAACAAGATTAAAACCCATAGGAGTTTTTCTGATTTGTTGGATGATAAGAATAAGTAGATTTATGGCACCAATTGAAACGTAATTTGTTATTAAAACGGCCGAGAAACGACTTCAAGTAAATTATAAGTCAGTCATACGGGTCGGGTCGTAAATGCTTCTTGTGTATTTGTTATTCACAGACGTTAATTGTTCCTACAGACAAAACATAATTTTTGTTATTTTCAGTCACTGTAAATGTGTACTAATATTAAATATTTAATTACACACTATGAAAAATTATGATAATTTATGTTTAGTA